>JBBBDQ010001251.1:0-367500 GCA_037127315.1 Ascarosepion bandense | reverse complement strand
TTCCTGAGATATGACCTCTGACTTTTCTACAAAAATGTTGTAAAATGTGAATAGTGACCAACTTTAAAAGATATCTCAGTTGTTTATGGACCTACAAATTTCATTCATATACATTCTAAAGTACTTGGATAGATCTACAATTTTATTGGTGGATTATTTTTTTTAGAGCTTAAATAAAAAAGTTGACCTTGACCTTTGACCTGACTTATCTCAAGAAACAATATTTTAATTTTTTAAAAATTTTGATGAAAGATTTGTCTATCTTATGACAGTATATATTCCAAATTTCATGATGGGCATTCCACTAGAACTGTTGCTACAAGTGTTTTATAGAGCTGAGAAAATTCAAAATGGCGATATGTTGTATCTGCTACTTCATATAAAATCATTTTTATATTTCACAATATGGTCAAGTTGTATATCTTTGTAAAGCTATTTTAATGCTGATTAATATTCATATAAGGACTGGACCATGGTCATGAAATCAATAAAAAAATTATTTCTGGGGATGAAACTGAAGTTTCTTCATTTTTTTTTTTCCAATGAAACACAGATTTTGTTATGGAAAAAGTGATATAATAAAGAATTCTGAAAAGTGTTAAGGTTCAATTAAATTATAGTATAAAAAAAGTATGTGATCTCTATGATTAATAAATTTTGGTTGATGTTTGATATTCTAAATCTACAAAAAAGTAATTTCTGTTGTTTATGGGTACATTTTTTCATGAAGAACTTTAAAAATGAATATTCTAAAAAAATTCTTGACATGTTGAGTTATGCAAGTTCTGGTTGTGAAGTCAAACTAATTTTTTTCTGTAGATCAAACTGTTTTTAGGATTCCTTTCATACTTTTTCTTATACAACACAGATTTTGATACGGAAAAAGTGATGTAATAAAGAAAGAATTCTAAAAAGTGTGTTGAGATTTAATTAGGTTATAGTATTAAAAGAATAAATGACGTTTGATGTTGATGGTAAACAGTTTCTTTGACTTTTGATATGATACACTATATCCACAAGAAATCAATCTATTCATTGAGATACATTTCAAAATGGAAAATGAAAAATCTGTTTCACTGAAACTTTTTTTATAATAATGAACTTTAATGTTTATTTAGATTTTTCTTTCAAAATCTTTCTGAAATATTTGATGCATTTTTCATCTCATTTTTAGAAAGTTCTTGTTTCAGTTATTGGATCAACTGAGCTAAGAATATCAGAATATTTCAAAATTGATATATTTGGATGTGATGGATAATAGAAAGATGGAGAGGGTCCATTTGGGTGTAAAAATGTCAATTTCTGCTCTTCATTATCTGAATATTTTTCAAGTACACATCCTAACCACCAATTCCTATCATGAAGTGCTGTCACATAGCCTTTAATGTCTTCGAACTCCATATTGTTTAGTTTTGTGATTCGAACTATCCTTCCTTTACTTTGTGTTGATACTGTTTTTACTTCCACTTATCTCTGAGAGACAGAAATGAAAGTATGTAATTTCTGTGTTCCTGTAATAGTGGAGGAATTTAGCAATTCCTCCACTATTACAGGAACACAGAAATATTCTAAGATGTTTGCTTCATATTACAGGAACACAAACATATTCTAAGCTGTTTGCTTCATCTATCGCCCGGTTCACACTCCACCCATGTCTATTGAACAGGTTAAGAGGCTCATCCCTTGCTCCCTGTTTAGGATGTGGTTTCCGGCTTTCTCTTTTCCAATCTTCTCACTGTTTTTTTTTTTTCAATTGGAGTAGATAGATCTATCTATCACCTGGTTCACACTCCACCCACGTCTATTGAACAGGTTAAGAGGCTCATCCCTTGCTCCCTGTTTAGGATGTGGTTTCTGACTTTATCTTTTCCAATCTTTTCACTATTATGTAGCCCCCTGCACATCAGTGGCGTTACCGCCTTGCTCAGCGTGATACAATTAAAAAAAAAAAAAATTCATCCATTCTGCAGTTGAGGAATATAAGAAATATATTCCGGAAATATTTTTCTCACATAAAAAATACAGCTGTCTTGGCGTCATGATTTGTTCATTATAGGGTCGCTGCAGGCTAGCTTTTACTGCTAGCCTTTTAACAGTGCCACTTAACCCATCACATGGTCCTTTTCCATGAGAAGTAATGAAAAGTGCCACTCTGCATCGATACCAAAATCAGATTTATGGTTGCACAAATTTATAAAGTTTTTAAAATTAATTAAATTACAGCACCATCAGAGAAATATATCATTTTTTGGACATCAAAATCAAGAATTTCTTTTAATTTTTCTATATGCTTTCTCTGAAACAAATGGACAGCTACTGTATCATGCTTGAGACAATCAGATATTATTACAAAATTAATATGCTCAAGATCAATTCTCTTTCTATAGTAGCAGATGAATGGATGCAATGTAGTTTGATTATTATTCCAGTGGAAGCCTTGAGCCACATCTTGCAAAATAAATGAATAATTCTCAGCAAAATCTGCTATTGATAAGACTTCACCAACCTTCAAAGAACCTTTTCTATCAGAACAAAATTTTGACTGTGCTTTGGCAATGAAATTATGCTTCTTCAATGTTTGAAGTCCTGCATGGAAGGTTTCAATGAATTCCTCTGTGGATTGTGATAGTTTGTAGAGTAGTTCTATCAGTTGATAACCACTGCTTGTATGCAAAATCAACTGAATTTTGTAAAAAAAAAAAAAAAAAAAAAATTCTTCCATATAAAAAACAAAATCATTCGTCAAGTTGAGCAGTCGCCCAAGTAGCAACTTGCTGATGCTTCATTTCATGTAACAGCAAGTCATAATCTGTCAAATGATAATTTTCTCCTTCAGTCAGTTTACCAAGATGAGATCCTGCAATCATCAACTTCATATTCTGATGGATTGTGCAAATGCAGACAGTATGAGTCCCAACACCACATGTTACCGCACATTCTTTTGGTCTAAGCTCAGCGAATTTAGAGAAGCTTGTTTTCTCCTGGTTATGCCACTACCTGGTCGGTCGCTGTTGGTTTCGATCCATATAGCTGGTCGTAGATTGACTCTGTTACGGTAATCTCCCTTGTCCCACGTTGTGTTGATTAATCACAAGGTAGTCATGTTAGTTCTCCACTAGCTGTCTCTCTGCCAAACTAAACCAAACTGAGAAGCTTGCACACACTTGAGTAATAAAAGAAAAAAAAAATAGCACCAAGAAAAAATAAGTGGACCGACGTCTGAAGTGTTGTAAAATAACGTCTTTATATACAGAATAGTCTCTTGGATAATTGCCAATCCCTGCTTCTATCAAACTGGAAGCGGAATTAAAGTTTCTTAAGTAAATTGAATTATTCTCTCAAGCAATAACGAGAAATCTGGCTGGCTACAACTTGCTGCTCCAAACAGAGTTCTAAGTTCGTTATAAGTCTAGTCAACTTGTTGCTTATTTTCCGGAATGTTACGGAAATTGCCGAAGTGCTGGGTTACTCTCTTCATTTAGTAATTTCAAACTTTGTCTGCAAATTCTTTTCTTGTCTGTCTCTTAACTCTGGTTGGTTGATTAGCAACAGGCTTCTCTATGGTCAGTACCCAATGGCATGGTGATCATCTCTCTGTCTCTTTACTTCTTCAACTGGCTGGGTTACTTTCTTCATTTATCAATTTCAAACTCTGTCTGCAAACTCTCTTCTTTTTGTCTGCAAATTCTCTTCTGTCTTTAACTCTGGTTAGCTGGCATCAGGCCTCTTTTGTCGATCTCTACTTCAAACTCCGATTTCAACTGCAACTTTAAATGTAGAATCGCTTCTTGTCTGACTTTAACTCAGATTGGCCGGCAGGCTCTTTGGTTGGCGCCTAACAACATGGCGCCTATCTTCGTCATTACATTTTTGGGCCGGTAACTGGAACTGAAACTGAACTGCCTCGAACCGCCACTGGGACTGGTACTGGAATTTTCTGATTTTGGTCCCTCAGGACCCTGTATTTATTCCATGCCATGGTGTGGGGCCGACGGTCACTGGGTGTCTAACCCCTCATCTTGGTGACCAATAGAATGCTGAGGTTAGCTGCAACTTGTTGTTGCCTCTGGTTTACCCAATGGGATTAATCTGCTTTCCATGAAGTCAGTTGTTGGTCGTCGCCCCCTTTCGGTGCCTGTTCACAAGACCAATGGAACCCCTCTCCGTTTTATGACGTCATCTTCCCATACCCCTTTTCTGGACTGGACATAACTGAATTTTCTCTCTCATGAAACAATTTCGGGATTTTTTTTTTCTTAAAACAATCGCTATTAACCTTTTTGAACTGGCTTCGCCCAAAACAAGTTGACAAGGGTCCATTGACATTGTTACCCAGATAAGAATTTCTCCGCACCTGTGTTTTTTTTAATACCCATTTCTGAGTCACCTATATTTACAAGCGACAGGAATGTTTTCGTTATCTGGTCTTACTCTGGTGTCAGTGAAAATTTACATGCCCATTCAGAGATTGCATCTCTGATACTAATCAAAAACCTAGTACATATATTGGTTTTACTACAACTACACTCTCCTTGTTGATTTGACACGGAATGAGCCCAATGATAATAAAACATATCCTACTGGAATGTAAAGCCATAACTAAAATAAGACAAAAATATTTCAATGGAAAAGAAATTTTTAAAAACACAGACATAAATGAAATAAACAACTTTTTCAAAGAAATCAAGATCTTCAGCAAGATATAATACTTTGAAATACTGTATATGTATGTATGTGTGTATATATTTGTATATACATATATATACACACAAATGCGTCTAGGTATGCAGATGTACAATCAGAAACAATCACAAGATAAAGCAATCCTTAAAAAAAAAAACAACAAATCATAAAACCCAACAACTTCCCATCTTTTTATACAGAATAACTACCTTATACACATAAATAAAAAAGGCTTTGGCATAAAATGACCCAAATAAGAGTTGATATGCTGTAAAATCCAACAACCAACCAACCAACAAGTACGAGGTCCATTACAGATGACTAAGGAACAATGTGTAGACCAGGACATTTTACCCAGAGAGTCGTCTACATACATGGAACGATTGAAGAGGAATCTATCCGAACTGCAGGTGTTGGCACACAAAAATTTGACCCAAGAGCAAGGAAAAATGAAAAAGAGATTTGATAAGGTGAAAGTGAGAGAATTTAAGAAAGATGAGGTGTTATTTTCACCAAGTAAAGGATCACCTTTTGACGGGAAATTTCAATGCCTGCAAACACAATAGTCAGAAGCTAGATGATGTGAATTACGGGGTTAATACCCCTGATGAAAGGAAGAAAATGCAAGTATGCCATCAGGAGGAATGTTATGAAGAGAGGGTGGTTGTAGGGGGTGTTGGGAAGAGAGTACTGATGAGAGTGGGGTGGATGTAGAAAAGCATGAGAGAGAGAGGATGTAAGTTACTGAGACAGGAGATGATTGTATCAATATCCTGAGGATATATCCTGTTTCCTAGCTGAGACTGTTAATGTGGTAAGCCTCTCTTCTGCTATTCAGTTAAGTGTAGGCTTTATTTTTCCAAAGATTCCACTATTTCTTAAAGTTATT
This sequence comes from Ascarosepion bandense, assembly GCA_037127315.1. Classification (NCBI taxonomy): domain Eukaryota; kingdom Metazoa; phylum Mollusca; class Cephalopoda; order Sepiida; family Sepiidae; genus Ascarosepion; species Ascarosepion bandense. The sequence continues at coordinate 361,928 of JBBBDQ010001251.1, read as the reverse complement.
GCTTTGATTAAATAAGTGTTTTATTCTGAACACTCTAACAATAACATGTTGCCCTTTAGGGGTTTTTATTTTTTGTAAAATTTTGTTTGAATTATTTTATTAAAATTTCCATTAATTTTTTATCTGAAATCTTTTGAATGTTTATTTTTTATCCCCTGTTAATGTTTTTAAACTTCTTTTATGAGATTTAAATTTATTTTTTTCATTATTTTTTTGTTGAAAATTATTTTCTTCATTAAGATTTTCACTATTGATGTTGATCATTACCCTCTTCTTCACCAAAAATTGACAAAAATATGCTTTTAACTGTTAATGTTGTCAAGTGAAAATGATATAAGCAATGACATTCTGAAACATATTTGTCATTAAAGAACAGGTAATCCAAGTTTGATGTATCAGCTTTCTTCCTTATTTCATTCTCGTTTTCATCACTTATTTTCTTGATTTAAAAGAATTTGACATAACATTTTAAAAAATGATGAGGCAGAGGAAAAATCTGGGGAAAAGTAGACAAGACCTGATCCGACTTATGCAGTGTATGCAATTGGAACGTCCCACATTAAAATCTGGCCTTGTGTCACATGCCGTCTTTTATGGGGAGTACTTGAGTAAATAATCAGACAAGCATAAAAAGAAAGTAAGATATATATATATATATATATATATACATACACTATTGTTTTTTTTTCTTACTTTATAAGAAAAATTGGTTGAGTTGATAGGCATGTGCCTATCAACTAAACCAATTTTTGATTAGAATTATTTTGTTTTTTATAGCTTTCAAATACATAACCCTCAATTTGTGCTTTCTGTTTAGACTCTAAAAATTAAATTTGGGATTCTGTGTTGATTATGATTTATTTATATATAATATAAATGAATCATAGCACTTTAACTAGTCACATTTGTGATTTAGAATGTACTAGCAGTATAGTCTGGCATTGCTCGGGTGTAATGAGAGCTTTAAAACTAATCCATGGTCCTGGAGCTCAGACTCTTTGGACATTGGCACGAAAGACTGAAAAGCAGTAGTTGTTTCTAGTTAAAGCAAAGCCATAGACTGAAAGAAAAATGAATGGATGTAAGTCAAATTTTGATTTCCTGGTATCGATATCAAATAAGTTTTTTTCGTCTTAAACTGAATTTTGAAGGCTAAATAAGTCCTCTGAGTAAATGGTATCATGGCTGAGACTATGAACTATAATTATACCTACATAGAGCCAAACCCGAAGCAAAAGCTAAAATAAAAGGGCTGAAAAAATACATACATACAGGCAGATAAAAAGACACACATACATACATCTTGCCTTATATATATATTATCGATTTTCTGTACTATTGTAAGAACTGCAACCTTGAAACTTCTGAATATCATTTCTTATGTCTTTGTCTATGAGTGTATCAAATGTGATTAAAATCGGACCACTCCTTCTATAACCCAATTTTTTCGTTTTATTGATTTTCGATATTTATCAGGGGTACCTTGACACAAAACCTAGCTAAGAAACACTCGTAGACGCTTATAGTACAACTGTGTAAATTTTCCTCAGGAAAATCGGTTCAGCCGTTTCGGAGTCTATAGGTAATGGAGACACACACACACACACACACAGACAAAGTTCCATTTATAAATAAGTTTAGATTTAGATTAGATTAGATAATTTCTTGGTCACTTGCTACTAAAATTATTTAAAAATGAAAGCTTCAATACTATCTTTTTGCTTAAGACTTCAGAAGTATTGAAAATTGGAATTAGTTTAAATTGTTAAATTTGTTTTGATTGAATCATTCAATATTGTCATTATTTGGATTATTCATAGGTGCTGTCAGTGAAAATGCTGATTGGCTGGACATTGTTAGACCAGTCATAGAAAAACGAATTCAAAAGTAAGTAATATTTGGTTCTTGTAAAATATTTTTTGTGTTTTTTTTACACTGTTTACATATGAATTATTTTACTTGTTATTGGAACTTGTTATTTAAATTTTGTTTATATCTTTGCCTGTCTCATGTTTTGTCCAATTAATTTGACTTCTTAGCTAAAGTTTTTCAATTCTTTTTCTATTCTATGCACAAATCACTAAGGTCATTAGATATTTTATTCTTACTTTATTTTAAATAGAAATTTGGGCAAGAAATATATATTTGCAGCAAAAAGAAAGTATAGAACATTTATTCTATCTGATTTAGTGACGGTCTGAAAATAACCTGAATATAGATTTTGAATTGAATTCAGAAAAAAGTTCTTGCTGTGTTCTGAATATTTGTAAATATTATTAAACATTGGTATTTATCAGACATTTATAAAAATTGTATGGAACCTTTTTTTCATTTCTTCTCTTCTTTGAGAAATTTATTTTCAAACATTCAGTATCTAGTGATGCTTTATTATTCCTTAGTTTTTTAACAGTTTTCTTGAATTTCTCCTCAGTAGGATTATTATTGTTTATGTTTGGAGATGGCTTTTTAATGATTGGATTTATATTGGTATATTTTCTATTTCTGCAAGCATCTTTGTTTTAGTGGGGTCAGGGTTAAAATGTAATTCAAAGGTGGGTGGGAGTAATAAAAATGGAAAGAAAACCTTAAATGAAAAGGAGAAGCAAAAGAAAAATGATGAATGCCTAACTGCGCAATAACCCAAAGTGCTCACCGCAGTGTTATAGAAAATAGACTGACAACAGTAACCCAGATCAACAACACAGCACAAAGAGAATGTGTTCCAATTGTTACTCTGCATTTTATGCAAAGTGATCATTAAACAACATGAACTGAGAAGTAAACAATGCAACTAACCACCTAAATATGAGCACAGGGGTAAAAAGAAGAGGTAAAAATCCCTGTGAACAACCATCACCCATGTAAAGGAAATAGAAAATATGCAATGAAAGAAACCCAGTGGACAGGCCTACCAAGTTCAGCTAACTGAAAGACTGCTAATTTGGTGGCAGATGGCATAATAGTTTATTACTGTGCCTACACTTAGTCAGCTGCTTAGATTTTTTTATTCAGCATACACTGCTGCTCAGTTGTAATGTGGCTAATTTTTCTTCTAAACACCTTCTACACCTATCCCAGCTATAAATATATATATATATATAGTTTACACTAGTTAAGTATTTTCCAATTTATTTTGGGAGATGTACCTAGCTTTTTCATTTTCCAATAAAAGGCTGCCAATGCTGTAACATTTTCATATTTTCTATAATTAAAACTTACCTTGTGGTTGTAATACCACTTCCATCATTCTCATTGGCTCTGATGTACAATTTTTCTTCTTTAATGCCATTCTTATAAGTTACTTTTTTTAGCTAGGTATATTTTTAACCTTACAATTACCTTCAGTAGAAAAGGTGTTTAGGGAGGATTGAGGAAAGGACAAAAGATGAACAGAGTACAAGACAAAAGATGCTTTGTTGTTGCATTTAAGTTTTTTAAGATTGTTGTTATCAGGGAAGCAAGGAAAGTGATGGGAGTTTCCAAAGTGAGAAATGCTAGGAAAAAAATACTGTTGGAGTAGAAGTGGTGGTTGCATTTACCTATTTCAACACTAAAAAGTGGGGCCTAGTTGCCAATCTAGTAACAGGCTTAATTGAATGTATTCAGAGTACCAGAGAAAACAAAAAGGCTAGGTTTAAAAAAAAAACTTTTCAAAGAAGTTGCCATGAAAATATTTGTAGAAAAAAACAGGGAAGCCATAATGCTGAGAAAGTCACTGAATTAGAGATACCTGTTCAGTATTGATTACAATACAAAATTACTACTTGTTCTTTATTTAAGTGTTCTGTCAGATTTTAACACATATTTTCAGCACATGTCCTTTGTTTTTTCTTAGGTACAACAATGATGAAATTCATTTCAACTTGATGGCGATTGTGTCTGACCGTAAAATGTTGTATGAACGAAAAATGAAAGATTTGGAGGTAATCAGTTTTAAAACTAAATTTCTTATTTTTATTTACAAGGCACACACAGGCAACTTAATGGCAGTGGAAGAGTGACTGAAGATGAAATGCAAAATCACAGATGAATAATACTGGTGATTCTCTTTCGGATTTTATCAAGGAGTTCTAGATATATAGCAGGAGCCCTGGACCATACATGGCAGCAATATTTTAAGCATAGATATGTAAGATAAGATCTTAGAGAGAAAAATTTTCTAGCATCTCATTTGATTCACTGTGACTGTGACAATGTTTCTGATCTAGCTGAACTAGCAACGGATTCCACTTTGTCAGCTGAATATGTTAACCCAAGAAGGTGCAATGAGTCACTCTTCTAGAGGTTAGCATCAGCCATGCTGATGGAAGGTAGAAAGTTATCTATCAGAGGATTAAAAGAGAGTTTAGTTTTGGAGGTGTTCACATTATCAAGCCATCCTTTGCCACAGTTAACAACAGACTGAGGGTCATTTTTGACATCAACTGCCCAATTTGACACTAAATTGATCAAACTTAATGACACAAGGTACAAACTTGATAGTAGTTAGTATTTCAGACAATATAGACAAGGCCATTTTCCTTCACCCATTCACTAATGTATTTGTATTTGGTGACTTCAATGCCCATAATGCCAAGTGGCTGAAAAACTCTGTCACTGATCTTGCAGGAGTACAAACATAAAACTTCTCGGTCTCTCACGCAAATGGTAGATTTCCCCAATAACTGCAATGGACATGCTTCTCTTCTAGAGCTCTTTTTCTATTCTAGGCTCTTATGTTATGCAGCTCTGCCCTTGGCAACTCTGATCATGTTGTGGTGTCAGTAAATGTTTCTTTCTACTCCCACTCTACTCTTCTATTGGTCATCTGGTGGTTTTTATTGCTTTGATGATATTTTTTGAAGTTGTGTGTGAGAGTGTTTTTTGATTTCGTCTTTATGATTTAGAATTGTTTTGTATGGGTCATCTGGTTCTTTTTAATCATTTAAATTTGGTTTGTGTGTGTGTTTTTCATGTAGTTTTGTTGAGGGAAGGCTTGTATTTTTTATGAATCTTTCTTCTTGCATTATTAGTCTGTCATAATCTGCATTTTGTTAGATAGGTATTACTTTGAATTTGCCTCCACTGCATTCATGCAAATGTTGAGAGACATATAATTTCCTGTTATATGATATTTTTGTATTGCTTATATGAAGGGATACTCTGTTATTCAAGCATTGTGTCGCTTATTATTTGCACATTTGTCGCAATTTAGAGTGTAAACTACATTTTTCAAGTTGCAGCTCATGTCTGATTTTATTTCGAATGTAGAGTGTTTTCGAACTTAAAATGTTTTCCTTCTATTATTATGTTGCATACTCCACATCTTTTTTTTTGTTGCATTTTGTGACCCCCTGTGTTGTGTGCTGTTTGAATTGTGATGAGGTCAGGATCTTTTTTATATTTTGGGGCTGGCATTTGCTATTAATTATTTTAGTTGTCTTTAAGATTTCCTTTATTTTGTCATTATTGTTGAGTAATTCCATGTGTGTTTTGATCTTTGTGAAAAATTCTGGATTGTTTTTGTTGTGTGTGGAGATGTATGCTAGAATGTTTCCTTCTTTTTCATGTTTTTCTTGTTTTTTTTTATTCCAGAGGGATTCTGATGGTATTTTTTCTGCTAGTTGGAAACACTTGTTTATTAGTGGGGTGGGATATCCTCTTATTTGTAATGTTTTTCGTAGTTCTTCTAGGCATATTTTCTGAAGGGTTTCATCAGCTAGTATTGTGCAAATTTATCATGCTAGGGAATAGGGGATGGATTTTAAACAGCTTTTGGGATGGTGACTCTTGAAGTGGAGTTATTGTTGTGTGTCTGTGGGTTTGTGGTAAATGTCTGTGATGATGTAATTGTTTTTGCTTTTATGAGTATGTCTAGGAATGGTAATTCTTTATAACTATATTCTAGCGTGAACTTGATTTTGGGGTGCAAGTGTTGTATATTGTATAGTTTGTTTATGTCTCCCTATGTTGATTTCCAAAATATAAAACAGTCATCTAGGAATCTCTTCCATGATTTAGTGAATTCTGTTTTTATGTCTTCCCCATATCTATGTCCTATTAGGTTGTATAGGCTTTCTTCTAGATAAGCTAGGGTGAGTGTTGCATATATTGGTGCCATTTTTGTTCGCATCATGGTACCTGTTGTTTGCATATAATTTTCTTGTTAAACTGGAAGGAATTGTTGTCAAAATCTAGTTCTATACTTTGTATAATAAATTCTTTTGTGAAGCGTGTAGGGAGTATTTCTCGGTGTTTTTCTATCCAAAATGCAATGGCTTGTTTTCCTAGTTCATGGGGTATGTTGCTGTACAAACTGTTCATGTTAAAAGTTACTATGAGTGTACCTGGGCCTTCTTTTTGTGGTATGAAGCTTGGGAAGTGTATGCTGTCTCTGATGTAACTTTTTATTTTTGTGGTGTATGGTTGTAATATTTTATCAATTAAATTGCTCAGTCTGCTTGTGGAGCAGGCTGGCCCTGCTACAATTGGTCTAAATTTAAGGTCACTGGGGTTTGTGGTGTATATTCCGATTTATATTCTGGTTGATTTTTTTGTAGTTATTTTCTCTCTCCTAGCATTTATGAATATTTGTTTTGTAATAAGTTTTATTCATAATGACTATATCATCGCCTTTGTCTGCTTCCTTTATTATTATATCATTGTTCTTATGGATGTTTTCTACTGCCAGTTTTTGCTTGGTGTGGGATTGCTATGGGTATTGTGTTTGTTTTGAAAGCCTATATCTCAGATATTTTCAAAGAATATATTCATTTCATTTGAATTGTTGTTTTTGTTAGGGCAATGTTTAGATTTCTTTTTGAAAAACATGAAAAAGAAGAAAACATTCTAGCATACATTTCCACACACAACAAAAACAATCCAGAATTATTCACAAAGTTCGAAAACACATCTACATTTGAAATAAAATTGGATATAAGCTGCAGCTCGAAAAATATAGTTTATGCTCTAAATTGTGACAAATGCGCAAATATATATGTGGGAGCGACACAATGCTTGAATAATAGAGTATCCCTTCATTCAAAGTAATACCTATCTACCAAAATGCAGGTTATGACAGACTAATAATGCAAGAAGATTCATAAAAAAATACAAGCCTTTGCTCAACAAAACTACATGAAAAACACACACACACACACACACACACACACAAAAAAAAGCTAAATTTAAATGGTAACCCCAAACAATGTCACTTTTTATGTACTTTATAATTTCCATTTTCTCTTGCAGACAGAGGAAACATGGTTCGTTCACTGATCTAAAGATTCTAGCTTGTTTGAGAATTTTCCATTTAACTTTAGGTGTTTTATTCTTTTTTAACTTTAAAAAATATTTAGAAAGTGAGGTCATATTTTGTTTGTCTGTATTAGTGGAGGATGAGAAATGACTGTAAAAACGTTTTTAGTTCATTGTATTCCCAATATTAATTTTAGTAATCTTTGGATTTTCTACTGATGAGATAGAGCATATAGACAAGGGATTTAGTTAAACACTTGTTAGCTAAAGTTCATTGGTCAGGATTTCTACAATTGCATAGGTTGTTTCTAATATTAATAGAATTACTATAATTTCAATATTTGATTATTTATTTTTTCTAAATTATTAGTACAACTATAAGTTTTAGAGTGTTCCTATTAAAAATTTTGGCGGATCTGTACGACCGGCACCCCCCTGTAATTTTCTGCTTCTCTCTCTTTTAGTGCATTCTTATGGTTGAGACCCTAAACTTTCAGATTAGCAAAAATAAAATTTGGGAAAAATTCAGTATTTAAAGATGTTAGTGGGTGCTCAGTTTCTCATACAACATTCTAGTAAATCAATCCCTCATATTGGAAACACTCGCTTTGGGGTCTATTTAATGACAAAGTTGTTGTAAATCGATCCCCCATATTACGGAAGCGGGTGCCGGTTGTACATGTTTGCCAAAATTTTACTTAAAGGATTATCTTTTGGAAAATGTTTATCAATTTATGTCCCAGTTTAATATTAACTAAATGATTGAATAGAGGATTATAGCATATCATTTTTCTGTTTCAATTTTTCTTTCTAGAACAACTATACTTTTCCACAAATTTAATCTCAGAAGATCTGAACCAACTATCCTTAAGAACTTTATCATAAATAGTTTTGTTTTTTGAATATTTTTTTGCTAGAGGAGTGTAGATTAATGCATTGTTCAACTGATAATGGAATATGTTGGATTACAGATCGTGGGTGATTAGAGCCAGGGTTTATATAAATTGGGTTAGCATTGCTTTTCAAGGAAACTAAGTATAATGTTATGTTTAAGAAGTCAACTTTTTTATATTAGAATTTATAACTACGTTAAGACCAAAAGATTTAAAAACTCTATGAATTAATTTTCTAAGTTTATCAACCTTACCTCCAGTAGATTTATTCACTATTATGAGTCCATCATCTCCATAAAGCTCTATATTATTTAAATCAATGTCTTTATATGCAGTGAGGCTGTACAAAGAAACAATCCAACTAAGTCCAAAGACTCTGCAGGATTCAGTGCTTCCATAGATAAATTAAAATTATCTACCAAATTTTTAATCTGCTGTTTGTTATCCTGAATTAGGACTGATTTTCTGCAGTACAAAATTATGTGGATTTCATTTTTTGAAATTATCTTAATAAAATTCTGCGAATTCCAATGCCAGATGGAAGAGGTCCTTACATATAGATGGATAAAAATCCACTATTATAAAATTGAAAAGAAGTTCAATTATTTTTATCATTGATGTTTGATCACTTCCGAAGTACCAGTTGATTTTTTATTTGCAGGCTTACTTGTTCTAATATTACTTTACTAATTTTACCAATCTCTGATTTAGTTGGGTTGATAATTCTAGTGGGTAATTTTGTATTCTTGTTTGTTAGAATATCCACTGTTTCTTAGGGCTGATTTAATTTTTTTTTTTTTTTCATTGAATATTTTTAAGCTACTAGAGTTAAAATTCTTTTATTTATAGATTTGGGAATTTGTTAGAATTCAGTGAGTGTGGGGTGAGGTTGTTAATGTATATTGGTTATTTTGCTTTCTGTATGGTTTGTATATCCTATTGTTTCTGTCGAAGGTTATATGTAGGAAATTTACTACTTTTGGGTAAGATTTTATATCCATCCATTTGAGATTTTTGAAGGTTTTTATTATTTTTTTCATTTTGCCTGTAGTCTTGCTTTTGTAATTTCTTAAAATTGACCACCATTCCTGTATAGACCTATATCATTTTTGTTAATTTTATTTGCAGATTTATTGAATATGCATATGTCCCCTACCTAGCTTCACTGTAAAAAGTCAATAGAAGAAAAAAAGAAAATCACTGTTTTTCATCATGGCTATATATGAATGAATATGCCACTAACTGGCTGGTTGTGACTGGTTTCGATCTAGATAGCTGGTTGTAGATTGACTCTGTCACAGTGATCTCCCTTGTCCCACGTTGTGTTGATTAATCACAAGGTAGTCACGTTAGTTCTCCACTAGCTGTCTCTCTGCCGAACTAAACCAAACTGAGAAGCTTGCGCACACTTGAGTAATAAAAGAAAAAAAATAGCACCAAGAAAAAATAAGTGGGCCGACGTCTGAAGTGTTGTAAAATAACGTCTTTATATACAGAATAGTCTCTTGGATAATTGCCAATCCCTGCTTCTATCAAACTGGTAGCTGAATGGAAGTTTCTTAAGTAAATCAAATTATTTTCCTAAGTAATAATGAGAAATCTGGCTGGCCGCAGCTTGCTGCTCCGAACAGAGTTCTAAGTTCATTATAAGTCTAGTCAACTTGATTCTTGTTTTCCAGAATGTCGCAGAAATTGCTGAAGTGCTAGATTATGGGTAGGTTGGCGCAGTTCGTCTTTGGAAATGGAATCGAGGTGAATTTCTTGTTCTGGGTTAGATCACTCTCGCCAAAAACTCTCTTCATTTGGCAATTTCAAACTTGGTCTGCAAAGTCTCTTCGTGTCTGTCGCTTAACTCTGGTTGGTTGATTGGCAACAGGTTTCTCTACGGTTGGCACCCAATGGCATGGCCATCATTTCTCTGTCTAAATACTTCTTCAGCTGGGAACTGTCTTGGGTAGACGGCGATTTTCTATGGTTGGCACCCAACTGTGTGATAATTATCTCTTTGTCATTATGTCTCTGGATTGGGAACTCGAACTCTGTGCCATTAGAGCTGCAACTCAACTCCAACTCCAACTGAAAACTGCATTCATTTGTCGATCTCAAAACTTTGTCTGCAAAATCACTTCTCATCTGTCTTTAACTTAGGTTGACTGGCAGGCTCTGCAGTTGGCACCCAACAACATGGCGCCTACCTTCGTTACATATCTGGGCTGGTAACTGCAAACTGCCTCGAACCACCGCTGTCTCAAACTCAAACTCCGACTGCAAATTCTCTTCTTGTCTGTCTTTAAATCTGGTTGGCCGGTGGGCCCTGCAGTTGGTGCCCAACAACATGGTGCCTATCTTTGTTGTTACATCTCTGGGCTGGGAGCTGACTGGAATTCAACTTGCAACTCCAATTCAACTGCAATCCAACTGATTTTTGGTCCCTTGGGACCCTGTATTTATGCCTCTGCCATGGTGTGGGGCCGACGGTTGCTGGGTGTCTAACCCCTCATCTCGGCAACCACTGAGAATGCTGAGGTTAGCTGCTACTCGTTGGTGTCTTTGGTTTACCCAATGAGATTAGTCTTCTTTCCTTGACGTCAACTGTTGATTGTCTCCCCCTTTCAGGTCCAATGAGATTCCTCTCAGTCTTATGATGTCATCTTCCCATACCCCTTTTCTGGGCTGGACTTAACCGGCGAATTTTCTTTCTCAGGAAACAATTTTGGGGATTTTTTTTCTTAAACAATCGCTATTAACCTTTTTGAACTGGCTTTACCCAAAACAAGTTGTCAAGGGTCTATTGACTCTATCACTTACATAACAATTTTCTGCACCTGCATTTTTAATATCCATTTCTGAGTCACTGACATTTTCGGGCGACGGAAAATATTTTCATTATCTGCTCTACCTTGATGTCAAGTAAAAATGTCTCTTCTCTGAGTTACTTCAACTCGGAATCAGATATTTATCTTAATTCTTTTCACAATTCACGCTAGCAGGACAACTGGATACAATAATAAAAAGTAAAATTTCTTTTCGGCTATTACTAATGCCCAGCAAAAAATAACAATTGAATTTATCTCGTTCTTTTAGGTTTAGAATGACGATTGTTAAGTTCCCATGGGTGGGCGAAACCAGTGTCCATTGTTTGTGGCACTTCCTGACATTAAAACATATCTAAGTCTTTTCTTTCTTCCTCTTCTTTCTCTCCTTCTTTTTCCGGTTTAAAATAACAACAGAGGAATACCATTTGTTATCTTTTTTTTGTTTTGTTTTCCTTCGCTCCTATTTGGAGAATAAAGAAAAATGTCTTTTAGTACGTTTTCTTCTGACTTATAATAATAATTAGAAGATTTTCCAGTTATAGTTAATAATTAATAAAATTAATTACCACCGTTTTCCTTCACTCATATTCAGAGAATAAAGGGCATTTCTTTTAGTACGTTTTCTTCTGATCTATAATAGTAATTAGATTTTCCAGTTAAAGTTAATAATTAATTAATAAAATTAATTACCTCTGTTCTGCACAAAATATTGTTATATCAATTTTCCATGCTTTCTTCTATACTGGGTTTCATCTTTCTTTTGTAATTTGTATTTTTTGTCATTGATCTATTTGTGCTAAATCAATGAGTGTTACTGTTTGAAATATACTGACTAGAAATTTATCATCTTCAGTCCAAGATCCAATCAGAATATTTAGTCTATTCTTAATGGTATACAATTTACTCTATGCATGTAGATGATTTGTATAAATTGAGATCATTTTCACTATTACAGAGGATTAAAAAAAATTATCAATAGCAATTGTTTTTTTGAATTTTGAAGCCTAATGTTTGCTTCGATATTGCTGAATTTGCTAAATGCACATAAAAAGTTAAGTATTTGTAATCACCAAAAATAAAAACAAGCCTTTGGATTTATCAAAGTAAAAATATTCATAAAAATACAGCATCACAAATATCAGCTTCATTACGTCCAACAATAATGGTGAGGATTATATGAAAATGCTTCACTTGGAGACTGCAATATTCTAGTCTCTATGAAACTAAATCTTTTTTTCTACTAAATGTGCTTTCTTGTATACAAATTTTATAGTTTTTTAAAAATAGTAGTCAAATTAAAGGCTTTTGTTTATGAAATATTTCGGGAATGTCAAATTCAAAATTTGAAACATTAAATGCAATTGCTTAAATTTATACTTTAAAGTACTTTTTCTCTCTTATCATTAGGTATTCAACTATTCTACATTACAGGAATCAAATTGATTTTTAATATGGAAAAGTTTAAATATACATATTTGCTTGATTTTGTAAAATATTTTCCCAGAAATTCTATAATGTAAGAAAGAATTTTATAATGTACTGAAAGAATTTTATCCAAAATGTTTCAGGAATCAAGGATGGAAACAGATGATATTAGTGGAGAGATTGATCAATTACGAATACTCATCCAAGAAGAAGAACAAAAAATGTTACGTTACAAAGTAAGCAATATTCTATTTAATTTAATGGACTTTCTATAGTTTGAGATCTTGTCATTCCTTGTTGTAGTGCAAACTTCTCTGATTATACATTTTGTTGGACAGTAACATAATTTGTGTATAAGATATGCTTTCAGTTTCACTCTTACTAGTAATTGTACTTTTTTTTTTTTTTTTTTTTAAACCATTTTACCCTAAGTAAATCAATAATGTCACTAAAACACAAAGGGCTACTGGGGATCAAAGAAAATAATTTTGGAGAAGGAATTGGAAACAGGGGATAAACCTCTACTCCTGTTCAAAAGAGGAGGAGAAAGAAGTGTGAACCTAGTGATAGGCAATAATAGTTATATGATTTATTTCACTGTCGAGCTTACTATTGGCCCAGATCCTACCTATTATTTGAGAGTGATAAAATAGAAGTTACAGGAAATTAAATCCTTTTGACTATATAAGGTGACTAAAGAAGTCCTTACCATTTTTTATGTTTTATAGGACTGAAGTGATCACTGATAATCAAAAAACCCACCCTGTTAATGAAACACCCTACAGTACTATTAAACCTTAAAACTAATACCATTTCACATGATTACATGAAAATCCATGTAATTATATGATATGTAATGTATGAATATGGATATTTAATCCATTCTACAAGCACACCCAAATTATAAACATATATCGTTAACTCTAAAATTTCAGACTGAGTTAGGTGCTCTGCTATGCTTAACAATATATCTGCAGAAATCATTGCCTGACAAAGTGCAGAAACCTCAGCCATACACTTGGCTTTAGATATAGAATCTAGTTGGTCAGCTAGATTCATTATCTTCTCAGCAATTATGGAACAACTGTCAAAACAACAAATTACACAACATCCAACCAACTTTCCAACTGAAGGACAGCCAAGTTACAGAAAGCTAAGGAGAGAGGTTGTGGTATCAGCTGGGCTCAGTATAGGAAACACATACACCTACTAAAAAATAAAGAACCAACTGTATGTGTCCCATACCAAGAATTATACACTGTTAAACACGTACTACTAAATCGACATAACTTTCAGCAAACTCAAAACCAATACTTCAAATTGGAAAGAACTGAAAATACTGACCCAAGTAACACCATAAATTTCATTAAAGAAATTAAGCTCTATTGGAAAATATAAGAAAAACTCTTTACCTACATTGTTTTTACAACCAATTTTGTACAATATACAATTACCAAGGAAAAAAAAGATACTCAAAAGAATTTTCCCCGTATATAATCCTCTGCCCCTCCCCACTCTAACTAAAATTATTTACCTGCAAAGCTTTGGCATTAAATAATCTAGCTGGGTCATAAAAAAGATTAATCAATCAATCAATCAAGTGTTTCACTGAATTGCTATATAAGTTAACAAATCTAACAAAATATCTCAAAATTTAGCACTACCCAAAATAAATCTTACAAACATAGAAAGATTTCAATATTTCAAAACAAAAAATAATTTTATGTCTTTCCTTTTTAAACTGTTTGAAACTTACTATTATTTTATTCCATGACAAATACTTGCAATATTTTCACTAAAATTTTTTATTAAAAAATTTAAAAAAAACAACACAACTGACAGCTTAGCATAAATTTTACATTTTTTAAAAAATGTCATAGCATTGTATTTTTTTAATTCTCTCGTTTTGTGGATATTTGAAAACATTTTGCCTATATATTTGTTGATTTAATGTTAAGTATTTTTTCTTGTCTGCAGATAGAAAATATTCGCAGGAAGCATAATTATCTCCCTTTCATAGTGGAATTATTGAAATGTTTGGCAAAAGAAGAGAAATTAGTTCCATTAGTGGAAAAGGTAAAAAATTTTTTTTTTCCTTACATCTAGGAAGCTTCAACTTATCTGATCTGAAATGTCACCTATGTCATATTACAATTAGCTCTTCCAGAGTAAAAGTTTTGTTATGTTGATTATGTCAAATAGGTCTTCATAGTATGTCCCACTTGTATTAGCATCTAAAAACTCTGAAGTGTAATATCATTATTTTCTTTCATCTCTGTCTACATTTCAAACATACGCACCGTAGTGGGGGCACTAGAGTGTGTCATCAGTGATGTCATTGCGAGGATCACTAGGGGGTTTCGGGTCTTTCAACATCATACCCCCTCTCACTGCACCAACCTGACTAGAGATGATCAGTTTCTGGTCCACCCTCGATAAGCGCTTTCAGACATTGGAAAAATTACGTTTGGGTCCAGTACGAAACCTTGCAAATGCTTCTGAGCCACTTTCCAATTAGAGGTGAACTGTACATGAGCTCGTCTGAGAATATGAAACAATTTACCTATTGTATGGCTATTAAAAAAAAAGGAAAAAACTCGACTCCGAATTAATCACGATACATTAATTTAAACTTATTTATGCATTTTATCTTACTTACGAGTACTAACAAAATGAAGAGAAATCAGAAATGCAGAATTTTGGGGAATTTTAGCTAACAATTTTTGAAATCCAGGCACTTGCTCTTTTGAGAAATGTTCTTTCCGCTGTTTTGGTTATGAATTTGAGTGTTTTCCTTTTTTTACTCCCACTATCCCAATATCTGTTAAGGCTTTGCATAAGGACCTTGCTGCAAATCCTCTAGTCCCCACTTTTATAGGAGTGCAGCTAGCCCTCCAGCCTTTAACCCTGCAACTCTCCAGCAGTTCGTCATATTTTAACTTCTTCCTTTCATGGGCTACTTCTACATTTTCTTCCCAGGGGACCGTCAGTTCCCACAAGACCATCTTCTTCAAATTATGTGAGAAGAAAACTATATCTGGGCGAAGTTTTGTGATGGCAATTTGCTCTGGGAATTTCAATCTTGAGCCTATATCAGCCCTTATTTCCCAGTCTGTTGCAGGAGATAGCAGGTTTGGATTTACCTTTCTATTTCGTGTGATTTTCGTGCCTGCTTTAATAAATTTTATCTGCCTTGTGGCTGGGTTGTAAACATTCTCTTTGATAGCATTTTGAACTATTTTCATGATCTCTTTTAGAATTTCGTCATGGCGCCACCTGTAACGCCCATCAGCTAGTGCAGATTTACAGCTACTCAGGATATGTTTTAAGGTACCTTTGCGCCCATAAAAATGACAATTTGGCGACTGGGTTTTATACCATAATTGTAAGTTTGTGGGGCTTGGCAGGGTGTCGTATACTGCCCGAATCAGAAATTTTAATCTGGAGTCACCATGCCATATTTCGGACCATTTGATTTGGTGTTTCAACATAGAGCTCCATTTGGTCCATGCCCCTTGCTGTCTCATCCCGACTTGGATTACTATTTGTTTCTCTTCCTTGCCGTTTCTGATTCCTTACTGCAAAAGATGACTTTTCTTTTTTCCTTGCAGTTTGTCATATTTTTCTGAGGGAAAAAACCTGAGGCCCGCGCATCCAGTAGCTATGGTCCCTAGTATTGCCTTTTCTCGGACTCTTTTTTTGCTGTATTCAGTTCTTTCGAGGCGTTCCATTTTTTACCTGTATATACTGATAATGCCGCACAGGCTACTTTGGGATCTTTCGAGCACTTGTACTGGATTGTGGCTCTCACTTTAGCTACTTTAAATTCTTCATGTAGGCTTTTCAGTGCGTTTGTTTTCCCGTATAATGCTGCGCTGCATAGGGATCTTGGCAAACCTAACCACCTACGTAGTCGTGATGTTATGCTTTGTTCCGTTAGTTCTACCGTGGCGGAAGTGAAATCGTAGATCATTACAGGCCAGAGTATTTTTGGCAGAATGACGTGTTGATAAATCCAAGCTTTATATCTGCCAGGTAAGCCAGACTTATCAACCTTGATTAGCCACCCTTCTAGATTCTCCTTTGTTAATACTACGGATCTTGAATCTTTTAGGGTTTCATCGAACTGCTTCCCCAAGCTCTTTACTGGCTTTTGATGTATTGTAGGTATGTCATCTCCAAAGAACTTAAATCTTTCGTTTTTTGAAAGCTTATCTTTCTTCATTACTAGGGAACGTGATTTGGAAGCGTTAAAACTCATTCTCGCCCAGTCGATGAGTTTTCGATGCCCTTCAGCAACTACCTTGTCCCAGTGGCGGACGTGCTGGTCATGTCATCCATATACGCGCGAATCGGTGGTTGCCTTACACCTGATCTGGAAACTGGTCCTTGACATTCCACTTCATTAGCTTTTATCAGCATATTCATTGATAATGCGAAGAGAGTCGCTGAAATGGTGCAGCCTGTTATTATCCCTCTTTCAAGATTGTGCCACGCTGAAGTTGAGGTCTTTGTTACTGCCCTTATTCTAAAATCCTTATAGTAGTCTAAAATGAGCTTGGTGAAAGCAGTGGGTATATGGTACCGGATTAAAGCTTCTTCTACCAGACGATGGGGAATTGACCCATAAGCATTCTTACGGACTGCAATATCTCCCTTATTTTCCTTGGCATCTTTTAGTAGTTGGGTAATGACCCCTGTATGTTCCATGCATCCTGGCATGGCTGGGACTCCTTTTTTTTGAACTGAGGTGTCAATATAATTATTCATTATTAGATATTTTGACAGCCTACTATTTAATAAGCTGAAGAAAATTTTTCCTTCAACATTCAGCAGCGAAATACATCTGAATTGGTTGGTTTTCTTGGTGTTTTCCTCTTTGGGGATCCATATCCCCTCGGAATACTTTCACTGGTCTGCTATCTTCCCTCTCTTCCAAATGACCTTCAGTAACTTTCATAGGGTACGTTGTAATTTCGGGCATCTTTTGTACACTAAGTACGGGACTCCATTCGGGCCTGGAGTGGAGCTTGACCAAGCTTTTTTAAGCACTAATTGCAATTCAATCAAGCTAGGTAGTCCTATGTTGAGATCAATTGAAGGAAGATCTGGTGTAAGAAGTAGATGGTTTTCGCCTGCTGGTAGGGGTCGCTTAAGGAGTCTTTGAGAAAAGCATTATTTCCTCTGTGCTGCTTTGTAGTGTTCCACTGCGGGTTTCACCCAGTAAATGTTTGATAAATTCAAAAGGATTGGATATGAAGGCTGCTCTCTTTTGTGCTCTTTCCTCCTCCGGTGGTGCCATTCAGCTCTTCTGAATGCTTTTAAATCTGATCGGATTGAGTCTCTTAGCTCTCTTAAGGCTTCTTTTTCTTCGGGCTTGCTCTGTGTTTTTTAATTTGATTTTCTCTTCGATTCATGGTACTATTCGCCACTTTTTTTTCTTCGCTGTTTCCAAATCCTTCTGTTCCAAAGCTCACGATTATTTTGCTAATAATTTTTAGTAGTTTATCAATGGAGCCTTTCAAAATCATTGTCAGGATCTCGCTGACGTCCAAATCAAAAGCTTGCCAAGAGTTTGTATCTGTTGCTGCAGGCCATTTGATCTTTTTCCGAAAATTACTTGTGATGTTGCTGGACATATTGACCCCTACTTGGAAGGACTGAGTACTGTGGTGTGCATCCTGGCCCTGCTCTTCCTGTGTCTCACCAGGAGAGTATCCTGTGCATTGCAGATTGTCAATACGTGCCATGCATTTCATTTTCGTCTGGTATATCTTCAGGCCACGTATATTTTTACATTTCCTGCCACAGGGGCAAGTCAACTTCGATTGATGTGGTAAGCCATGGTTCGTAACCGGCATATCTGTCCAATTTGGGATCTCATTCTCTCCCCCTTTCAGGATCCCTTGGGGGTGTCTACTTGTAATTGTGTCTGTACACATTTATTTGACATGCTGGGTTGCTAGTCCAGGCATGTAACATTTGTAGTCTCTCCTACTGTCAATTGTCTTTCCAATTTGTCTTTCAGACTATTCCTGAATTGTCATTCAGAATTTCCCAAAAGTCACTGCTTAACAAGAAAATGATTTCAAACATATGCACCGTAGTGGGGGCGCTAGAGGGTGTTGTCAGTGATGTCATCGCGAGGATCACTAGGGGGTTTCGGGTCTTTCATACCCTCACCGTGCCGACCCAACCAGAGATGATCAGTTTCTGGTCCACCCTTGATAAGCGCTTTCAGACACTGGAAAAATTACGTTTGGGCCCATTACGAAACCTTGCAAATGCTTCTGATTGGTGACAGAGCCACCTTCCAATTAGAGGCGAACCGTACATGAGCTCGTCCGAGAATATGAAACAATTTACCTATTGTACAGCTATTTAAAAAAAAAAAGGAAAACCTCAACTACAAATTAATCACGATACATTAATTTAAACTTATTTATGCATTTTATCTTATTTATGAGTACTAATAAAATGAAGAGAAATCAGAAATGCAGAATTTTGGGGGAATTTTAGCTAACAATTTGTTTTGAAATCCAGGCACTTGCTCTTTTGATCCATAACCATAAAATAATTCAATGTTCTAAAGTTTAATGCATTAAAATAAACTGAAAAATCATTTTATTGGTACAGAACTTTATTATAGCAACAAAAACAAAAAAAATATCTGAACTACAAATGTATTAAACTAGAAATACAGTAAAAGCAACGAGAAAAAAAAAAATGAAATTGAATGAGGTAAAATTTAATGGGCAGTGTGTGTGTGTGTTTTTTTTTTTTAATCTCTTTGGTGGCTCACGATTTCTGAAACAAAAAATATTTTTGTGTTGCAAACTTTTTTATGCAACGTTCTATATTTCAATTGACTGCTGATTTATTCTTTGGGTATGTTAAAGATATACAGTTGTTAGTTATGGAATTAATCAAAATTCAGGGTGTGATGGATCAATTGTCATGTCAATTATGTAAAAATGAAAATAACACTGGCATCTCATAGATGTGTTTACCAAAATTACACAAAAATGTCTTGAAATACTAAAGAGTAATTTTATTGAATAAAATAGCCTTTGGCTTCAACCACAGCCTCTATATGACTATGGAATCTCTTGCATCTCTTCTGGATGGTCTCATTTAAGTTTGTGAATGCTGTTAGAATCCTTGCCTTCAGTTCATCTTTGGTGTTACAAGGAGTTTTGTTACTTTCTTGCTCAATTGCATCCCACACATAATAATCAATGGGGATGCAGTCTGGGGGTTTAGGTAGCCAGATGTAAGGCACGATTTTTTATAATTTTATAAGGCTGTGCAGTTTATCATAGGCTTCTGATGGATAGGCATCTCTAATCCATAAACACTTTAACCTGATGGCTAAAGTTAGCCATATTGCTTGATTTAGAAACACAATTTTCCAGGCAGCAAATCTATGATTTTCTTTCTATTCAAGAAATTCCTGCTGCATATTCTAAGAGCACTCTTTGGTCACCACTTAAATCTTTCATTGCTCCTGCAGTAAGATATAAATTATCTAGGCGGCTATTGGTATAGTGTTAAATTCTACTTGGATTATATCCTGATGATCCAATGTTTTTCAGAGAACCAGTAAAAGTAGTAGGGCTTATTGTAGTTCCATCAATGTTCTTAAAAATAGCTCTAAATGGAAGTTAATTTTAATGAAGCAAACAGCCACTGGTGTGCAACATTTCTTTTATAAGTTTTTCTTTTTCTCCAGAGCTGTAATAAGCTCTGCCTCACAATCAGTGTTTGTACTGGTATTGTCTACAAGAAGTGCCTTAGTTGAATTTACACTGTTGAATTCTTCTAAAACATCAGCAATATCCTCTGTTGGAACAACAACAGTTACATCAATGTTAGGGATAACTCTGAGTGAGCTGTCTACTTTCATTATCCATCTCTGGTGAAAATCTAGCGGTACTGGTAGAAGAGCTTCTACTCATTTTAGATATAGAGATGCTATGACTTTATTTTACAAACACTTTTAAGAAAGCTCTAAATTTAGATGCAAAGTTTTATTTTTTTCTAATATATGTAACATGAAATAAAATAGAAAGTTTTTGTTGCTCAAACTGTTGCTTTGGAAATTTAATTAGCATATGATTTGTAATTGAAATTTAAAAGGTATTTTTCTTAGACTTTTATTGTTTATCGATTTATGAATTAAAATCATGAAATTATTCTCATTCTAGCTTTATTAGTATTTATCTTGCTTTATTAGCCAATATTCATAAAATAGACTAATATTTTCATGTAAATTTTAAAAATCATAAATTTAATGATGTACATGAGTTTAACTCATGTGCATCATTAAATTTTATTTTAAATTTTTAAAAATTGCATGTTTAATTTTTTTTTTTTTTTTACTCAAAGATCAGATTTGTTAGTAACTGTTTTGATAATTGGTGCAGCAGTCAAAATATTAATAGGATCTTCTAGGGTTGTTGAATGAATATAATCTTATTTATACTTGTTAGCTTTTAATAGCAGGATTAAATATTTTTGGAAATCCTTTTGTTGTAAGTCTGTCAGTTAAGAAATTGACTGTTTATCCTTAGCAAATAAACTTGCCAACTTACCAGAAGTTCCATTACATTTACTACTAGCATTTCTTTTCAATTGTGTCTGTAAATGTAAAAGAAAAAAAATTATAATACTTTTTGTTTTTCAGGCCAAAGAAAAAGCAGCTAAAAAGGAGTTGAAAGGCTAACAGTTATGCTTGTCTTCAGTTAAGTTTATTATTACCAAATCAAGGTATTAAAACATTTTTGAAAACTTAAAAAGAATTTACTTGATAATGCCACTAATGAAATATATTGTAATAGTCTTTACAATGGTTTATAAAAGCATAGTATCACTACACAAAACTTTTCATGTTTCGGAGCAAAACTGCTCCTTTTCGGGTGATATGTGGAACTGAAAATAGATGGTGAAAACGATTTATTTTTGGGAATATGAAGTGGTGGTTGTAGGGAATTGGAATTTGGTGTGTCTAAACTAGTCCATCAGCAGTTTGTAGCCATAGAAATACACATTTGGGTTAGGAGAGGGTGCCAGATGGTTTAAATCTGGACAGGTTACTTTTTAATTTTGTCTGGGTAAATTACATAGTGGGACCTCAGATTTTTTAAATGGGTATTCAATTCTGAGTAGATGGGATAAAAAGTTTAGGTCAGAATTTGGGTTGAACGGTTGTAGTATTCTTAGTTATTTTGTGTTTAGAGTAACATTTTAGTATTGTATGGGTTTTTTTATTTTATTAATATAATATTCATTTTTTTTATTTTGTGGATGAAACATAGTTATTAATTAAATTTGGAAGAAGATTATTTTATCTGAATAAGGTATCTAGTGGGACCACATAATACTTAAAATAGGTAAATAATTTTTAACTGTAAGAGTACGAGTTATAACTGACACCTTTTGATTAATTAAATTCTTACAAAAAATATTTTT
This sequence comes from Ascarosepion bandense, assembly GCA_037127315.1. Lineage (NCBI taxonomy): Eukaryota > Metazoa > Mollusca > Cephalopoda > Sepiida > Sepiidae > Ascarosepion > Ascarosepion bandense. The sequence continues at coordinate 340,087 of JBBBDQ010001251.1, read as the reverse complement.
GATGTTTAAATAAAACTTAATTCATCCCTGCAGTTCAATAGTTCATCATTGTTAGGGAACCTTAGAATGTGTAGCTTTTCACTCAGGCACAAAGGACAGATATTGTTGAACAAGTCACAGATTCTAATTTTTTTCAGAATTTTCCATTTTACTTTGGGTGTTTTATTTGTGTCTTTTAATTTCCAAAAATATGCAGAAAAGGATGTTTGGTTTTGATAGATGTTGTTTTTACAAATCATAAATATATCTTAAATCAGCATGTTTTTACTTTTAAGCATTGATGGTATATGCACTTAAATTCTATTCAAAAGCAACATTTATTGAAACCATGTGTATTTCTATGGTTACAAACAGCTGATGGACTAGTTTAGACACACCAAATTCCAATTCCCTACAACCACCACTTACACCTCACATTTCCAAAAATAAATTGTTTCCACCATTTATTTTCAGTTCTACATATCACCCGAAAAGGAGCAGTTTTGCTCCGAAACATGAAAAGTTTTGTGTAGTGATACTATGCTTTTATAAATCATTGTAACAACTATTACAATATAAAGCTCTACTTTGTATCAAGCACTTTTTATAAAAGTAAATGCTTGAACAGTGGGTTTAAATCTATGTGTTTTGTCACTTTCTTACAATATATATATATATATATATATATATATATACATATTCAGAGATTATAACATGGATATGTTATAATATCACTACAGAAGTAGCTATTTTGTTTTGACACTTCTTGTCTTGTCAAGTGATGTGATTTATTTCAAATTGAAGGGTTTTATATATATATATATATATATATATATATAAAAACTCTTTTTCTTTCTTTTTTTGAAAGTTATTATCTACAATGATTAAAATTGTTCTTTCTGACCATCCATTTGCATAACTAGTATTATTATATGACATTACTGTGACATTTTCATTTAATTTTATTTTAATTTAAATTATACTAGAGCTTTTATTTTTTGTGCTAGGCTTCATTTGGTATAAACATTAAGCACAACTTCATTAGAATTCTTTTTCCTTATTTGTTATAAAACTGAAGAAAAAAAATGGCTTGGAGGTAAATCCCAATGGATTCTATTAATATTAAAACTAATCCACCTGGAGGTCTCAATGAATTAAATTTATTTATTTACAGAGCCAAATTTATTACATATAAAAAAAAATATAAATTTTCCAAAATCAGATTGCTATTTTGATGAGGAATTTAACACCTTTCTCATCAGCAAGAACAAAACATTATGGAAAAAATAAATTTATTTGTTTGTTTAAAAAAAATAAGTGAAGGTAGGAAAAAGAAAGTTTGACAGATTCTTGTTGGAACTTGTAAGTTTTCCACTTTGGTGACAGAAACAAAGAGATGCAATAAAATAAATTTAAAATACAAAAATAGGTCAGACAAAATAACAGCCTCACAAGGCCGCTGTTAAAAGGTCAGAAATATCTTAATATCGAAATAAATTGGTTAAATAACTTAGGCTAAAAATTAAACCGAGAAGGAAAATGGATTTAAGAAAGGGAAGTTATAATATATAATTAAATTTTATGGCTAATAAGAAGGGATAAAGGGATTTTAATTTTAGATTAATTATTAGGAAGTTAAATTAAAATCTATGATGGCATTAATACCAAAACAAATGATAGAACTAGAAGGAATATGGATTTAAGAAAGGGAAGTTATTACATAATATAATTTCATTTTAGATTAATTATTAGAAAGTATGTATCAATTTAAATTTATGACAGCATTTGCTTATAAATTCTTTTTTAAGTTTGAAAGCAAATTTTGCTTAGGATATTTTAATATTTTGATTTTTTTTTTTTTCAACTAAATGGAGATTGCATCTCTTGTAACGGTTATTGGGGGTCTAGATCAAACTTATTAATCTCCAACTCACTATTGGGTTTAGTCTCTCCTCTTTCATTTCCCCAAATCTTCAGGCAAGTGAAGTTTGGAATTTTAGATTGGGGTTGGAAAAGGAGTGTTTATAGGAACAGTAATGCTGTTTAAATTCTTCTGCTGAAATTCCAATAATGATAATTGTTTTTGTTTAAATAATACATAATTAAAAACGAAAATAGGGGTTGTTCCAACAAAAGAAAATGGTATAGAAGAAAAAAGTGCAAGAAGCTGTGAATGTTTTGTTTAAAGCATAGATTTATTGTTGTTATTATTAATACTACTTGCTTTTTTGAATAATATATTAAGTGTCCATAATGGTATCTGTGTCGCTACATGTGTTTTGAGTCCAAAGTTGACTCACTTCAGGTGAATAAACTTGTGACTTTACATATTGAGATCTATCTGTCTTTTTGACAGCCTAAAGTACCATTTATATATCGATAAGCGGCTGGTGAGCAGGTCAGAAATTTCATATGTGCATGTTTGTTTGTTGTTTTTTTTTTTTTTTACATACTTGCTTGTTAAAAATCATTTTGGGATTCATTCACCTTTTGTTGAAAAGTTTTTATACTGACTTGCGAAATTTGATTTCATCTTTATACTTTAAAATTGTTTTCAGTGATTTTGATTTAATTCTATGGGTCAACTAGTTCTTTTGGTTGTTTTTGAAAAACTATCTTTTGCAATGGTTCACAATTTTTTTTTAGTGCGTTTGAATTTAGTGTGTCTGTGTGTGTGTGTGTCTTAGGTTTTTCATGTTGTTTTGTTGAGGGAAAACTTGTATTTTTTTATAAATATTTCTTCCTGCATCATGAATGTGTCATAATCTGTATTTTGGTAGATACGCATTACTCTGAATTTACCTCCACTGCATTTATGTAAATATTGGGAAATGTACAATTCCTTGTTATTGACTAGTTTCATGTTACTTTTGTGCAGGGCTACTCTTTTATTCATGCCTTGTGTCACCCCCTGTATATTTTTGCGCATTCATCACATTTTAGAGCATGAATTACGTTTGAGAGTTACAGCTCAGATTTGTTTTTATTTTGAATGTAGATATGTTTTCGAACTTGAAGTGGTTTCCTTCTATTATTATATTGCATACTCCACATCTTTTTTTGTTGCATTTTGTGACCCTCTGTGTTTATGCTTGAATTTTGATGAGGTTAGGATGTTTTTTAAATTTTTGGGTTGGCATTTGCTTTTAATTATTTCAGTTGTCTTTAAGATTTCCTTTATTTTATCATATTTGATGACTAATTCTATGTATTTTATCTTTGTAAATAATTCTGGGTTGCTTTTGTTGTGTGTGGAGATGTATGCAAGAATGTTTTCTTTTTCATGTTTATTTTATTTTTTTTTTTATTCTGGAGAGATTAAAATTGGTATTTTTTCTGCCAGTTGAAAACCCTTGTTTATTAGTGGAGTAGGGTATAGGATGTGCGTTGTGGCGCAGTGGATATCGGTTCGGAACGAGAAAATGGGGAACCGAGTTTGAATTCCAGTTAAATTCCTTGCATTCACTTACGCGCAAATACCCTTGGGAAAGGTATTAATCCGTCTCTTCCCTCCAGTTATGGGTTAAATAATAGGACAGATTGGGTTCTATAGCCTTGGTCGGCAACCAGTCTACCGCAGAAAGCAATGGCAACCTACTGCGGGATAATATTCTGCCCAGTCAGTCATGTCTGTTTCGAGACATGATCGTCCAAGCGTGTATCGCGCATGGCACTTAACTGACTGACTGAGGGTATCCTCTTATTTGTAGTGTTTTTTTGTAATTCCTCTAGGCATATTTTACAAAGGGTTTTATCAGCTACTATTGTGCAAATTTTTTGTGCTAGGGAGTAGTGGATGGATGTTAACAAATTTTAAGGTGGTGACTCTTGAAATGGAGGTATTAAATGTCTGTGGGTTTATGGTAAATGTCTGTGATGTAATCGTTTTGTTTTTTGTGAGTATGTCTAGGAATGGCAATTCATTGTAGGTATATTTTAGTGTGAACTTGGGATGCAAGTTTGGGAGTAGATTGTGTAGTTTATTTATGTCTTCCCATGTTGATTTTCAAAAGATAAAACAATCATCTAAATATCTTTTCTTTGTTTTAATGAATTCTGTTTTTATGTCTTCCCCATATTTGTGTCCTATTTGGTTGTATAAGTTTTCTTCTAGATGTGCTAGTATGAGTGATGCATATGTCGGTGCCATTTTTGTTCCCATCGCAGTACCTGTTGTTTGAATATAATTTTGGTTGTTAAATTGGAATTAATTCTTGTCTAAAATTAGTTCTATACTATGTATAATAAATTTATTTGTGAAGCATGCGGGAAGTATTTCTGGGTGTTTTTTCAGTCCAAAATGTAATTGTCTGTTTACCTAGTTTATGGGGTATGTTTGCTGTACAAGCAGTTCATGTCCAGTGTTACTATGAATGTACCTGGGTCTACTTTTTGTGGTATGAATCTTAGGAAATATATGCTGTCTCTTATGTAGCTTTTTATTTTTGTGATGTATGGTTGTAATATTTTATCTATTTGGTTGCTCTGTTTGATTGTTGGGCAGGCTGGCCTACAATGGGTCTGAATTTAAGATCACTAGGGTTTGGAGTCTGAATATATTCAGTTTTTTGTTCCTGGATAGCTGCTTTAATTGTGTTTGGTTTATGTGTCTTTGGGAGTCCATAAAAATTACTGGTTTTTCATTATTTTTAATGAAATCACTTAACTGAACATTACTAAGACCATCTAAGAAAAACTATAAACTTTTTAGGCTGCCAATCTCTATCTGTGATCCACTAGAAAACTTAATTTCAAAATATCAACTTTTGAAATGTGCCAAATATGGCAAAGGGTTTGTTGGAGCTCACACACACACACACACACACACACACAAAAGAATGCATAGGCCACTCTTGATGATAAAAATTGTTTTTCAGAGTGATGAATGAAAATTTCTGGATTACCAGACATAAAAATAACATTTGATGTTTTAAGCACAAAACTTTGCAAATTATGACCTAAAATTTGCTTGCCACATTTCAGCACCAAATTTAAAATGTTGTTCTTTGAAATCAGAAAAAAAAAATGAATTATCATCCATTTTGAATTAAGACAAGCTTTATTAACAAAATAGGGTTGTTTTTATAAAAAAAAATAAAAATAAATGTGTCTAATATTTGAGTGATTTGTTATATTCATACTTATAAATCATCTGCATAAATAAGTCAAAAGAAAATATTGTTACTTTCCTTGATTTTTCGTTTTAATAAAAATTATTTTAAAGTTATGTTCTTCAAATATATTGACATTTTACTTAATTTTTTTTTCTTTTTACCTATTTTTAAGGTGTATCCAGTATAGCATATCCTAGGAAAACAAACTAGAAAAGCCTTTTATGCTGATACTATGTTCAGATGTTGAGGGAAAATTTTCAGAATAAAATTTTCTTAATTATATTTTGTTTTTTGTTTTTCTTGAACTTGGGATCTCAATGTTTATTCGCTACAATAAAAATTTTAATAATATTAATATTAGTCTTTTTATTGTTACATAAAAATTTAGTTTGGATTAAACAAATACTGGATAATAAAGAGAGGCTAATGGAGTCTGCTCAACACGAAAAAATAGATTTCAAATCCATGACCATTCTTTAAATATTTTTTATATTTTGAGAGATGATTTTTGCTATCCAAAATACCTTTCTCTAAGACATCATTTTGTTAATAAATTTAATAAAATATCAATGAAATATGAATAAGTTGGGTTTATAGTGAAAGTTCATGCCTGAAAATAATCAGTCATTCCACTAATCTTCAGTTTTTCAAAGTAATACCCAACCTTTCAATTCTCACTCAGTTCTTCTGTCATACTTTTGTCTATTTTCACTCTGGCCTTGGGAATTACAGGTGTGCTCTTATGCAACAACTGTCTTACATGCATTCCTAGGCTGCTCTGAGTCAATTTTTCCTCCGACTTACTCTGTCTGGGAATCTTTTCTTATTTAGACAACTTCCCCACTAAATTTGACATTGATATATCTAAATCTGTCTGCCCCAGCTGTCATAATCTTAAGATATCATGCTAATTAGCTATATGCTACTTGTTTGTCTGGAATCTACCTAGATATCTTTTGTAAAGATAATTGCAAAATAAGCAAAATCTCCAGTGTTGGGAATTAACAAAATTCTTTGTCTAGAATAATTTGTAAGAACATGTTTTGGATAGTATAATGTAAACTTGTTTTGTCCTAAACAAAAAGATGCCTCCTTTTTTTGTTTAAAAGAAGTTGGATTGCTGTTTTCTGTAAGACCGCATGTTTTAGTCAGATATTATAATGAAAATGAATCTCTGAACTTAATTTGTCAGTGCTAAAAATATTCAGTCAACACATTAATCGTGTCTTATCTGCAAAAAGCGGATATGGTGGGGAACATTGGTTTGGCTCAATCTTTGGTTCCATGGGTTTAATTCTTCTTGGAAGTATTCTTAAATTCATTATATTTAAAACAATTTTAGCATGTTTCTTTTTGTTTTTCCACTATTCAACTGACTCTCCTGAGAATTTTAAGTATTATTCAATTAGTAGTCCCTCCAAATCACCATCCTGCAATTTCATGCAATTAAACTTTAAACAAAAAAAAAAAAATACTATTGACTCTGCTTAAACTGGATCAGTGCCCTGTTACATTAATAAAATGAATTTAAGAACAGTTCTAATTAGAATAGAACCCAAAATTAACTAGACAAGATTCAGCGACCACTTGATAAGAATTCATGATTAATGTGTTGTCTGAAGTTTTGGAGTTTAAGAAATTATATTCGAGGATTTGTTTACATTATAATATCTTATCCAGAATGTGTGTATATTAAAAAAAAGGACTGACTCAAATTCTGGACAATGCAAAGGCATCTATTTTTTTATCTAATTTCTAGACTTGGGGTTTTGTTTACATTATACTGTCCATCCAACATGGGTATCACTAAAGAAAAGAATGATCCAAATTCTTTTAAATAAATTTACACTGGATTTTGTTTAATTCCTAACCTTAGGATTTGTTTATATTGATGCATCTGCCCCAAAACACCATTACCTTTAGAGAGAAAGGACAGGAAGTGATGAACAAAGGCGATAATATGGAGAAAATGGATATCAGAATGTACCAATGTCAAATTTTTTTTGTGGTGGTGGAGTTATCTATAAATGAGAACACACCAGGCACAAAGACACAGATGGACATAGGTCCAGCAAAAAGTCTTCTCAGAGATAGCTGAAATTGATCTGTAAGACACACCAACAATGCCCACGGCTGGAGTGATAACACAAATTTGAGTGAGATTCAACTGGCTGGTGGTTAGTGTTTGCTACTAGATTTCTCAAATCATCATCTGGGAGTAAAGAACTTGATTCTGTGGTAAATAATAGACATTTTATTTACCAGTTTCTCTTTAGATTTAATATTAAAAGTGTTAAGCATTTAATTAAAGGAATTCTTATTCTAGCCCTGATTCCAAATTAGTCCTTGGACACAATGTGACAAAAGTTACCATGGCTACAGAGGTATTATGTAATGTTATCTGTGGTACACAATGTACATAGTGTTCCACACTAGCCATCAATCAATATCGTAAGTTTTTGGAAAATGCAAATCAACCCTATTGTGATGACACACCGGCCTCAACTGTTGAGGGAAGAGAAATCTGGATGACCTGTGAGGTCAGTATTACTCAACAAAGCTAGCAACTGAGGAAAAGGTAGAGGAGGAGAGACAGGCTGGTGAGAAAAGAGGATGTGGGTTTCAGAGGTACACTGCTTTATATATATATATATATATATATATAGGATTCAGCCTGGTCATGCTTAGCAAATTTTCAAATTATTTCATGCTTAAAATGTGAAAGGTGAAATTTTACTTTAAAATAGTTATGCTTATATATAGATATATGGATAAATTAAACTTATAAGTTTTGATTATTACAATTATTTTTCTAGTAGTATTCTTTTCTACTCTCATAGTTGCATTTAATAAATTTGCTATCTAACTGGTCACTTTTTTATGATTGGCAAATTTGTGAAGTGATAAGTTTATAATTTTTTCTTCAGTCAGTCCGTAACATGTTTTTATATATTTCTTTTTTTTTTATCTATTAAACAAAAATCCTTATGTAATTCTAATTTGCCGCTAGATTTTATTCTAATAGGAGATATTTCAACATACCTATTCGAACCTAATCCTACACTATTCTCAAAGGTCTTACTCTGATCTTAAATTCCCTTTTCTGGGTTAAGAGATGGAGTGAAAATGTAAATAGAAATAAGAGGGATTGTTTTCACATAAACAGCAAAAAAACTGGACATACTCTTCATAAGTTGAAGAACTAAAGTTCTTCTGATTTCATATTGCATGAGTAGCTGTTAATTCTCCTCAGTCAACCCTGGGTGAATTTCTTTGTTGAGATTTTCTGCCCTAATTTTTATACTTATCCAAGAGTTCTCTTAACTAATGAAAAAATTTTCATAGTATTGTTTTTACTATGAGACAACTCATGAAGCTCAAAACAAATTGCTAATTCAAATGGAAACTACAGTGATATACACTGGAATTGTACATTAGGTTAACTGTGTATACTTCTAACATCTCTGACTATTCCATCCTTTAATTAATTTTTTTTTTTTCACTTTTTATTTGTAAATTTATTTTCAATGGGAGTAGATAAATCTGCTTATTGCCAGATCCATATACTTACTTCCCCCAACCTTTGAACAGGAAAGCTGATTATCCCTTGTTTCCTGTTCCTTCTTCTGAGGCCTTGCTAAGGTTGACAGCTTGGAGGCTACAAATCTTTATACTAAGTGTACCAGGTTGCCAGTTTTCTGGTTGTTGCATTGTATTAAAGAGCTTAAACTCTTAGGTAATGGCTTAGAGAAGCTCTGATAAACACTTGTGTAATATTGGAGTTTTTACTGTGCCATGTCAAGTATGGATAGATGTTTTTGCAAGCATCTCCGGTAAGCATTCTTGATGCCATGCTGATGCAGTCTGTACTAATGTCTATCTAGCTCACATTGCATTTTGAAGACCGGCAGCTATTATTATTCTTGTCCTTTTTTACCTTAAAACTATTATGGCTAAAACGATTAAACAAAATAAAAATAAACAAACAACCTTGCAAAAAATGAAACACCTACCCTCCAAACTTTCTTTCTCCAGCATTTGTAATTATACAAATTTCTGCAGTGCACAATTGTAACCCTATCATTAACGTGTTGAGCTTCAGGTTCCTTTAGACCAAAGTGGTTACCATTTCATTTACTCTTATTTGTTGGTGTGTTGCTGGTTTGTTGCTGGTATTGTGATGATGAGAATGTTTAATTCAACCTAGTTGGTGTTCATCTTGATCATTCACTCTTCTGCCACGTGTTTTTGTTTTCAGAAAAAATTGCTGAAGAAGTAAATGGAAGTGAACAGGTCAGTGGCTAGGAGTTACACAAAAAAGAATTCTTTAGAATAAAGAATTATCTCAGAAAATGTAACCACGAATTTGGCTTATATATGATTTGTTGAATACAGCAGTTTTGACCCTTCCTGCTACTGTTATTAAATGACAGTGGGATCCCATTTTGGACTTTACATACTGTGTTAGAAGTAATTTACATTTCTAAGTTCTGGTTTTCATGGCTGGCACAGTGTTTTGGTTAGGAAGTCTTAGCAAACGTGAATTCCAATAGTAATAGTGTTGAGACTAATTTGTCCAAATCACTAGCATATATAGATTTCGGTGTCCAGCCAAGGTCGAGTCTGTGGTCTGGCTATCCCCTATCCTCAACATCAACCTTTTTCTAAAATCTTATATTTTCAAAATATGTTTGAGTAATTTTCCAAATTTAGGGGTTGTTCAGCCCTCTTTTAGGTGTGTCCTTTAACTCTAATTTCCCTCACTTTTCTCTTCCCACCATCGCTCCATATAGGTAGTACCAAGCTCTTCTCCTTTCTCCTACGTCTTCAGCATCCACCCTCAGCGCATTTCCAAAGACTGGTACAACTGTCTTTGTGACAAATGTAAAACTTAGAATGAGTTGATGAAAAAGGAGTTTTTACTAATTAATCTTCTTTCTCTTTATATTTTTTTTCTCTTCTCCTTTTGCAAATTAGTTAAAAATAGAAATGAGATAAAATCGCAATTATGATTATTGTTGCCCAGAGCTGGGTTAGGGGAAGTGAAATCTCAGGCGGCTTTGTTGAAAGAAGTGAAACATACTAACATTGCATGCGGTCGAAAAAAAAAAAATTGGAGAGCGTAATTTCATTTTAATAAATTCTCGTCAAAACTCGGCGAAATACAGCCGATATAATTAGAAGTCAAATGTCAAAACCACCGTGTTGAAATAAGTGTAACAGATCAGCATTACGTAGACGAAAAACAATTGAGGAAATTTTTATTCCTAGATTCCCGGATGAAACTCAGCAATCCAGCTGGCATGATTAGGAGGTCAATGTCAAGCTTGCCTTGTTAAAAAAAAAGATAGACAAAATGATTAAAGAAAGGGGTTTTTCATATTTCCCCAGATGGAAATTCTGTGAGAGAGCAAAAGTTAAGTTGATCTTGTTGAGAGAAGTAAAAACGAGACAGTTGCTAATTACTGGGAAAATTATCATTTTAAATTTCCCTGGGAGAGATTGACGTCATGTAATAACTCCTCCTAAGAGGAGGGAGAGAACCTTCCATGATTGGAAGTGAAAAATAGAGATGAAGATAAGGAAGACGTCAGAGAGGTTGATGTCATGTAATAGCTTCTCCCAAAGAGGCGGGAAAGAACCTTCAATGATCGGAAGTATGAAACAAAAAGAGGACTGGTTGAATTTTAGGATATTTGCATAACACCCCTTATGCGTCCTCACAACACCAGTAAAAAGGGACACCCATAAATACGAGAGGCCACAGGGGCTAAAGTGAGTTCCCGTCAGCGCCGCTCAGAGAAGAAGTGAGTTCGAGTTCCCGCGCCGCTGTCGCCAACCACAGTTCCAGTGAGTTCCCAGTGATTTTGCAGTTGAAGCAATATTAATCAGTTATCTGCTGAAGAAAAACTCTGACAAACTTCAACAAAAACCTTGTGCCAGCCTGATGATAATAATAAGGAAAGAAAACGCCGACGAATATTTTCGCAAAGTACAACCAATTTGAATTTACCAGTTACCTAATTATCAAGTCTGGCCCATCTTAGAGGAACTGGCCAAAATTTTCGTTCCGTCGCCAATTATTAAGAACGGATTGGGAAAAAGAAAAGAAAAAGAACTGTAATTATTTTTTTTATTTTGTATATAAATACCATCTGATGATTTATTCAGACGTCGTCCATTTTATTTCCAAAATTGGTGCCGTTTTATTTCCACAATTGTGCACGCGTATCTAACTTGGTTTAGCTTGGCTGAGATACTCCAGAGATAATTCAGCTTAATTCTCTTAATATCAAAATCACAACGTGGGTAAGAGAGATTACAGTTGAAGAGGTCAACCCAAGGACCAGCTGCTGTGTCAACGCCATCGACCGACGAGTGTGGACTGACAGCTTGTTCTTAGACTAGGATCGATCATGACAAAAGGGACAACAGGCCATGGCTACGGTACGACGTCCCGCGTTACAATCAAACATATCATCACTCGTAATGAAAGTAAGCATGTGCTCAAAGCGGCAAAGTCATTATTCACTGATAGAAAGAGACACCGTATACACGTATATATAATATGCTTAACTTGTGGACTAATTTGAGCCTTCATTCTAAAGAAAGTTTGTTTGCATAAGGAAAATCTCTCTCTATCTTCCTCTCCCACTCTTGAGTGCGTTCAGCTCTTTCTTATTTTTGACACAATAGAAACTTTACCCCCACCGCCCCAAGTTAGGTAGCATTTCACAAACCAGCAATAAAAACTAAAACAATGAACAAACTTTATTTGGGATATTCAGAGAACAGTGTATTAAACATCTCCATACTAAGTTTTTTTTTTTACCCAGATAGACCAGGAATGCAGAAAGTACAGGAAAGATAGATTTCTTATCTATTTTAAACAATCCGAATGAAACTAAAATAAAATAGTCTTCAGAGTGATAAGTCAACGTAGCTTTCTAAATAAATGAATAATTGCTTTTCACGTCAAAATTTGGATGAACAGGTGCACATACAATGATCTAAGGATTTTCATATGTTTTGGAATTGTCAGGTGAAATATTTCTCAACCTCCTGTTTAAAGACTATACCCAGAAATTTGGGCATCAGAGCAATAGGAAACATTTTGAATATCATATTTTAAATAATTTTCAAAAATGAGCGTGTTAATCTAGCTTCAGCAATTTATTTTCTAAATTTGTAATATAAGCAGAAAACCTTTCTAACCAGAAAGCCTGGAGGGAGTTCATCACTCAACTCAGCTTGTCTTCAAAATGTTGAAACCAGTGCATATTTCCCTGACCAAAGATAACATAGCTAGGAGCATATAGTTCAGATCTTATTCTGTTAGAAAAACAAGCCACATTTCTCGTGTAATTGCAGTATTGATAATCCCTGTATGAATCGGTAGCACAGAGGTGCGAGACGGTGCCTCTTGTAATGGCTAACACATTGGCTAAGACAGTGGATATCAAGAAGGGAACTTAAGTGGGACTAGGAAGGCCGGCGCGTCAGATCATCCAGGTGAGACTAGCATATAGGAGGTCCTGTGGTAAGGAATCCACAGGGATGGGGCTAGTTAGTGTTCCTTATGCACACACGTTAAACGAATATCGACAGATCCTGGATTCGAACGCAGGGATAGATATTTGGAAAATATGTCTGTGTGCATTTATATTTTATTCTTCCTAGAAAAAAAATCAACTTTTTCTTTTCTTAAGAGGGGCTGAGAGAGAAAGAGAGAGATAGAGAGACGCACACACGCTGGGGTGGCCGAGAGAACTAAAGAAACAAAACACAAAACGTTTATGAGATGTCATTGTTGTTATGATAACTAACGATTTTATAAAAAAAAAAACACATTGTCCCGTAAAGAGTTCAACGAAGTGCCCAATTTGTTGATTTGCCGAGGCAGATCGATATATGTCGTAGTGGAGTGCAGAAAGCCTTACTGTTGGTTCTGCGGTGCGTCGGGCCATTTGGCAAAAGCGTGCCCGGGGAAAACCCTGTACCACTGGCCCAACAGCCAAAGACAGCCACGCCAACAGAGGAGGCAAAAGCAGAAGCATCGAAGGAAAAGGAAGCCAACTAAGAATGCGAGTCGTAGGTGGCCGGGCGGAAGAGCCCTAAAACAAAAACCGCACCTCCACAGCTCGATGTTCCACAGGGCGAAAATCAAAATAGGGTGAAACATTTGCCACAGCGGCAAGTAATGCGGCAGCACAACCCAAAGACGGACAGCAGCAAAAATAGGAGGGGGAAAACTGCAAACCAGCAGAATAGCGGCAGCAATCCCGTCACATAGAGCAAGAGAACATAGACACAGAGGAGATGCTCGCACCCCGGTCTTACTCATTGAAGAGAGGGATGGAGGAGGAGAAAAACAAGGCAAAGTGTTGGAAACGGGAGAAAGTGTCTGGATGAAGTAGGACGTAGAAGTCAGAAGTATCACCAAGGTAGTCACGTTAGTTTTCCACTAGCTGTCTCTCTGCTGAATTAAACCAAACTGGGAAGCGTGCACACAAGTGAGTAATGAAAGAAATATAGCAAACGGCACCAAATATGCCACTTCACACAATTGTGAAAGAAAGAAACTTGCGCCTAGAAAAATAAGTGGACTGACGTCTGAAGTGTTGTAAAATAACGTCTTTATATACAGAATATACACAATAGTCTCTTGGATAATTCCCAATCCCTGCTTCTATCAAATTGGTAGCGGAACAGAAGTTTCTTAAGTAAATCAAATTATTCTCCCAAGCAATAACGAGAAATCTGGCTGGCCGCAGCTCACTGCTACGAACAAAGTTCTAAATTCGTTATAAGTCTAGTCAACTTGATTCGTTTTCCGGAATGTCGCGGAAATTGCCGAAGTGCTGGGTAGGTTGGCGCAGTTCGTCTTAGGAAACGGAATCGAGGTGGATTTCTTGTTCCGAGTTTGATCGTTAAAACAAAAACTGATCATTTGGCAATTTCAAACTTTGTCTGCAAAGTCTCTTCGTGTCTGTCGCTTAACTCTAGTTGGTTGATTGGTGACAGGCTTCTCTACGGTCGGCACCCAACGGCATGGTCATCATCTCTCTGTCTCTTTACTTCTTCAGCTGGGAATTGTCTTGGGCAGACGGCGATTTTCTATGGTTGGCACCCAACTGTGTGACAATTATCTCTTTGTCATTACGTCTCTGGACCGGGAACTTGAACTCTCTGCCGCTTGAGCTTCAACTCAATTCCAACTGCAACTGAAAACTGCATTCATTTGTCGATCTTAAAAACTTTGCAAATTCTCTTCTTGTCTGTCTTTAACTCTGGTTGGCCGGCGAGCCCTGCGGTTGGCGCCCAACAACATGGCGCCTATCTTCGTCGTTACATCTCTGGGTCGGGAGCTGACTGGAATTCAATTATCAACTCCAATCCAACTGCAATCCAACTCAAACTTCAACTGGAACTGATTATTGGTTCCTCGGGACCCTGTATTTATGCCCATGCCATGGTGCGGGGCCGACAGTCGCTGGGTGTTTAACCCCTCATCTCGGCAACTACTGAGAATGCTGAGGTTAGCTGCTACTCGTTGGTGTCTTTGGTTTACCCAATGAGATTAGTCCTCTTTCCTTGACGTCAACTGTTGATCGTCTCCCCCTTTCGGCGTTGGTTCACAGGACCAATGAGATTCCTCTCACTCTTATGATGTCATCTTCCCATACCCCTTTTCTGGGCTGGACTTAACCGGTGAATTTTCTTTGTCAGAATTTTCTTTCTCACGAAACAATTTCGGAGATTTATTTTTCTTAAACAATCGCTATTAACCTTTTTGAACTGGCTTCGCCCAAAACAAGTTGTCAATGGTCTATTGACTCTGTCACTTAGATAATTTTTCGCACCTGCGTTTTTAATATCCATTTCTGAGTCACCGATGGAAAATATTTTCGTTATCTGGTCTACCCTGATATCGAGTAAAAATGTCTCTTCTCTAAATTACTTCACCTCGGAATCAGATATTTGTTATCTTAATTCTTTTCACAATTCATGCTAGCAAGACAATTTGATACAATAATTATAAAAAAAAAATGAATTCTCTTTTTCGGCTATTACTAATGCCCAGCGAAAAAATAACAATTGAATTTATCTCTTTCTTTTAGGTTTAGAATGACAATTGCTAAGTTCCCATGGGTGGCCGAAACCAGCGTCCACTGCTCGTGGCACTTCCTGACATTAAGACATATCTAAGTCTTTCTTTCTTTCTTTCTTTCTTTCTTTCTTTCTTGTTGTTGTTGTTTTCGTTGTTGTTGTTGTTGTTGTTGTTGTGTAAAATAGCAACCGAGAAATACCATTTGTTACTTTTTTGTTTTCTTTTTTTGTGCTCCTAATTGGAGAATAAAGAAAAATGTCTTTTAGTACGTTTTCCTTTGACTTATAATAGTAGATTTTCCAGTTATAGGTAATGATTAATTAATAAAATTAATTACATCCGTTTTCCTTTGCTCATATTCGGAGAATAAAGTAAATTTCTTTTAGTACGATTTCTTCTGATCTATAATAGTAATTAGAAGATTTTCCAGTTATAGTTAATAATTAATTAATAAAATTAATTACCTCCGCTCCGCACCAAAATATTGTTATAATACGCCAGCAAGGTGAAGAGCTACCCTTGCTCCTCACAAAAAATTAATCGTCACCCTTCCTTGTACTTATCCCACTTACTATCAAATTAAATTTCCAATCACTTCTTCCACCCCTCTCAAGAAATAGAATTCTTTCCCTAAGGAGGAGAACATCTGTTAGGTTGACAGAAAAACAGCTGGGAAAGACCTGTCAACTCAACGAAGGAACCCACTGAGACCCCTGTTCAAGTTCACCTCTGTAGACGGCAAATCTTCAGAGGATCCGAGAAACTTCGTGCGTGCCCCTGGTGTAATTTCACTCATTCGGATCATCAGGGGTAACCTCAAAATGTAGGACAACTTGGCAGTGGTCAAAGAACAAATCCTGAAAATCACCATGTCTCACGGTGGCATAGCAGAATTAAGAAAAATGACGCAATTATGAACAGGGAGTGTCCCGGTGTTGTTCCACTCCTCCTTATATAGGGCGTGGAGACTAACATACCCTACTGTCCTTGACGCGTATTGTCCTTGACTCATGAAGTACGTCCGAATATTGGCTTCGTTAATTTCGGACAATCCGTTGGAGTCCTTAATGATGCAGATTTCTATCCCGTTGGCCATTAAGGTTTTTTTTTTCTCTTTTCAGACAAACTATGTCTATCAAAATAGCCAGCTTAAATGCGAGGGTCTTGAGGGATCGGAGTAAGTCTGCCTGCCTGCTTGGTGACCACCTGTTGCTCGGTGTGGATGTCGCTACGATCCATGTGACCCACTTTGTTTGCAACGTTGATGTCTGTGTGCTGTGTGGCAACTTTGTTGTCTATTCAGCATATATCTTTCTTTGCTGGTTATGCGTACCCTGGACGCAAGGGTGGACCTTGTTCATGTCGATGCCGAGGACCGGTTGATCGTGGCCGATATTGGGGTGAAAAGCAACTCATTTCGGGTGGTCACGCTTTATGCGTCCAACGACCGCGAGGAGCTTTTTCCGGCAGTTGGGGCCCTTCCTAGTGGATCCAACGCGCCTAGTCTTAGTGGGGGACTGGAATGCCGTCCTAAGCCTCAAGCTAGACACGGAGCAGGGAGCTAGCGGGAGAGCGGGCGATTGTAGCTTGGTTGATCTGATCGACGAATTCGGTCTTGGGAGGAAAATGTAGACGTGGACCCTTAAGTGGCCGTCTACCCAGGCATCTAGCTACCTGGATAGAATATTAGTGAGAACAGCCGACACAGATCTTTTAGATTGTCCCACGTTCCACTGGTTAGGCCAATTGGACCACATTCTCGTCTGTGCCCAACTAATATCAATTAGCAAGCGTGAAGATTTGTTCTTGCGTATTTTTTGTATATTCGAGGACCATATTAATTTACAGCTCGCTTTATTTTGTCTGGTAACTAGACGTTAGTTGCAATTTGTTTTATTTCAGTTCGCGATAAGTTATTTTATTATTTTATTTTTTTATAAGCGTTTCACCCCGAGCAAGGCATGTCACTGCCACTACTGTGCAGGGGGCTACGTAGAGAGGAGAAAGGCTGGTTAAATATAGGACATAACAGAGGGTGGGTGATAGGCGGGTGAGGATACCGAGAATGAGGGTTGGGTAGATGAGAGTGTTGTGAGAATAGTTGGGAGTTAGTGTGATAGGAGGTGTCTATTGACCCTACATTTAAACACCTGGAGATTGTAACTGTCGGGAAAGCAAACTTGTGGAAGGGAGTTCCACAGGCGGGAAGCGCGAGAAAAGAAGCTGTTGGAGTAGAATTTACGGTTACATCTTATTTGTTTAACTGTAAAAGGGTGGGACCTAGTTGCTAATCTAGTATCTCGTGTAAATTCGTGCTTGGGCGGCACCAGTGATCTAAGCTCATCGGAGCAGAAGCCATGAAAGTACTTGTAGAAGAGGCACAGGGAAGCTACATCACGCCGGTGTGAGAGCGGCTGCAGCCGGTCTGCCAAGTTAGTATCAACCACGTTACAGATCCTCCTTTGTATTTTGTCAAGAAGCCCAAGGAGAGCAGCAGGGGCACCCGACCAGATATGGCAGCAATATTCAATACACGGGCGGATGGTAGATTTGTATATGTGCAGAATAGTTTCAGGTGGGAAAAATTTCCAGGCCCTGCACAGAGAGCCGACTTTCATAGCAGCAGATTTGGCAATGGATTCAATATAGTCATTCCATTTGAGGTCCGCCGAGAGTGTAAGGCCAAGGAGGCGTAGTATTTTACTCTCTGGGAGGCTAGCCTGTCCCATGCTAATGGGAGGTAGATGCGATAGTCTATGGTGGTTAGTTGATAACAGCTTTGTTTTGGAGGCATTGAAATTTACCAACCATTTCCTACCCCAGGTCACTACGGATTGGAGGTCCCTTTCCAGTGCGGCAGCGAGGTTCACTTTGTCGTCCAGACCTGGTTTCTGATCGATGCGGGAGTAGATTGTTGTGTCGTCGGCATACATGCCAACTTGGGATCTAATGGTGTCGGGGAGATCATTAATGTAGATCAGAAATAGCGTGGGACCTAGGATAGAACCTTGAGGGACGCCCGCGTTCGTCTGGTAGTTTTGGGAGGCATGCCCATTTAATACCACCTTTAATGTGCGGTTAGAGAGGAAGGACTGGATGAGGTCAAACAGATGTCCAGTTATCCCATAGCTCCGCAGTTTGCACAAGAGGCCAGCATGCCAGACCCTGTCGAATGCTTTGGAGATATCCAAGGCAACGGTTCGGGCTTCACCATTCTTGTCGAGTGCCTGGTATATGTACTCGGTAATGGTCGTTAGCATATCAGCAGTAGACCTGGTGAAGCGAAACCCATACTGTTTGTCAGAGAGAAGCCCGTTGGTCATAAGGTGCTGAATCACCTCGGCGTTGATAATGGCTTCGAAAACTTTGCCAAAGATTGGAAGGAGACTAATAGGACGGTAATTGGCGGGGTCCGAGGGTTCGCCAGAATTCTTAAATATAGGTACTACGCAGGAGGACTTCCAACAGGCAGGAAAGCAGGAAGCAGATAGGCAGAGGTTATAGAGTTTAGAGAGGACAGAGGAGAGTTCTGGGGCACATTTCTTCAGTACTATGACTGGGATTCCGTCACCGCCGCTCGCTTTGTGTGGGTCAAGTTGCGCAATTATCTTGGCGACCAGCGAGGGCGAGATGAGGACGTTATTTAGTTGAGCCTTAGTTCTGGGTGGGAAGTCTGGTGTAGGTATTCCTAACGAGTCCAGTGTCGAATTGGTTGAGAATTTACGGGCAAAGCACTCAGCCTTGTCGGCTGGGGAGGTGAGAACTTCAAATTCATTGATTAGTGGGGGTATTGAAGTCTTGTTCCTGCTGAGCACGCTTTTGCAGAGACGCCAGTAATCTTTGGAGCCAGACTTATAGGATGCTATGCGTTGCCTAATTCTGGTAGCAAACGCCCTCTTGGCTTCGTTCAGTACTTTTTTACACTTGTTCCGTGCTGAGGTGAAAAGGCGCCTGTTTTGGTTCGACGAGCAGCTTCGATAGAGCCGGAAGAAATGGTTCCGGTGGGCAATAGCGGCCGAGCAAGCGGGTGAGAACCAGGGGGACGAATTAGGTTTTAGTTGGAATTTTCTGGCAGGGATAAAAGCATCGATGCCAGCCTTAACCCAAGAGGAGACTTCGGAGGCACAGTCTTCGACAGGAAGATCAAAGACGTTGTTCCAGGGGACGTCGCAGAGGAAGTCCCTGAACGAGTCCCAGTCGGCTCTTTGGTAGCAGTATGATATTCTGCTGGTCTGGTTTTCTTGGGAAGAGTTAGTGCGGATTGATATGTTTACGGAGACTACGGCGTGGTCAGAATTTCCAAGGGGGCAGAGTTGCCTGGTAGTGCAGGAGTCTGGGATGGAAGTAAAACAAAGGTCGAGTAAAGAGTCCCTTCCGTTTGGGTTTTTAGAGAAACGCGTGGGGAAGTCCACCACTTGCGTTAGAGCTTGGGCTATTGAAAAGTGCATGGTGCGGATCCCAGCAAGGTCGGTGGCTGAGTTATCAAGCCACTTGGTGTGGTGGGCGTTAAAATCGCCAAACACAAATATTTGGGCAGATGGGTGAGAAGAAATGGCCCTGTCGATGTTATTAGAGATGCAATCAAGTAACGTACAGTCAGAGGAGGAGGAGGAGCGGTAGAGGAAGAAGAGATAGCTAACCGAGCTTAGAAGTGAGAGACGGAAGCACATGAAGGAATGATCAAGGGATTCAAGAGATGTGACCCTGGCTAGGGGGAGTTGTTCGCTGACATATACACCAAGCCCATGCATATGGACATTGGAGTCCTTCCTGAAGAGAGGAAGGTAACCAGGAACGAACAGCTCTGAAGAGGGGATAGAAGGGTCAAGGTTAGTCTCACATATAGCTAAGATATCGGGTGAGTTAGTTAGAAGGAAAGACTCTACACTATTAAAGTTACTGCGAATACCTCGTATATTTGTGAAGGTAACGCAGATAGGTTTGGGCGATTTACGACTAGCTGGTTTAGGCTTGCTATTTTGTTTGTTAAATTTCATGTTGGTTGTAGTTGTGGATAGAGAGGTCTAGAGTAGGGTCAGATGGTCGTTAATTGCAGCAGGTGAAGGATGGAGAATGGCGCCGCCTGCAGCATAATGTGGCCTCGGGGTTGCCCATCGGAAATTCATGCAGGGACGCCCGTCCATGCGCGAAATGGCACTACAGGAACCCCGATATTATTCAACTGTTGATCAGAGCAGCCTCTCGAGACGCTACGCAAGAGTTCGGGCTCCTAACTACCAGTCGGAAGCAGCAACCAGGAAACTGCCAACCCGGTACCCTCAGAATGAAGAGACTTTGCCACCATACTCACCAACTGCAAAAAGCTTCCAGCCGAACCGACATAAAGACCGAAGAAAAGAGAGATGAACCGGGAACCCCTTCCTAAACAAGAAACAAGGCGATCACCTCTACTCCTGTCCAAAAGAAGGGGGTGGAGTGTGAGACCGGGCGATAGAAGGTACTATCTACTCCAATTAAAAAAAAAGAATAAACGTGTGACTGAAGTTAATTAAGTTTTAACTTAGTATAAGTCAAACCTAAATTTGATAATTAACAACAATTTACACAAAAATTAGGCAGAAAAGAACCGAAATAAAATAAAAAATACAAATCAAAATACAAATCAAAATAAATAAATAATTCAAAAAATAAGATCACACTGGCTAAACTCACCAAGTTGAAGGCTGGCTGACAGAAAAAAGTTAAGAAAATTTCAAAAATTATCTCCATTTTGTTTCTTCTATACAGTTCTGGAGAGTTCTGGAGAGATTAAGTTACCTTAAGTAAGCAGTAACAGACAGTAGTGTGATGGAGGGGGGGATCACCTCCAAGCCATGTGTCCAGTTAGCAAGGGAATGACAGAGAACAATAAAATTAAAAAAAAAACAAACATGGCCGGTCTTAGAATTCCTACATATAACCAAAGCCCTAATATACCAAACCTAAATTTGATAATTAACAACAATTTACACAAAAATTAGGCAGAAAAGAACCGAAATAAAATAAAAAATACAAATCAAAATACAAATCAAAATAAATAAATAATTCAAAAAATAAGATCACACTGGCTAAACTCACCAAGTTGAAGGCTAGGGTAAAAAAGGAAAAATATCTTGATCGGTAGGCGGAAGCGACAACGCTAGCAAGCCAGATTTGTCGGTGCCTTCCACGTCGGCATGCGTAGGTGTTAAACATCACAAAAAAGAAATTAAATAACGAAATATACTGTGCTTTAATAAAAGAGAAATTACAAGAGTTTATTTTTGGAAATGAAATTCTGATAATTCCGTTGAAAGTCGTGGAAACACGAACTATCTTCCAGCTAACAACAGACCCAAGTTTATTGGTGTTAGCAGCGGATCCTTAGAAGAGGCTGTAAAAAGCCTGAAAATAGCAGCCAAGATGATCACCAGGAGAAGTCATGCTATGTGGGACATCCTGTTGGCCACAAAAGAGGAGGCGAAAGAGTTGGCAGAAGCCGTTTTAACAACAAAAGCGCTTCGCCTCCAAACGGAATACATGAGCACCCGAAAGACTCGCATTACCTTACATGGTGTGCCCGTGGACATCACTGAAGAAAGATCATCTGGGAGCTTGTTTTAACCAGTACGGCCAGGTATCAGAAGTGACGGCAGTCATGATTAAAGCAGCTTCTCTACAGGAGATGTCACTCTGCAAGTGACATTGTCCCGTAAGGAGTTCAACAAGGTACCAATGTGTTGATCTGCTATGGTAAACGTAGAGAGCAGAAGACCTACTGCTGGCTCTGCAGTGCGTCGGGCCATTTGGAGAAGGCGTGTCCTGGAAAAGGCTATGCACCATTAACCCAACAACCAAAGATAATAGCGCCAACAAAGGAAGCAAATAAAGAAGCAGCGGAATAAAGAAGCTAAGCAAGGTGGTTGGGTGAAAATCGCAAACCAGCAGAACAGCGGGAGCAGTCCCTACACAAAGAGCAAGAAAGGATGGACATAGAGGAAATGCCCGCACCCCGGTCTTTCTCGTTGAATAAACGAGGAGGAAGACAACGAAAACTGTGTGACACGATAACTAGGCGTATATTAAAGTGGATTTGTAAAATATGTATTTTATTATGATAGATTAAAATAGAAAATGGTTAAGAATATAAAAATAGTTTAAAAACATGTGTTTCGTTTGACAAAAGTGAAAAAGAAGAAGAAAACATAAATAACTAAACGCTTTTTCTTTTATGAGGAAAATTGTGGAAGAGAAAAGGGTATTAGATTACTGTCAAAT
Source organism: Ascarosepion bandense (assembly GCA_037127315.1). Taxonomy (NCBI): domain Eukaryota; kingdom Metazoa; phylum Mollusca; class Cephalopoda; order Sepiida; family Sepiidae; genus Ascarosepion; species Ascarosepion bandense. The sequence goes on along the minus strand of JBBBDQ010001251.1, from coordinate 317,626 downwards.
CCTACCAGTCTTCCGGTAAATATTTGACTAAGTGATTTAATGTGATAAAAGATAAAGTTGAGGAAATAGATTTTTTAGTGACCAGGTCAAAAACTATATCTTGACCACACATTAAGAAAATAAAGAAAAGATAAGAGAATTTTCGCTTTCTCCAGGCAATAAAAAAACGCCTGGTTACAAAGTGTCAGGGCTATAAAAACATCCCGCGGCCTTCACAGGACGCTCTATTAAGATAAAAAAATCAAAAAATCCTGGAGAATACCGGATGTCTGCCGGGATGTTTACACATCAAAAGAAGGAAAATTTAAGTACCTTGTACTTAAGTACACCTGCCCCCAACCGAAAAGACTAACTCTAAACGAAATAAAGCATCGTTTCAGCTCATCCAAGTTGTGGAAGTTCGTTCCTTATAGTTTAATCTTGTACGCCCAGCTTGAGGCTCGGACTTTTTCAACAAACTCCCGGCAATATCACAGCGTGGAGAACGGCCGCTGGAGAAATTGTGCGGACGTCCATTGGGGTGTTACAATTGGTGCTCGTGACTGCAGGATTTGGAACCCACGGAAGTGCCACTGAGTGCTAAGTTTGGATTTCAACGAACCGACGCGACTGGACGAAACAAGACGAACGGAGAAAAAGAAATCGAAGAAAGAACTACTCTAACAACCAAATTCTAATTGCTTGGTATAAGCTTAAAAAAAACAAAACAAGAAACAAAGAAAGGAAAGGGAACCCGTTATCAACAAGCACCGTAAGGTAAGCAGAATTATTTACTCCCTTTTTGTCTGGCCAAAATTCTCGCAGGCAGAAGAACGGTTGCAACTAACGGCCGTACGATTGGTGATAAAAAGAAAAAGAAAAGGGACAATGAATTGATTAAGAAAAAAAATGTGTGAGTACTTTGAGAGAAAAAAGTATAAATTTTGAAAAGAAAGAAAAAGAAAAAGAGAGATAGAAACAACGCGAACGGTGTGAAAAAAAAAAGAAAAGAAAAAAGAAGAGAAACAAAGAAAGGAAAGGGAACCCGTAATCAACAAGCACCGATTTACTTAAGGTAAGCAGAATTATTTACTCCCTTTTTGTCTGGTTAAAATCCTCGCAGGCAGAAGAACGGTTGCAACTAACGGCCGTACGATCGGAGAAAAAAAAAAGGAGACAATGAATTGATTAAGAAAAAAAATGTGTGAGTACTTTGAGAGGAAAAAATATAAATTTTGAAAAGAAAGAAAAAGAAAAAGAGAGATAGAGACAACTTAAACGGTCTGAATGGGTACTTAAAAACAAAAAAAGAGAAGAATGAAAAAGGACTGTTTGAAAAAAAAAAGGATGATGATGAAAAAATATTTTTGAGAAAAACAGAAAGAAACATTTTACTTTTTTTGTTGTTGTTTTGTTTGAAAAAAAGGATGATGATGAAAAAAATATTTTTGGGAAAAACAGAAAGAAGCGTTTATTTACTTTTTTTTGTTGTTTTGTTTAAAAGAGTAAAAAAGAAAGAAAGGAAAGTGGAATATGATAATGAGAAAAAGGTGTGTACTTAAAAAAAAAGAAACAAAATGAAAATAATAAGAGGAAGGGAGAGAGAGAGCAAGAAACAACTGCGCGTGTAAAAAAATGAATTGATTAAAAAATGTGTGAGTAATTTGAGATAAAAAGTATGAATTTTGAAAAGAAAGTAAAAGAAAAAGAGAGATAGAAACAACGCAAACGGTGTGAAAAAAGAGAAGAATGAAAAAGGACTGTTTGAAAAAAAAGGGGTAAAAGAATCGTATGTGTTATTACTAAAAAAAAAAAGCACTATAAAACAAATGACAGACAGAAAAACTAAGTGGGTGTGTCCAACAACGACAAAAATGTTTTGAAAAAGAAAAAAAAAAGGATGATGGTGATGAAAAAAAAAAATTGGGGGGGAAAAACAGAAAGAAACATTTTAGAAACATTTATTTACTTTTTTTTTGTTGTTTTGTTTAAAAGAGAAAAAAAAGAAAGAAAGGAAAATGGAATATGTTTGGTTGAAAAAGAGACTGATAATGAGAAAAAGATGTGTACAAAAAAAAGGGGAAAAATAAGAGGAAGGAAGAGAGCAAGAAACAACTGTGCGTGTAAAAAAAAATGAATTGATTAAAAAAAATGTGTATTTTGAAATAAAAAGTATGAATTTCGAAAAGAAAGTAAAAGAAAAAGAGAAATAGAAACAATGCAAACGGTGTGGAAAAAAAAGAGAAGAATGAAAAAGATCTGCTAAAGAAAAAAGGGTAAAAGACTAGTGTGTGTTATTACTTAAAAAAGCACTATTTGTGAAAAAAAAATGAGAGAGAGAAAAACTAAGTGGGTGTGTACAACAACGACAAAAATATGTTTTGAAAAAGAAAAAAAAAGGATGATGGTGATTAAAATATTTCTTTTTGAGAAAAACAGGAACATTTTAGACACATTTATTTTCTTTTTTTGTTGTTTTGTTTGAAAGAAAAAAATGATGATGAAAAATATTTTTGAGAAAAACAGAAAGAAACATTTTAGGAACATTTATTTACTTTTTTGTTCTTTTGTTTAAAAGAAAAAAAGAGAAAGAAGGGAAAATGGAATATGTTTGGAGAACTTTAAATAGTTAAAAAAAGAGACTGATAATGAGGAGCAGTTACATCGCTCCTATATTTATGCAGTAGACTTGCTCAGAGTTATGGCTATTTTGTCACCTTGTGTTAATTAATTTTTTTTTAAACATTTTTCTTTGGAGGAGAGGGTGGGAACACCCCTCTCCTGAATTTATTGTGTAAACTATGCTTCAATCATCTTGTCGGACGCCATTGACCCCATTAGGAGGGGACGTCCTCAGCAAACTTCCATCATGACAAGGTTTCATAGGGGGATGCAGGAAGGCCCAGAGACTTGTGGCTTATCTTTTGGGCTGGAAAATGGTAACAGGAGATGAATTGACAAAGAGTAAAATCTCTTTCAGGAATAAAAGAGAATGGATGTAAATAGGAAAGCAAAACACTAAGTTGAAAAGGATGTAGCGATAAACCAACTGCGTGGATTTATTGATGCCACCGGCTACGAATACAAAATTGATGAATTGGTTGTGGAAATAAAAAGAAAAATGGGTTGAGGAAATACAAAGAAATGGTATTGATTAATAAGAAATTTCATAATTGATGGTTGTGAAGGGGAGGAGAATATCCCTGTGGAATCAAAATAATTTTTGTGGTGATGGCGTGCCGACATGAAGAAGCATCGTGTCATGATTTTTTTTGTTTATTGTAATTTGTTAACATAAATGACAAGATCCGTTGGGGGAGGTAATGTGACACGATAACTAGGCGTATATTAAGGTGGATTTGTAAAATATGTATTTTATTATGATAGATTAAAATAGAAAATGGTTAAGAATATAAAAATAGTTTAAAAACATGTGTTTCGTTTGACAAAAGTGAAAAAGAAGAGGAAAAAATAAATAAATAAACGCTTTTTCTTTTTGAGGAAAATTGTGGAAGAGAAAAGGGTATCAAGATAATGACCGCCTGTATCCTTTACCCTAGGTCCCTTTCTACAAACAGAATCATGACTAAACAAACCAGAAATGATCCTAAACCAGTTAAATCCAAACCACCCAAACCCATTAACCTTTCCTTCACTAATATCCGGGGCATTCGTACTAACTTTCCTAGTGTAGAAGCGTTCCTGCATGAAAAGTCCCCTGACATCCTTGCGCTCTGCGAAACTAACCTCAACTCAGCTATTCCCTCCTCTGACCTCTTCATCCATGGTTATCTTCCCCTTTTAAGGAAGGATTCCACTGTCCACATGCATGGGCTGGGTGTCTATGTCAGCGAACACCTCCCCATAGCTAGGGTGACTTCACTCGAATCTACTGACCACCAATACATATGTCTCCGCCTGTCTATCCTCAGTTCGGTTAGTTACCTATTCTTTCTTTACCGTTCTCCCTCCTCTCCTGACTGCTCCCTACTAGATAGCATTGCTGACGACATAGATAAGGCTATTTCCTATCACCCATTCGCCCACATATTTGTATTTGGAGACCTCAATGCCCATCACTCTGAGTGGCTTGAAAACGCCGTTATTGATCCAGCGGCCATGAACTTTGCTATTTCCCAATCCCTTACGCAAGTGGTGGACTTCCCCACTCGCTTCCCAAGCACTCCCTCGGGTCATTCCTCACTGCTAGATATATGTTTCACCTCTGCGCCTGACGCCTGTCAAGTCTCGCAGTTTTGCCCTCTCGGCAACTCCGACCACGCTGTAGTCTCTCTCAGTATTTCTTTCCAATCTCTCTTTCCCCCCAGGAGCCCCCTACCTATAGGACCTCCTACCTCTACCAAAAAGTTGACTGGGATGCCTTTCGCGATTTCTTCTGCGACGTCCCTTGGGGAAAAGTGTTCGACCTATCAGTTGATGACTGTGCTTATGAGGTCTCGTCATGGGTGAAAGCTGGCATTGATGCCTTCATACCCACCAGGAAGTATTGCTTAAAACCTCATTCCTCTCCGTGGTTCTCTCCGGCCTGCTCAGCCGCCATTGCCCACAGGAACCATTACTTCCGTCTATTCCGGAGACAGTCAACTGATCACAATAGGCGCCTGTTCATATCTGCTCGCAATGAGTGCAAGAGAACCCTAAATGACGCCAAACAGTTGTTTGCTGAGAGAATGCGACAGCACATAGCTGACCGCAAGATCGGCTCCAAGGACTATTGGAGGATTTGTAAACGAGTGCTCAACAATAGGAAATCCTCAATACCCCCTTTAATCCATGGATTTGAGGTTCTTACGTCATCTGCGGACAAAGCTGAGTGCTTTGCCCACAGATTCTCATCCAACTCCACATTCGACTCGTCCGGAGTACACCCACCCGACTTCCCTATTAGAACTGAGGCCAAACTGCACGACGCATATATTACCCCGACAGTAGTATCCAGAGTAATTTCAAAACTCGACCCCCATAAGGCGTGTGGAGACGATGGAATCCCGGTGATAGTCCTTAAGAGGTGTGCTCCTGAACTTTCCCCTGTCCTCTCTAAACTATTTAACTACTGCCTTTCTGCTTCCTGCTTTCCTGCATGCTGGAAGTTCTCTTCAGTCGTTCCTGTATTTAAGAATTGTGGTGAACACTCGGACCCTTCCAACTATCGCCCTATCAGTCTTCTACCGATATTCGGGAAAGTATTCGAGGCTATAATCAATGCTGAAATAGTTCATCATCTCACCGCCCTCAAACTGTTCTCCGACAGGCAATATGGATTCCGCTTTGCCAGGTCCACGGCCGACCTGCTAACAACCGTAACGGAGTACATGCTACAGGCCCTTGATGAGTCTGACGAGGCTCGCGCGGTTGCTCTGGACATCTCCAAGGCTTTCGACAGGGTTTGGCACTCTGGCCTCCTATGCAAACTACGCGGTTATGGTATTACCGGTCGCCTGCTTGACCTAATCCAATCTTTCTTAAATCACCACAAAATGAAGGTCGTTCTGAATGGGCGTGCCTCTTCGTCCTACAGCACGAATGCTGGTGTCCCACAGGGCTCTATCCTGGGCCCAACGCTCTTCCTTATTTTCATCAACGACCTCGCAGATGAGATCAAGTCCCAAGTAGGCATCTACGCAGATGACACTACAATATACTCCCACACCAGTAAGAAACCTGTCGTGGTGTACAGACATAATCTCGCTGCTGACCATGAACGGGATCTACACTGTGGTGAACTGGGGCAAGAAGTGGCTTGTCAACTTCAATTCATCTAAGACCAAGCTGTTGTCTGTCAACCATTACAGGAAACCTCTCCTGCCTCCCATAAGCATGGACCAAGCGATTCTCCCTGAGAGTAATACACTACGCCTCCTCGGACTTACCCTGTCCTCAGACCTCAAATGGAACCATAGCAAAATCTACTGCTAAGAAGGTTGGGTCACTATATCGATCCAGGATGTTTTTTCCACCTGAATCCATCCTGCATATATACAAGTCAACCATCCGTCCGTGCATGTAGTATTGCTGCCATTTATGGTCAGGTGCCCCTGCCGTTCTCCTCAGTGTTCTTGACAGGCTCCAAAGGAGAGTCTGTAATGTGATAGGTACTGATCTGGCGGCTCGACTGCAGCCACTTGCCCATCGTCGAAATGTGGCCTCCCTTTATCTGTTCTATTATTACTTTCATGGCTTCTGCTCAGACGAACTTAAGTCACTGATGCCTCCTCAACAGGTGTTTACTCGTGCAACCAGACTGGCAACTGGGTCCCACCCATTCACAGTCAGGTTAACCAAATGCAGACGACAATTCTACTCCTGCAGCTTCTTCTCTCGCACTTCCCGCCTGTGGAACTCGCTCCTGTATTCTTGCTTTCCTGACGGCTACAACCTCCAGAAATTTAAATGCAAAGTCAATACTCATCTACTAACCACTGGAATCTAGCTCTCTCCCCACCCCCGTATAACCTTCCCTTTCAATGATCAAGGCATCGCTACCTGGTTGCTGTCCTGCAGGCCGCCGGATTTGCTTCCAACTTCTGCCGCTGGATTAACCTCCTGTATCGCTCCTCCACTGCTGTGGTACCAGTGAACGGGAAGCTGTCGCGCACTTTTGCGTTGTCGAGATCGGTCCGCCAGGGTTGTCCATTGTCACTCCTACTTTACGCTTTGGCGTTGGAGCCTCTCCTTCGCCGGCTGAGGGACAGGACGTGCAGTCCGGCCCGACACGGAATCGCTGTCCTTGATGTGGTTCGAGCCAGTGTTTCCGCGTACGCCAATGACGTATCTATTTTTCGTGTCGTACCTCAGCGACATCGAGGTGATACTGAAGCGCTTGAATGGTACGAAAAGGTCAGGGGCCATGATAAACCGCGACAAGTTTTCAGGCTTGTGGTTAGGTGCCTAGAAGGGGGTCGATCTTCTGGGGACCTTTGGTTGAACGGACGGTCCGGTCCGCATTCTCGGAGTGTGGTTCGGGCCCGACCTCCAGCTGGAGAAAAATTGGTCAGAAGTAGAGACAAAGGTCGGCGTGGCAGTTCGGACTTGGCGTCGAAGGAGGTTGTCATCTTGTTCTTTACTGTTTGTCTGTACTTCCTCCCTGTAAGGGACGTAAGAAGGTGATCGAATGTTTGCTATCCTCCGTTTTGTTTTTCGTGGTGGAGGACGAAAACATCACGTCGACAGGGAAGTCTGTATCCAATGTCCGTGTCATGGGGGGCTAGGAGTGCAGCACTTAGCGAGTCACAAACACGCCTGAATTTTTTTTTTTAACCATATCACCCCAAGCAAGGCGGTGACGCCACTGAGGCGCATGGGGATACTTAAGAGTAAAATGATTGGAAAAGAGAAAGCCGGGAACCACATCCTAAACAGGAAACAAGGGATGAGCCTCTTCACCAGTTCAAAAAACGTGGGTGGAGTGTGAACCGGGTGATAGTTAAGTCTATCTACTCCAATGCTGGCTTTCCTACGCCGCGCGTTGATGGGAGACTCTGTGTAGGTGGGATTGTGATGGACGCGTTCCCTGGCTTTATGATCTCACCACCCATCTCGAGGCGAGAGCGCCGTCGTAAGCCTCGGGATCAATTGTTTCCTCTTCGAGTGTCGGTCGATCTTGAGGGACATTCCTCAGTCTAGTGACCTTTCTCAGCCTAGGAAAGTGTTCTATCGTGGATTAGTGGAGGGTGTCGCGAAGGATCCAACTCGTGACGGACTTAGTTTGTCAGCCGGTGAGTTCCGCTCGTTTTGGTCTTGGGCGCCAGCGACTGATTAGCTCAGCAACTCTGAGTTTTAGCTTACCTGGTGAATGGTTCGGAATAGGAGATCTCTCAAAGACAAGGACTACATATGGGGCTTGGTGGATTTGCCAGACTGTGAAAGCAGTGGCTTTGGTTTAGAAGAAACATGTCCCGAAAAGCTCGTGCTCATTGTTCGTGTATACGCATGTGACAATGTATCACCCTCGTAATCTGTAGTGGAACGGATCCTGTTTCTGTTTCTACTGGGGGTTTTGACGACGCAAATGGAGAACATCTTGCGAGGATAGCGCCTTTCTCACTGATCCGATATTTTGAGCATCAGCTCAAAATGAAGATTAGAGCTGATAGAAAGCGATGGGTGGCTTTGGCGAGCCTGGTTCGCGTGAATGGCGCTAGCCTTGATTTTATCTTTTAGGTCTCCTAGTCGCATCGAGATAGTTTACTGTGGAACCCTGTACTGAAAAGGATGGCTCCGCTTGTGTACCTAGTTAATGTGAGTATGTATTGTTCCCAGCCTATTCCTTTTTTGTTATGATCCATATCAAGGTTCCCAACCTCCATAGTTTTTTAATCACGTTGTTTCATCTCGATTGGATCAGAATTTTTATTTCCCCAAAGCCGTATTTATTTTTTTATTTTTCCTCTGTTCCTTAGCGAGAGAGACTCTTGATTTGGTTTAAAAACAGTATACAGAGTCCTCTTAATTTTGTGGGTTGAAATTTTTGAAAGTATATATATCTTGAGTTGATTTCAAGTGTTTTAATAACGTTCAGTAAATTAACATAAATTTTTTGAATATTTCAATATTTACCTTCAATATGTTTAATTTCAGAGTAGTTCAACTTATACGTAGAAGCCAATAAACATTCGTACAGTATCTAAAACACATAATATTTGTGAATATCTGTTTTCAATTGATATCAAATGTTTTCATCATGTGTTTATAATGTTCTGCAAATTATCTTAAAGAAATATTTATTTCGTTAAATTTTGAGAATTGCAAAATTTGCTTTCAAAATATTTTCAACTTATTTGTAAAAGTTAATTAAATTTCGTAAATATCGTAAACACCTAAAATTTTGAAAATCTGTTTTCAATTGATACCAAGTGTTTTATCCTGTTTTCATAATGTTCAGTAAATTATTCTGAAGAAAATTTATTTCGTTAAAGTTTGAAAATTGCAAAATTCACTTTCAATTGTGTTTGTTGATTTCGGAGTAATTTTTCAACGAATTTGTCAAACTTAATAAACTTTTGTAAATATCGGAAACTCCTAAAAATTTTGAAAATCTAAGTTTTTTTAATTGATTCTTCATAATATTCATTAAATTATCTTAACAACAGAACAAAAAAAACAAACTACAAAAAATTAAAAAAAAACAAAACAAAAAACAAAAAACAAAAATTGCAACTAGCGTCCATTTGACAGACAATAAAAAGCGAGATATAACTTAATACAGACCTTGTAACACCCCAGTGGACGGTCCGAACAATTTCTCCGGCGGCCGTTCTCCACGCTGTGATGTTGCCGGTAGTTTGTTGAAAAAGTCCGAGCCTCAAGATGGGTGTACAAGATTAAACTATAAGGAACGAACTTTCACAACTTGGATGAGTTGAAACGATGCTTTATTTCGTTTAGAGTTAGTCTTTTCGGTTGGGAGCAGGCGAATGTGACACTCAGCTCTAACTCTAATTAACGGAGATCAAATGCCGAACTGACCGACTCAAGACGAACGGAGTTTCTACTTTTTTCCAGGATTTTTTAAAACTTTTTATCTTAATAAAGCTTCCGCCAGATGTTTTTATAGCCCTGACACTTTACCCGTAACCAGGCGTTTTTTTATTGCCTGGAGAAAGGGAAAATTCTATTATCTTTTCTTAATGTGTGGTCAAGATACAGTAAAGACATTTTTTGACCTGGTCACTCAAAAAATCTATTTCCTAAACTTTATCTTTTATCACATCAAATCACTTAGTCAAATATTTACCGGAAGACTGGTATGATTTAACAGTAATCTGATACCCTTTTCTTTTCCACAAATTTCCTTATAAAAGAAAAAGCGTTTATTTATTTATTTTTTTCTCTTCTTTTTCACTTTTGTTAAACGAAACACATGTTTTTAACCTATTTTTCTATTCTTAACCATTTTCTATTTTAATCTATCATAATAAAATACATATTTTACAAATCCACTTTAATATACGCCTAGTTATCGTGTCACATTACCTCCCCCAATGGATCTTGTCATTTATGCTAATAAATTACAATAAACAAAAAAATAAAAAATAAAAAAATAAAAAATCATGACACAATGCTTCTTCATGTCGGCACGCCATCACCACAAAAATTATTTTGATTCCACGGGGATATTCTCCTCCCCTCCACAACCATCAATTATGAAATTTCTTATTAATCAATTTGGCATTATGTACCATTTCTTTGTATTTCCTCAACCGATTTTTCTTTTTATTTCCACAACCAATTCATCAATTTTGTCTTCGTAGCCGGTGGCATCAATAAATCCACGCATTTGGTTTATCGCTACGTATGAAGGTCAATTCTTCGTTAACGAACACCTTTTTCAACTTAGTGTTTTGCTTTCCGACTTACTTCCATTCCCTCTTATTCCTGGAAGAGATTCTACTCTTTGTCAATTCAACTCCTGTTACTATTTTCCAGCCCAAAAGATAAGCCACAATCCCTGGGCCTTCCTGCATCCCTCCTATGAAACCTTGTCATGATGGAAGTTTGCTGAGGACGTCTCCTCCCAGTGGGGTCAATGGCGCCCAACAAAATGATTGAAGCATAGCTTACACAATAAATTCAAAAGAGGGGTGTTTCCACCCTCTCCCCCAAAGAAAGAAAAAAAAATTAAATAACACAAGGTGACAAAATAGTCATAACTCTGAGCAAGTCTAGTGCATAAATATAGGCGTGATGTAATTTTCTCATTATCAGTCTTTTTTTCAACTATTTAAAGTTCTCCAAACATATTCCCTTTTCCTTTCTTTTCTTTTTTTTCTTTTAAACAAAACAACAAAAAAAGTAAATAAATGTTTCTAATTGTTTCTTTCTGTTTTTCTCAAAAATATTTTTTTTCATCATCATCATCCGTTTTTCTTTCAAACAAAACAACAAAATAGTAAATAAATATTTCTAAAATGTTTCTGTTTTTCTCATCACCATCATCCTTTTTTCTTTTTCAAAACATTTTTGTCGTTGTTGTACACACCCACTTAGTTTTTCTCTCTCTGATTTTTTTTCACAAATAGTGCTTTTTTTAAGTAATAATACACACTATTCTTTTACCCGTTTTTTTTCAAACAGTCCTTTTTCATTCTTCTGTTTTTTTTCACACCGTTTGCGTTGTTTCTATCTCTCTTTTTATTTTACTTTCTTTTCAAAATTCATATTTTTTATCTCAAACTACTCACACTTTTGTTTTTTCATCAATTCATTGTCCTTTTTTACTTTTTTTTTCACGCACAGTTGTTTCTTGCTCTCTCACTTCCTCTTATTTTTTCCATTTTTTTAAGCACTCACATTTTTCTTTATGTGCACCCTGTCCATTAGAAGGAAGAGAAATATGGAATATCAGTTCTTTTTTCATTTTTTTTAAAACCTCCAATCGTACGGCCGTTAGTTGCAACCGTTCCTCTGCCTGGGACCCTTTCTCAGGATCAGTTTCAGGGTTCTCTGACCCTTGGGTCTCCGTGGTTTCAACAGGTGATCCACCCTTTTTGCTATTCAGTCCTCTCGCCGGCATAATTTTCCTACATCTTTTTAATCACTGCCTTCCCCAAACTACTTGGATTATTATTATTATTATCCCCACCAAAACACATCCCCCAACTGATAACAAGGCTACAGATTTAGTGGTCCAACTCCCCTGGGGAAGAACCTCCTCATCTATTGTCTCTAGTTGATCAACTTGTAAATTAATTCTTTCTATTTTTCTAATAGTTGTGGGAGTTTCCTTGTACATTCAATGATGTTCTAACGAGAGGTTTCCACAAGTCTGTCCATCGAGCCGATGTGATGTTTGAGAGAGCGAGGAAAGAATCTCTAGATTCAAATTTCTCTTCCGCTTGGTAAAAAGGCGGAAGTGTGATAGACATACCGAAAGCTGTGCACCTCATATGTAAGCTTATGATAGATAAGGGCGGGGTGGCTGTGATGGTCAGTATTGACCTCCCTTTGCATACCTGGGACAAATCTAACTTTGTCTCCAACGCTACCGCCCACACCCCGTCTGACAAGCCTATGGTTTGTGGCATCAATTTGCTTTTTGATACCTCTATGTTGCAGTTTCGTTTAATCTCCTTCTTGTTCCCATTAAATAACCCAAGCAAACAGGTTTGATGCTCTCCAGTGCCATATATAGGACTCTTTGAGGGGCATGTTCCCAGCATGTCCATTCTGCATTTCTCCGCTTCCGCTGCAGTGAGCATCATGAACTTGGTTCTAGCTAGGTTCAAGGCTATATATTCTGCTTCTATCTTATATTTAGCAATTACTCCTAGCTCCTGTTTTGTTCCAGGGTAGGGGATGGGTAAATTAATTACCTGGAAAACTTAAAATATACTCCCTCTGTTTAATAGCGGTATTGGTACTAAGGCTAACAACTTATCGTTTTCTATCAGCGTAACACAACCCAGGGAGCTATAGTAGCGCCATAATTCCATGTTGGGATCAGCGGGCAACCGAAGCCGATGAGGAAGTTCAGTCTGAATCCCCAGCAAGATATCTCTGAGATGACCGGGTGTTACAATACTAGGTGACAGATGTCCTAGGGAGAGCATGTCTAATTGAGCACCAACATGCTCGAGAGACAACTGCAAGGACTGCGAGGCCTGTCGCAATCTGTTGATGGCCATGAGCAATTGTAGGAATTGTGCCAAAAGCCCCCGAGTTCCTGCAGCTCGGCCGACATGGAATGGGTCACTTGGCCCAATTCATTCTGTATGTCTAGTACGTTCTTTATCAGCCGATTGATGGTCTGCCTATTTTTTGCCAAGTCTATCCTGGTAACATTTAAAATCGATAAACTATTCCTTGTCTGTTTCGCAAGGCTTCTTTGACCTTCCCCTATTGCTGCTAATTTCCTTCTGATAGTTTCTAAGTCGGCTCCGGTTACCGTTCCAAAAAGCACACTAAGTGCCTTACCTACAATTGGTAAGACTGACCTTTTTTTCTAGATTCAAGTAACTTCAGTCCCCCCAGATAGTCTCTCTTCATTGATTACGCGAAAGCATTCGACAAAATACGACACAAAGAATTGATGGAAATGATAGGCAACCTCGACAATATTCGGCAAAGATATAAGAATAATCAAGAATCTCTACTGGCAGCAAACGGCCTGCATACGGACAGGTAACGACCTCAGTAGATACACAAAGATAGAAAAAGGCGTAAGACAAGGATGTGTCTTTTCACCGGATTTGTTCAACCTATACAGCGAGAATATTTTGAGGACCCTAGATGACACACCAGGATTTATTATTGGAGGCCACAACCTGAACAACATAAGATACGCGGACGATACAGTACTGATTGCGGACACGGAAAGGAAACTGCAAGATCTCATACAGAAAGTAGCAGTGGAGAGTGACAAGAAGGGACTACAAATAAACTTTAAGAAAACTGAGTGCATGGTCATCAGCAAAAGATACAACCCAAAATGCCAAATACAGGTGGGGGATAACAGAATCAAACAAGCCCAAGAATTTAAGTACCTAGGAAGTGTTCTAACAGGAGATGGAAAGTGCGACACGGAGATTCGAAGGCGAATTGGCATGGCAAAGGACGCGTTCCAGAAGATGAGCAAAATACTAACACACAGGAAGATCTCAATAGAAACGAAGAAAAGAGTGCTAGACTGTTACGTGATGTCAGTTCTTCAGTACGGCTGTGAATGCTGGACAATATCATCGAAAATGAGGAAAAAACTGGAAGCGGCCGAAATGTGGTTCTACAGAAGGATGCTACGGATATCGTGGACTGAGCATACAAGCAACGACGAAGTGTTAGAAAGAATGGCAACAAAAAGGAAATTGATGCTGAGCATCAGGAAGAGACAACTGAAGTTCCTGGGACATGCAATGAGGAAGGAGAGCCTGGAGAACCTGATACTGACTGGTCAGATAGAAGGAAGGAGAGACAGAGGAAGGCAGCGGATAACATATCTGCAGAGTCTGATCAGGTGGATGACGGAACGGGGGTTGCCAGGAGCAACAGGAGCAAACATACTAAGAGCCACAAGAGATAGGGAGACGTGAAGATCCATGATCGCCTACGTCCTGAAGGGACAGGGCACATAGAAGAAGAAGAAGAAACTCCAATGCAATTATTTCCTGCCTAAGCGAATACATGAGGTTATGATAGTTCCCCTTATCAGAGTAATAATTTACAGCTATGTGTTCACCTGTTGTCTTTGCTTTCTGTATCTCCAAACCCAACCCCTCCAATAATCCGTTATATGGCTTCAGGTCGATCATCAACGTGATGACCCATTTTGATCTGGTCTCGCTATGTCGCAAGGCAACGGTTGAGACAACAAGGACGAGTAGCAACAGAATCCTAACGCTGTCCATCCTGAAACACAATGGGGATCCCGGTTATGGTAGTGAAAATGAATATAAATAATAGCACCCCCCAAAAAACATTTTAAGCTAGGCTAAAACCAATATATATCTTAAACCCCATTCTACCTTCCTCTTCTGTCTATTAACCTCCTAAAGGTTTCTACCGATCCCAGAGAGAGAAAAAAAAAGGTTCTCCGTTCTTTGCTGAAGAAATAGTCTAGCTAGTGCTTTTTTCTTAGTCCACTCTCGTCTCGTATCCTAGATTGTATCCTACTTAAGGGCACATCTTCCTCATCCTCATCACCCCCATCCTCCTCCGTATGAGGGGATTGCTTGTTGTTTGACCTTAGTTCTGCCAAAGGGATGTCGTCTTCCGAATCCCACTCATCGTGGTCCTGTTGAGGCGGATAAGGGTTCTCCCCGGAGTGGCAATAACCTTCAGTAAATTTTATGAAGGTTCTCTCCGACTCCGAGTCCTCGATATCGAATTCTCGGTCTGAGGTGGGAGCCGCCAATGTTGATGGTCTGATTGGTCTTTCACCACTCTCCATCGTGGGTGTTTGCCAGCTTCGGATTTCAGCCAACTTTAAATCATTGGCATGCGCCCTCTTGATTTTTCCACCAAGCTGGTCCCAAATTACGAATGTAACTGGCCCTGTTTGTTCAATTATTCTATAGTAGGGCTTCCATTTCAGATCTAATTTGCCTTGTCTAACATGCTTCTTGTAATACACTGGATCCCCGACTCCCAATTTTACATCTCGGCGGTTTTTGTTAACAGTGTGGTTCCTCCTCTTTTGGGCCCGTTTAATCCTCCGTTGAGCTTGGACGAAGATTTTGTGTTGTTGTTCGATTTATTATGGTGATCTTCGCCCATGTACCTTCTACGAGGCTTCAACAAATTATCTACCGGCAGAATCATGTCGCGTCCAAATAGCATATAATATGGCGAGTA
Organism: Ascarosepion bandense; assembly: GCA_037127315.1. Classification (NCBI taxonomy): domain Eukaryota; kingdom Metazoa; phylum Mollusca; class Cephalopoda; order Sepiida; family Sepiidae; genus Ascarosepion; species Ascarosepion bandense. The sequence continues at coordinate 302,341 of JBBBDQ010001251.1, read as the reverse complement.
TTCTGTTGTCTTGCACATAGAAAATCTCACTGTTGCTAATGCTTGACTTAAATACAGATCCCAGTTCTCATTCTCCCCCATTGCTAATTTAGCTAAAATATTACCTAAGGACCGGTGGAAGCGTTCTACCTTTGCGTTGCTCTGTGGGTGGTATGGAGACGTGGTTATGTGCTTTATATTCAAACTGTTGAGAGTCTTCCTCATTATCTCATTGACGCTTTCGGTTCCATTATCTGTCACTAATTCTAAGGGGGCCCCATATCTTGGGAATATCTCCGTCAGAACTAAATTCGCTACCGTCTGAGCCTTTTTATCTTTTACGGCATACGCTTCTGGCCAGTTGGTAAGCCAGTCGACAAAGCTGACTATGTAATTGTTTCCACGAGGGGTTTCGCCATACGGCCCTGAAATATCTAAGCTAACCTTCTGAAATGAATAGGCTGGAGTGCCCGTTTCCACAAGAGGTCCTATCGTATGTTTATCGGCTCTGACCTGACATGTGATGCAACTATTCACATATGCAGTCACTTCTTTGTACAGAGCCGGCCAGTAATATTTTCTACTGATAAGTCCGTACGTTTTATCTATGCCCATGTGTTCTAGGGTGTCGTGATGCTGTGATAGTATCCTACTTCGGAGTGATCTAGCTACGTATAGCCGGGGCCTCACTCCCCCATCTCTGTCGGAGAGATAATATAGTCTACCTTCTTGTATTAGGTATTTTCGTGCACATGCTTCAGTTACCCGCCCCGCCTCTATCGCTTCCTTTAGATTCTTAATTTCATCATCCATTTCGTACTCGCAGAATTTTTCGGGGGATCGATCCTCTTCAGTGTCACTCGAGTCTTCCAGTTCCCCTAAGTCGGTTTGTCTCCCAATTCGCTGAGAGTTAATCACGTTTATCTGGTATGCACTGTCATCCACCTCAGGTATAATGCTTACAGATTCCTCTTCTAACGCCCGAGGGATTCGAGACAGCAGATCGGCACATGTATTGTCCCTCCCCGCCAAATATTCTATTCTACAATTATACCCGCTCAATTTAATGGCCCACTGTTGTATTTTTCTGTTGGTAAGTACCGCTTCAAATAAATACTGTAGGGGTTTATGGTCAGTCTTGATTATAAACTTCGCTCCGCTCAGGTAATAGTCTAGTTTTCTTTCTCAATCACAGGCCACCTCTGCTGAGTAAGGGAGAGCCGGTGAGATAAAAAATAGATGGGTACCTCTTCTGGTATCCCTAGAACGGGGCCATCCTTGTCTGGACAGGGCTGGGTCAGACATGCCCCAATGCACTGATCACTCGCATCAGTGTACAGTATCATTGGCCTATTCAGATCTGGATAAGCCAATAGTGGGACAGCAGTCAGCTGTTCCTTCAGGGCATCAAAGGATCTTTGGCACTCTTCCGTCCATTTGAACCTGGCATATTTTTTGTCAATGCTATAAGTGGTGTGGCAATCCTAGAGAATCTCAGAATAAACCTTCGGTAGTACCCTATCGCCCCTATAAAGCCCCTAACCTGCCTAATCGTTTTTGGTGCAGGCATTGCCCTGATCACCTCAACTTTATCCATATCTGGTTTAACCCCCTGTTCGTTGATTATGAATCCCAAGTACCTTGTTTCTTTACTCATGAATTGACACTTAGATAGCTTGATCTTTAACCCATGTTTTCGCAATTGGGAAAAAACAATCTGCAAGTGCTGAAGGTGTTCACTTTCACAGGCTGAGAAAACTAATATGTCGTCCAAGTAAGCTATTGCAATTTGCTCTAACCCCCACCCCCACCACCAACAAAAAAAAACGACTGACATAAGTTGCTGAAAAACTCCTGGGGCATTGGCGAGTCCAAATGGCATAACTCTAAACTGATACAGACCCGCATGGCACGCAAATGCTGTCTTTTCTCGGTCATTTTTGTCTAAAGTTACCTGCCAATACCCTGATCTTAGGTCAAGTTTAGAGAAGTATTTAGATTTTCCCAACAAAGCCAAGATATCATCAATCATCGGAGAGGAGTAGGCCATGGGCCTCGTGATTTTATTTAAGGCCCTAAAATCGACAGAAAACCTATGTCCTCCATCTTTCTTACTGACTACTACTATTGGAAAACTCCAAGGGGATTTAGAGCGTACGATCACCCCTGATTCCAGCATATCATTGACTGCATCCTCCACCACTTGACGTTTGTGTATTGGTGTCCGATACAGTTTTAATTTTATTGGTGGGTGATCCCCTGTGTCAATCTTTATCTGCACTGTTTGTGTCCGACCCAAGTCCTTATCGGAGTTAGCCACCAGGTCCTTATTCTTAAGTATTAGTCGCCTTATGCTCCCCATGTGTTCAGGCGGTGCCAGTATTTCCTCCTCATTTACTATCGAGTTTAACTGAACATGAGCTAAATTTCTCCTGCTCACCTGTTGATAGTCGTGGGTGATGCTCTTCCTATCTCATCCCCTTTCTCTATTTTTATCGTTGTGTTCGTGGTATTTCCTAGCATTATTGGGATGCCATTAGTGTCCCTATACTCGACAATCGATTCGTGTAGCGTAATTTCCCCTTCCTCGAAGTAACCTTTATCAGTTGGAGTGACCTGATATATTCCTTGCCTTAGGTTTTCGGCTGGTGATAGCCTTCCGTTATTAGCAACAGCCGTGCGCAGCGGCAAAACAATGTCTTTAGTAGTAAGAACGACCACTTCATCGGAGAGGAATTTCCTTCCCACCTAACGTTAAGAGGGTTGGATTAAAGCTGATTTGGGCCTTATTGCTCTCCAACCAGTCTCGGCCTAATTCATTGCCCTACAGAGGGTTGGGTTACATAGAATTTCTGCATCCACACTTATAGGCAGGCATATCGCACCGGTTATTCTTATTTCTCGTCTGTCTGCCTGAATTATCTTCATATCTGCAGCTTCGAATCTCCTATTTTTTGGTTTAATGCCTTAAAATCTTTTAATCTCAAAATCGATATGCATGCCCCCGTATCTAATAATGCCTGTATGTATTTGCCGCTCACCAGCACATTACAAGTCGCTTCAGTACCTTGGCCGAGCAACGCATAACTTCGGGCCACCCTTACATCTCTCGGGGTGGCTCTTCCGCGTTTCCCGGTTGTCGTTCGGTTTCTCTTCTGGCACGTAAGGGCCCCCTCCTGACGAGGACATTCCCTCACCAGGTGCCCCAGCCGCCAACATCCTCAGCATCCAGGTCTGCCAGGAACTGGGCGTGATTCTGTCCAGCTCATTTGCGGGGTATGGTTTCCCCAATGGTGATCCGTCTCACCATACCTCCACCGTCCCCCATTGTTCTGGGGAGGTCCTACATATCTTCCATCACCTTGCCCCCGCGACCCCCACATTTGTTCCCGAGAGGTTGCCAGCCTTTCGTGCAGCCTGAGGCTTTGCTGGGCTGCATTGAATGCCTCTGTCAGAGTGGTTGGGTATGCCCTGGCTGTGTCCTCTCTCTGAACAGGTTTTCGATTGCGTCCGTGAAAAACTCAGCCAACTGCATCTGAATTACCTCGCCCTCTCGTTGAACTGCGTCCTTATATGCTATCTTAGCCAGTTCTAGAATCATACTCGTTAGTTCTGGCAGAGTTTCTCCTGCTTTCTGTTTAACCTTAATTAAAGCCCTTGCAGCATTAGCTGCACTAGTACAATCACCATATTGATGAGTTAGCTGTTTCAAAAGTTCATCCCAACTACATTCTGGATGATCCTTTAAATACAGCCCTATATATTCTGATACTACTCCATCTGAGTAGTCGTAGGCCACATTAACTACCTCTGCCTGCGAAAGCTTGTGTATTCTACTCTTTTTTTATGGCCTCAACCCAAGCCTGGAATTCGGAAGATCTACCTTTAAATACAGGTATTCTCGACCCACTTGATCCGATAACATGAATTTTATCCATACTAAGCTAGTACAATTCTAACAAGTGGCAAAAGAAAGAGAAAAAAAACAACTGTATTTATTTAAAACAATCCGGAAGTGACTAGACTACCAAGTGATAAGCATTGGCGAGTGTAAGTCCAAAATTTCAAGGTACTTAAATTTTGCTTCCTTTGATGTGTGAACGGAATGTCTGCACTAAGCCTCCAAGTATTTTCCAGGATTTTAAAAAACTTTTTATCTTAATAAAGCTTCCGCCGGATGTTTTTATAGCCCTGACACTTTACCCGTAACCAGGCGTTTTTTTATTGCCTGGAGAAAGGGAAAATTCTATTATCTTTTCTTAATATGTGGTCAAGATACAGTAAAGACATTTTTTGACCTGGTCACTCAAAAAATCTATTTCCTAAACTTTATCTTTTATCATATCAAATCACTTAGTCAAATATTTACCGGAAGACTGGTATGATTTAACAGTAATCTGATACCCTTTTCTTTTCCACAAATTTCCTTATAAAAGAAAAAGCGTTTATTTATTTATTTTTTTTCTCTTCTTTTTCACTTTTGTTAAACGAAACACATGTTTTTAACCTATTTTTCTATTCTTAACCATTTTCTATTTAATCTATTTTAATATATACATATTTTACAAATCCACCTTAATATACGCCTAGTTATCGTGTCACAGACCTCGAACATACAAAAAATTAATCAGTAATAAGACCCAATCTTCCATTCGCCACAAGAACTCATCTATCTTCAAGCAATCCACCATAAACCAATCTACCTCATACTTTCAGGGAATCTTCAAAAGAATCACCACATGAATTGAAAAGAATTTTTTTTATAAAATATGCATATAAAAATATATAGAATTTTTCAGATGATATGCAATGGAAGGGTAGGGGACATGATACCAAAAATACAAACAAAAACGTCAAAATTATACACAAAATTTGAAGGATAACTGATATATCTCTCAGAGTTTTCGAGATTTTACGAAAGTTTTTTAACATTCAGAAATAGGTTGAAAATCAACTACAAAATCAATAAAACGCAAAACTATTGAAGGTAAATTTAAAATGTTCGATCATTAAAGGAATTGATTTGTCTTTGACATAATTTACTGAATTTTATGAGAACATGATGAAAACACTTGGTATCAGTTGAAAACATTGAATTTTCAAAAATTTTAGAAGTATTCGATACTTTACGAAAGTTTAATAACTTTTACAAATACGTTGAAAAACTACACTGAAATCAATAGAACACTATAGATTTGAAGGTAAGTTATTAAATATTCAAGCATACAGATAATTTTATTTGAGATAACTACTCTGAAATGAAATTATCACTATAGTTTTGAATGTAAATTTAGAAATTTTCAATCATTCAGAAAATTAATTTTTCTTTAAGATAATTTAATGAAAATTATCAAAACATGATGAAAAAATTTGGTATCAATTGAAAATACTTAGATTTCAAAAATATTAGAAGATTCGATACTTCACGAAAGTTTATGAAATTTTACAAATAAATTGAAAAACGACTCCGAAATCTAGAAAAAAGTAGAGATTTGAAATTTTCAAAATTTGAGAAAATTAATTTCTATTTAAAATAAATCAATGAACATGAGATTAAATGATGAAAACAGTTGGTATCAATTGAAAACAGTTAGATATTCAAAAGTTTAGGGGTATCGAAACTTTACAAAGTTTATTAACTTTTAAAAATATGTTGAAAAACTACTACGAAATTAAGAAAACACATTCAGAAATATAATTTTTTTCAAACAACTTACTGAATATTACGAAAACCTGATGAAAACACTTGGTATCAATTGAAAATATTACGATTTACAAAAAATTTAGTGGCTTTAGATATTTTACGAATGTTTAATAACTTTAACAAATATGCTAAAAAACTACGATTAGTATTAGTGGCGTGGGTGGCAATGAAGGACCCTCTACGTGATCGGCTCGGCTTGTCAGTGGATGAGTCATGCTCATTTTGGTCTTAGCCGCCAGCGGCAAATTGCCTCAGCAATTCTGAGTTTTCGCTTAGCTGGTGATTGATTCGGAACTTGCTATCTGTCAATGAGAGAGCCTTCAAATGGAGCGCGGCAGATATGCCCGATTGCATCGGTGTGACCTTGGTTTAGAAGAAATGGCTGCGCAGGCCTTCTATCATTGTCCTCAAGTGCACCACTTTTGGTAATATATCGGCGAGTAGACGGCTCGTATCGCACACGATCTTCTTGTGCCCATTGATCTCGCGTACGCGTGAGATAATGTGTTGCCCCCGTTTACTGGGGCGAAACGGATGGTGTTTCTCACGTCGCTGGCCGTAGCTCAAATTGTGATTTGGACGTCGTTAAAGTAGGGAATCTTGCGATATGAGCGTTACTCTTATCAACATATGATAGGATTCCTTAAGAATCAGCTTAAGATGTAGATCAGATCTGATGGAAAGCGCTTGATAACGACAGATTTCAGCAAAAGGTGGGAAAATGTATCAAGCCTGGTTTGCATGAATGGGGCCAGTCTTTTTTTTAAGATCCTTTTTGCACCTCCATGGTTAAGTTAGTTGTCTTTTGTGTACCTAGTTAATGTGAATGAATGGGATCCTAGCCTGTTGCTGGCCTCCTCTTTTGTTATGATCCAAGTCAATATTCCCAACCTCTCCAGTTTGTTTTTGGTCCCATTTTTATTTTGACTGTGTCAGTCTTTGATTTCCCCATTCCATTAATTATTTTATCCTTCCCCACTCCCTTAGCGAATGTGCTACTTGATTTCTCTGTTTGGTGGAATACAGCAGCCACTCTGATTCTGTCGGGTGGACGGGTCTTACTAACATTTGTTTGTTTTAATTTGAATATTTTGTTATATTTTAGTTCGTTTTGGGTATTTCACCCCCCTCCCCCTCTCATTTTCATATGATTATATTTTTATATATATTTTATAAAATTATTACTTGTAAATAATTTTTTTATCTCATGGGTGTTACTTCTGTTTTAGGCTCCCCTGTGAATATGTGGCATCATGGTTTTTGTAGGATTGTATGACGATGAATGAATTCTTGTGGTAAAAGGAGAAATTGTTAAGAATTATTCGGTCGTGAATGTGTTTAGCTAGATATAGGATAGTTAACGAAGACTACCCATTTTGTCTTTGTGCCACATTTTTTGTATTTTATACAAAAATAAATAAACGATTCGACTTCCGCTCCCATTTGTTTACTCCTTACTTGTTGTCTAAACCTTTCCACTCGGAATTTACCTTGATATTTATATTGTTCCCGCGATATAATAGTGGCGACGAAGATTCAAAAAGAACTCACAAGGAAAAATAACAGTATCGAACGAGGATTCGAAAAGAACTTACAAGGAAAAACAGTATCAACTGTGATAAAAAAAAACCTCCAAAGATAACAGTGACGACCAAGAGAACATAAAAACAGTCTATGCTTTAAGGTAAGAAGTTGTTTTTTGTTTTCGTCAACTATAAAAAAAAGTAAAAACGACAAAAAATACGTTTTTCTTACCAGTTGCTGGATTAATCTATCGGCCGAGTGTACCGTTGGATTTATATATATATTTTTGTTGTAAGTTGAATAAATTAATATGGAGTAGTTGATGGAATTTTCTAAAAACATGTGTACCGCTATGTGGGAACAGCAAAATAAATCAATTCAAAAGCAGCAACAACAACAGCAGAAGCAACAGTTAGACTTACAAAAGCAAATATTAAAACAACAGGAAAATTTGCAAAATATACTAGCAAAACAAGTAGAGAAAAAGGAGGGATCAAGATTTTTCTCTGCTGAAAGTATTACTAATTCACATTCAGAATTCCATTACAAACCTATGGATGGTGTAACTTTTCCAGCTTACTTCAGAAGGTACGAAACATTTTTTTCGAAAAGGTGCAAGTTATAGTCCGACGAAGAAAAGATCATGTAATTACAAAAATTAGGCGCTCAGGAAAACACAAAGTATACGAATTTCATCCTACCGAGGAAATCGAAGGATATTTCGTTTAAAGAAACGATTGAAATATTGCAGAAAATATTTAGCGAACGTGACAGTTTATTTCACACATGTTATAAATGCCTAAATATTGTTAAAGAAGACGAGGATGTTTTTTCATATGCCGGAAAAGTGAGTTCGCAGTGTGAATTATTTAAGATCAAGGAAATTAACGAAGACATGTTTAAGTGTCTAATCTTTGTTCAAGGGTTAATTGCAACAAAGGATAAAGAAATTCGTTCAAGAATACTGTCAATTATGGAACAGGATACGGAAATAACTTTGCAAAAAGTGACAAAGGAATGCCAAAAGTTAATCAATATAAAACGGGACAATATAAGTATAGAAAAGAAAAATATAGCAGTGGGTTAAACAACGAGTCCGCAAGTAAAATATTACTGCAAAGCATGTGGTGAAATGAATCATGCTACAAGTAACTGTTATTTTAAAAATAGAAAATGTTATAAATGCATCCGAAAAGGTCATAAAGCTACATTATGCAAAAAGAAAAATTACCAGAAGTTCAAAAGGATAAATACAGTTTTATTTTAAAAAGATACGAAGAATAATGGTAAAAGAAAGTATGTAGACATTAAAATAAATGATCGAACTATAAGCTGTCTGCTTGATACTGAAAAATAAGAAAATAAGAGTATGCGATGACTTTTCAACAGGCTTGAATGAATGTCTAAAAGACCACAGCTATCCACTTCTTATGCCGGAAGAATTATTTTTCAAAAGTTGAATGGAGGCAAATTTTTTTCGAAAATTGATTTATCCGAAGCATATTTACAAGTCAAAGTCGATGAAGAATATACAAAATATCTAGCTTTTAATATGCATAGAGGGTTATATATCTTAAAATGTTTGCCTTTCGGGTTGAAAGTAGCTCCGTCTTTATTTCAACACATTATGGATACGACGCTGGCTGGTCTAGAATTTGCAATGGCATACTTAGATGACATATTAATAAAGAACGAGAGGTATTCAAAAGAATAGAGAAATCGGATTTAAAGTGGGGCTAGAAAAATGCGAATTCTGCATGAACAAAACTGAATATTTGGGTCAGATAACTGATCATAAAGGAAGAAAGCCTAACCCAAATAGAACAGAAACTTTTAGAAATATGCTTATACCGGATAATGTAACAAAATGACAATCATTCTTTGGTATGGCTAATTATTCCAGTTTGTATATTCCAAAAAATGCACAAATTGAGAGCACCGTTAAACGAATTATTAAGGAAAGATAAGAAATGGTGCTGGACAAAAGAATGCGAAGCACTTCAAAAAATAAAAAAAAGTACTTATTATCGGATTTAGCATTATCGCATTACGATCCGAAAAAGGAATTAATTGTAGCATCAGATGCAGCGGATATGGTATAGGTGCAGTACTTTTTACACAAATTCGAGGATAGATCAACAAAACCGATTGCACATGCATCAAGAGCCTTACTATCTGCGGAGAAAAATTATGGTCAAATCGAAAAAGAAGGTTTGGCAACAATATACGTCAAAAAAATTTCACAGGTTTATTCATGGTAGATTGTTCGTTTTGCAAACGAACTATAAACCACTACTGTCGATTTTTGGTTCGAAAAAAAAAGGCGTGCCAACCCATACCACAAATAGGTTACAGAAATGGAGTATTATTTTGTTCAACTACAATTTCAAAATGCAATACTTGCCATCAAGTAAAATCGCACACGCAGATGGTCTATCTAGATCTTAGGTTCCCAACAAGGGGTCCATGAAAAAATTTCAAGGGGTTCAAAAGATTCAGCTTTTAGACACCATGTCCAAGGAAATCATGGATCATTTGTCTCATCTACATAATGAATTTCACTGTTATTTTCCTAACTTAAGCCCTTCTTATGTCAGGCTGATGATGTGTTAAAAGATACACAAGAAGAGTTCATTGAGTTCAACGATTCAACAGCCAGGAAAATGTTCCAGTCAAAATCATTGTTTAGCTTCTGGTGTTCAATGATGAAATTATATCCAAAAGTAAGTGATCTTGTAGTTCGAGTTCTTTTGCCTTTCGCTTCAACTGTGTGAAAGTGGGTTTTCTGCATTACTCGCAATAAAAACAAAATCAAGAAACAAGCTGTCTGTAGAAGATGACTTGAGGTGTGCACTGGCCGCTACTAAACCATGAGCTGATTGCTCAAAAACAACCACAAAAATCCCATTGAGAAATATAGAGTACAATACTTTTTTCAATAAATAAAAAGTTTCATTCACTTCTGTTTTGGGATTTTTTAATGTTTTTTTTCATACATGTGTTTCATTTATACAGGTTTTATGATTTTTTTTTATTCATACATTCGCTTGTAAGCTCAAAAACAAAGATAAAGATAGTTTTTGTGTACAATACCTATAACAACGTTAACATAACATTTTTACTAGGTGTTTTACTTAAATAAAAGAAGGGCTGAATGAAATGTTTTTTTGATTTTATATGAGTAAGTTTAAAGCTTAGTAAGCATAATAACGCAGGGCATTTTACAAGAATATATTTTTTTACAGAAAAATCTTTTATTTTTACTAGTTTAACTTATTCCGTTGTAGGGGTCCACAAGTGAATAAGTGACTGGAAAAGGGGGAACGGGACAAAAAAAGGTTGGGAACCACTGATCTAGATTAATCCCAAAATCTCTGAATTGTTGGAAGAAACCGTTATAGCATCACTAAAAGAGGAAAACGAACTAATGGAAGTACTTGTTAACACCGTTAGAGAGCTACCAGTGACACTGGAAGAAATAAAAAAAAGCAGAAAAAATGGATGAATATATTACCAACTTTAAGAAACAAGTAAGGTGGAACGAAAAAAGAAAAAGGATTAAAGGTGTCTCCATTTTCGATATGCGATGAAACGCTGACGTATACGGATAGTGTCGTAATACCACGTGTCCTACAAAAATGCCTGATAGTTCCGAAAGAAGTACATCTGAGGCTGAGAAAGGTCAGTGGACTGAGGAACAGCCGTAAGGCACTTCGACACTCGAGCAGGAATTCCGATTGATTTCACTCAGCCCGCGAAACGGGAATAGTAAGTCAAGGGAAAGCATCCCCGACACTCCTCTCCAAAATCGAATTCTCTGTCTCGATCGCCTTCATACGGTCTCTACAAAGAAGGAGTACCGACAACCGGTAAAGGAGAAGTGAAAAGATGTATGTAACACACACATCAGTCCTGCCCGTCACGGACAACCGCCGCCGAAGCCAAGTCGCGATCGACGCTCCGACCTTTGCCAGTATCTTCGATCAATTTTTCTCCAGCTGAAGATCCGGCCCGAACCACATTTCAAGAATGTAGACGGGACCGTCATTCCAACTGAAGGGTCCCTGGTGAGCATCGCCCTTCCAGGCACCTAACCGCAAGCCTGAAGACTTGTCGTAGTTAATTTTGGCCCTTGTCACCTTTTCGTACCGCTCAAGTACCTTCTGTACCACCTTAATGTCGTCCAGGGACGACACGAAAATGGATACGTCATCGGCGTACGCTGAAACCCTGGCTCGAGCTCCATTAAGAACGGCAATTCCGCGTAGGGCCGGACTGCACGCACCATTCTTTAGCCAGCGAAGGAGGGGATCCAACGCCAAAGCGTAAAGTAAGGGCGACAGCGTGCAACCCTGACGAACCGACCGAGACAGCGCCAAAGCGCCCGACCGCTTTCCGTTCACATGTACCACAGCACTGGGGGAGCAATACAGTAGGCTGATCCACTTGCCGAAGATACAGAAGGCTGATTCACTTGCAGATCCACTTTGAATCCGGCGGCCTGCAGGACAGCTGCCAGATACCGATGGTCGACCCTACCAAATGCCTTGGACTGATCCAAATTGATCAGTGCGGCTTGCTCGCCGTCTTCTACACCCTCCACGATCGTGCGGATCAAGTGCAGGTTGCTCTGAATTGTGCGGCCCCTCACAGTACAAGTCTGCTCGGGTCCTAACAGAATCTCGCCAACTGTCTGCAAACGCTCCGTCAGGATATTGGCCAAAATCTTGAACTTTGTGTTTAACAGAGTTATGGGCTTGTAATTATCTAAACCCCCAACACCCTTGACTTTTTTCAACAACGTGATCACACCCCTGGAAATCCGGTCGGGCAGGAAGCCCACCGTCAAAATCGGTACAACGATGTACGACAGCGTCAAGTACAATTCATATGGTATACCATATGATGCCCCAGGGACTTGACCATGCCGACCCTCTTCAATACAAAGTAAACTTCGCCCTCCGTGATCTCTCCCTCGCTGTTTCAGTCGGGCCAAGCCGAGGAAAGTCAGCTAAATAGTTACGAAACTCCTCTTCACGGAGATCAGGTTCCTTGGTAAAACAGCTCTAGAAATGCCGCCGAAACGCCTCACACATATCGTCGGTCGACCTCAGAGTACGCCCCTCCAGGGTCTTGACCTCTCGAATATGTTGATCGCAACCGCGACGGATTTCTTCCTTGCGCAATTCTGCCCCCATGTTCACGGCTTCATTAGACATCTTGTTTAATTACCTGACCCTGGTACTGCTTGCTAGCCAAGCGGTCCAAGGCCTGCCTAGCTAACGCTATCTCAAGGGAATCCCCAGCCTCCACTCGGGAGAGACTAGCTTTAAGTGTCTTCACCTTGTTATCTAGTGCAAGTTGACGGCTATAGTCAGCGGTGAAAGACCTAATACTATCCTTAAGCCTCTCCCATCACCTATTCCTGATAACCGCCTCCACTAATTCCCTGCACTAATCTAGTTAGCTGTTGCCAGAAGTCCCGCTTGTCCAGTAAAGACACGTTGAACTTCCAATGTCCAGCCAACATAGGCCTACCATTTAATGACACTCAGGCACAAACGAATCTGTGGTCCGAGTAGCCTAACCTGTGGAACGTGGGACATTCTAAAAAATCTATATCGACTTTTCTCACCAGGTAGCTAACTACCTGGGTAGACGGCAAATTAAGTGCCCACGTCCACATCTTCCCCCAAGTATGATCGACTCGGTATCCATCGACGAGCCCGAATTCGTCGGTCAGATCAACCAGGCTACGATCCCTCGTCCCGCCGCACCACATGACGAACAATCACTCTCCTGCCCTCCACCACCACGAACAGTTTTCTGCCCCGACAAAACAATATTTCGGAGACTTTCAAAAAATTTGGCCGGTCTACAGTAATATTCAGGCAGGTGTCGTCTGTAGGGACACCTGCCTTGCTCCCGACACAAGACACCTCATCAATGGCACGGATTTGGGAGAACGTCCCCCTTACATGATCACATCTTATTTCTATGGGTACTCCATGAATTGTGATTCGAGTTCTACGAGTGACCAAATATTCCGTCGTCATCCTGATTCCTTTTGCGTTAAAGTGTTTTCGGCCAACTTTTTGGCCTCCTCTTTGGAATCCAACAGCATGTCATACATGTCCTGGGACTGTCTTGCCAAAATCTTGGGTACTATGCCTAGGCACTTCAATGCATCTTCCATGCTCACCCTGCTGACGCCAACAAATTTTCGTGTTTTTACATCTGTAGTCAGCAGGGAGATTGTCTTTGCTAAGATTACCTTAGCAAAGACAATCTCTCTGCTTGACAACTTCAGGGATATCTATAAGTTCATTTTCTTTTACGATGTCCTTGTATTTGGCCTGCATTTTCTTGTAATATGCTGGATCCTTTTTTGGGGGAGTTTTACTCCACACAGACGGTGAATGTCCCAGATGGCTGGGAAGACAGAGCCATAATTGTACTCGCCTCCCCGCAACACACAAATTAAAAAAAAGTTCATGAAAAATCAATGGACAAAAAAGGACAAATGGAGACAATATAACATCGTTCAAAATAAAAACATGTACTCACAAATAATGTAGTAAACTTAGTGTCAAAATAACGCAGAAGAACTCATATCAGTTGTTCGAGCAGAAGTCGAATCGTCTCATACTTCTTAACTTCGATACTTCTTAATCTCTTCGGCGAATCAACTGTCAGGGGTGATAGGATATTCCATTATAACAAACACAAATAACAAAATCAGATATATATCTCCTTTTTTTTCAATGGAATATAACAAAATCATCTATATTTATCATTTGTTTTTTCTTTTTAAAATTAACAAAATCAGCTATATTTCTCCATTTTTTAAAAACGTAGTAAGTAGTAGGCCTCAATCGGTCAGGGTTGACCATGGGTAGCATCCTGGTTGTCTGCTTGACTGGAACATCGTCTCTGTGACTCTAGAAACCAATTCTCTCTTGCAGCGGCTGCATTTATGGTTTATTTCTGGTCTGTCGGAGCTGTCATTTTGCTTTCTGCGAACCCGTCTCGCCATGGTGACTTGTGTTAGTTGCAAAATAACAAAATCAGTAATATTTATCATTATTTTCTTTGTTTTCAAATGAAAAATAACAAAATCACTTAAAATTCTCATTAGCTTCTTCTTTTCCATATGATAAATAACAAAATCAGCTATATTTCTTTTGAATTTCATCTTTTCAAAATGAAAACTAACACAGCTATATATATTTTCCTTATTTTCCTATCTCTCAAATGAAAAATAAAAATTCAGGTATATATTTTTCTATATTTTCATCTATTTCAAATGAAGAATAACAAAATTTCTTTATTTTCTGCTTTTTCATAAGAAAAATAACAAAATCAGCAAATCTCCTTATATGCCACTGCCCGGCCGGTCGCTGTTGGTTTCGATCCAAATAGCTGGTCGTAGATTGACTCTGTCACGGTGTTCTCCCTTGTCCCACGTTGTGTTGATTAATCACAAGGTAGTCACGTGAGTTCTCCACTAGTTGTCTCTATACCGAACTAAACAAATCCGGGAAGCGTGCACACATTTAAGTAATAAAAGAAAGAAATATAGCACAAAAAAAAAAAAGAAAAAAGTGGACCGACGTCTGAAGTGTTGTGAAATAATGTCTTTATATACAGATTATACACAATAGTCTCTTGAATAATTCCCAATCCCTGCTTCTATCAAACTGGTAACATAACGGACGTTTCTTAAGTAAATCGAATTATTCTCCTAAGTAATAACGAGAAATCTGGCTGGCCACAGCTCGCTGCTCCGAACATTATAAGTCTAGTCAACTTGTTGCTTGCTTTCCGGAATGTTACGGAAATTGCCGAAGTGCTGGGTTACTCTCTTCATTTAGCAATTCTAAACTTTGTCTGCAAATTCTCTTCTTGTCTGTTTCTTAACTCTGGTTGGTTGATTGGCGACAGGCTTCTCTACGGTCGGCACCCAACGGCATGGCAATCATCTCTCTGTCTCTTTATTTCTTCGGCTGGGAACTCTGTCTTTGGTCATTACGTCTCTGGACGGGAAATCGAACTCTCTGCCACTCGAGCTGCAACTACTCATTTTGGCCCCTGGGGATCCTGTATTTATGCCCATGCCATGGTGTGGGGCCGACGGTCACTGGGTGTCTAGCCCCTCATCTCGGTGACCAATCGGATGCCGGGGTTAGCTGCTACACGTTGTTGCCTGTGGTTTACCCAATGGGATTAGTCTTCTTTCGGGGCTTGTTTACAAAACCAATGGGATTTCTCTCGATCTTATGACGTCATCTTCCCGTACCCCTTTTCTGGGCTGGACTTAACCGAATTTTCTCTCTCAAAATCTTTCTTTCTCACGAAACAATTTCGGGGATTTTTTCTTAAAACAATAGGTATTAACCTTTTTGAACTGACTTCGCCCAAAACAAATTGACAAGGGTCCATTGACATTGTCACCCAGATAAAAACATTTTCACCTGTGTTTTTAATATCCATTTTCTCAGTCACCAACGGGAAATGCTCTCGTTATCTGGCCCACCCTGCTAAGTGGAAATACCTTTTCTCTAAATTACTTCGACTCGGAATCAAAACATTTGTTATCCCAATTCTTTTCACAATTCGAGACCAGTGTTATTTTAATTCTTTTCACAATTCATGCTACCGAAACAATCGGATACAAAATGAAATCTCTTATTTATAAAAAATAACATCAGCTAATTTCTCCATATAATTTTCTTCTTTTTCAAATGGATAATAAAAAATTCACTAGATTTTTCTTTATTTTCATCATTTTCAAATGCAAAATAACAAAATCAGATATATATCTACGTTTTTTTAGATTTTAATTAAAAATTTATCATATTTCTTCTAATTTTCTATACAAAAATGTATTGTTGGCTATATTTCTCCTCATTTTTTTCTTTTTCAAATGAAAAATACCAAGATCAGGTAGAATTATTATTAGTTTTTTTTTTCCATTGGAAAATAACAAAATCAGTTATATTCCTCTTTATTTTTCAAATGAAAAATAACAAAGTCAGCTGAAATTGATGTTATATACTTCTTTTTCAAAATAACAACATAAGTTATACAACTCTTTATTTTCTTCCTTTTCAAATGAAAAATTAACACAATCCACTATATTTCCCTTTATTTTCTTTGTTTTCAAATAAAAAGTAACAAAATCAGCTAAAATACTCTTTATTTTGCTTATTTTCAAATGAAAAATAACAAAATCAGCTGTAATTCTCATTAGTTTTTCTTTTCCAAATAAAAAATGTCATCTATTTATTTCTCTATACTTTTTCAAATGAAACAACAAAATCAGCTATAATTCTCATTAGTTTTTTTCTTTTTTCAGCTTTATTCTTCTTATTTTATTCTTTTTCAAATGGAAAATAACAAAAGCAGCTATATTTCTCTTTAGTTTATATATTAGAAAATAAGAAACAAATTTCTGTATTATTTTCTGTTTTAAATGCAAAATAGCAAAATCAGCTATATTTCTCTTTATTTTCTTTTTTTGTAAAGAAAAATATTAAAATCAGCTATATTTCATATTATTTTCTTCTTTTTCTAATGAAAAATTACAAAATAAGCCATATTTCTCCTTATTTTCTGCTTTTTCTAATAGAAAATAAGAAAATCAGCTATATTTCTCTTTTCTTTGTATTTTTTGAAATTAAAAATAACTCTGCTATATTTTTCATTAGTTTCTTATTTTTAAAATGCAAAAATAACAAAATCAGATTTAATTCTCATTAATTTCTTTATTTTCAAATGAAAAATAATAAAATCAGCTGTATTTCTTTTTATTTTCTACTTTTACAAATGAAAAAGAACAAAATCAGCTATATATTACTCATAGCTTTCATTTTTTGTAATTGAAAAATAACAGACATTAGCTATATTTCTCTTATTTTTATCTTTTTTATTTGAAAAATTACAAAACCATCTATAAATTTTCTTATTGGTTCTTTTTTTCTAATGAAGAATAACTAAATCTGCTATATTTCTGATTAATTTCATTTTTCAAATAAAAAAATCAGCTATATTTCTCCTCATTTTCAAAATCAGCAATATTTTTTTTATTGTCTTCATTCTTAAAAGAAAAATGAGAAAATCAACTATATCTTATCTTATTTTCTTTTTCAAATGAAAAATAAGAAAATCCATTATATTTCTCTTTATTTTCTTCTTTTCCAAATGCAAAATAATGAAATCAGATATATATACCTATATTTTCTTATTTAAATGAATTATAAGAAAATAAGAAATATTTAACTTAAAATCAGCTATAACTCTCATTTGTTTCATATTTTTTTCAAATCAAAAATGATTTTGTACTTCTTCCAATGAAAAATAACAAAATCTGCTATATATCTTCATTTTTTCTTCTGTTTGAAATGAAAAATATGAAAATCTTCTATATTTCTCTATATATTCTCTATATGTTCTTTTTTTCAAATGAAAAATAAAAATTCTGCTACATTTCTCATTTAATTCTTCTTTTTTCTTCTTTATCAATTGAAAAATGACAAAATCAGCTATATCCCTTTTTATGTTCTACTTTTTCAAATGAAAAACAAAACAAAACAAAATTAGCTATATTTCTCTTGTGTATATCCTTTCTGAAATGATAAATAACAAAATCAGCTATATTTCTACTTTATTTCTTCTTTTTCAAATAAAATAATATTCAAATCAGCTATAATTCTCATTTGTTTCATATGTTATCAAATCAAAAATACAAAATCAGATATATTTTTCCATATTTTCTTCTTTTTCAAATGACAAATGACAAAATCAGATATATATCTCCTTATTTTCTTCCTCAAATGAAAAATAAAAAATCAGCTATATTTCCCAATTTTTTCATTCAAAATAAAAAATATGAAAAATATGAAAATCTCCTGTCTTTTTATATTTTCTTTTTTCAAATGCAAAATAAGAAATTCATTTTTATATCACCATATTTTCTTCTGTTTAAAATGAAGTATGCACAAAATCATCTATATGTCTAATTATTTTCTTCTTTTTCAAGTAAAAAAAAATAACAACAGAAGCTATAGTTCACATTTGATTCATTTTCTTCAAATGAAAAAATACAAATCAGCTATATTTTTCCTCAATTTCTTCTTTTTCAAATGGAAAATAACAAAAGAAGCTATATTTTTCCTTCTTTCTGTCAAATGAAAAATAACAAAATCAGGTATATTATTCTTAATTTTTCTCTTTTTCAAATAAAAAAATAAAAATAGTTATATTTCTTATTTTCTTTTTCAAAGGAAAAATATCAAAATCAGATGAATTTCAAATAAAAAATGACAAAATCTGCAATATTTATCTTTGCTTTCTTCTTTTTCAAATGAAAAATATGAAAATCATCCATATTGCACCTTATGAAAATCATCCATATTGCACCTTCCTTTTCAAGTGACAAAATAAAAAAATCAGCTATATTTCTCCTATGATTCTTTTATTTACAAATTTAAAATAACATAATCAAGTATATTTTAATTTATTTTCTTATTTTTCAAATGTAACATTACAAAATCAACTATATGAGATGAGATTCTTCTTTTCAAATGAAAAATAACAAAACCAGCTATATTTCTCTTTTGTTTCTTCTTTTTCAAATGAAAATTAACAAAATCAGCTCTTTTTCTTTGTATTTTCTTCTTTTTCTAATAGAAAATAACAAAATCATCTATATTTCTACATTGTTATGTCTTTTTCAAATGAAAAATAACAAAATTAGCTACATTTCTCATTCGAGTCTTCTATTTCAAATAAAAAATAACAAAACCAGCTATATTTCTCTTGTGTTTATTCTTTTTGAAATAAAAAATAACAAATCAGCTATATTTATTTTTGCTTTTTTAAATAAAAAAATAACAAAATAAGCTATATTTCTCACTATTTTCTTCTTTTTTAAATAAAATATAGCAAAACTAGCTATATTTCTCCTGTATTTCTTCTTTTTCAAATGCAAACTAATGAAATCAGTTTTATTTCTGCTTATTTTTTCTTTTTCAAATAAAAAATTAAAAATTAGCTATATTTCTCCTGTGTTTGTTTTTTTCAAATGAAAGAGAACAAAATCAAATATATTTTACCTTATTTTCTTCTTTTACAAAAAGAAAAATAACTAAATAAGCTGTATTTATCTTTACTTTCTTCTGTATATAAGAAAATCTGCTATATTTCTTCTTACTTTCTCCATTTTCAAATGAAAAATGTAAAAATCAGCTATATTTCTCTTATTTTTGACTTTTTCTAATGAAAAATAACATCATTTATATTTTGCAAGTATTTATTCATTTTCAAATGAAAAATTACAAAATCAGCTATATTTCTCCATATGTTCTTATTATTCTATGAAAAATACCAAAATCAGCAATATTTCTTCTGTATTTCTTCTTTTTGAAATGAAAAAATAAGAAAATCAGATATATTTCTCCCTATTTTCTTCTTTTTTAAATGGAAAATCACAAAGTCTGCTATATTTTTCCGTGTTTTCTTGTTTTTCAAATAGAAATTATTATATTTTCGTTATTTTCTTCTTTATCAAATAAAAAAATATAAAAATCAGCTATATTTATCGTTATTTTCTTCTTTTTCAAAAGATATATTTCTCCCTATTTTCTTCTTTTTTAAATGGAAAATCACAAAGTCTGCTATATTTTTCCGTGTTTTCTTGTTTTTCAAATAGAAATTATTATATTTTCGTTATTTTCTTCTTTATCAAATAAAAAAATATAAAAATCAGCTATATTTATCGTTATTTTCTTCTTTTTCAAAAGAAAAACAACAAAATCAAATATATTTCTTTTTATTTTTTACTTCTTCCAATAAAAAATAACAAAATCTGCTATATATCTCCATTTTTTCATCTGTTTGAAATAAAAAATATGAAAATCTTCTATATTTCTCTATATATTTTCTATATGTTCATTTTTTTCAAATGAAAAGTAAAATATTCTGCTATATTTCTCATTCAATTCTTTTTTCTTCTTTATCAATTGAAAAATGACAAAATCAGCTATATCCCTTTTTATGTTCTACTTTTTCAAATGAAAAACAAAACAAAACAAAATTAGCTATATTTCTCTTGTGAAATGATAAATAACAAAATCAGCTATATTTCTACTTTATTTATTTCTTCTTTTTCAAATGAAAAATAACAAAATCAGTGATACTTCTACTTATTTTCTACTTCTTCAAATGAAAAATAACAAAATCAGTTGTATTTCTTTATATTTTCTTCTTTTTCAAATAAAAAAATAAGAAAAGCAGCTTTATTTCTCTTAGTTACTTCTTTTTCAAATGCAAAATAACAAAATCAGCAATATGTCTCTTTATTTACTTTGTTTTCAAATGCAAAATAATGAAATCAGATATATAGCTCCTTAGTTTCTTATTTTCTAAATGATAACAAAATCAGTGATGTTTATCCTTTTTTCTACTTCCTTTTTTCAAATGGCCAATATCAAAATCAGCTATATTTCTTATTTGATTCTTTTTTTCAAATAGAAAAAAAACAAAACTCACTTATATCTCTCCTTATTTTCTTATTTTTCAAATGAAATGTTGGGTAGTTACCCCTTTTCACACACTCTATGGACTCTTCCATGGTATACAAATAATCCTTCTTACACAGAACGGGTTGTTGTTCTTAGAGTTGCTGTTTGTCAGAGCAGTTGAACCACCGCTTGTTGGTCAGCAAGAATAAAGACTATTACCCAAACTTACTGCTTGTATATATTTGACTCCTACTAACAAGTATTCTTGAATCCACTAACAGTGTACAGGTTGTATATCTTTTATTCAATATACTTACATTTTTCCCCTCATATCTGTTTTTGTTATTATTATATTGTGTGGTATTCTAAACAAAAATTCAACAACAGGAAAAATAAGAAAATCAGTTACATTTCTCATTCGATTTTTCTTATTTTCTTTGTCAAATTACAAAATCAGCTATATTCCTTTTTATGTTATACTTTTTTAAAATAAAAAGAAACAAAATTATCAAATAAGCAATATTTCTCCTTATTTTCTTTCTTTTCAGATAAGAAAATAACAAACTCAGCTATATTTCTCTTTATGTTTTTCTTTTCCAAATGAAAAATAAATAAATCAGCTGTATTTCTACTGTGTTTCTTCTTTTTCCAATAAAAAATAAAAAATCAGTTATATTTCTCATGCATTTCTTACATTTAAAATAAAAATTAACAAAACCAGGTATATTTTTTCAATATTTTCTTCTTTTTCAAATTAATTATGACAGAATCATATATATTTCTCCTTATTTTCTTCTATTTTTTTCACATGAAAATTTACAAAATCTGATACAATTCTCCTTATTTTCTTTTTTTCAAATAAAAAATACCAAAAACAGCTAGATTTCTCTTTATTTTCAATTTTTTCAAATGAAAAAAGAAAATCTGCTATATTTCTCCTTATTTTCTTCCTTTACTAAAGAAAAATAACCAATTAAGCAATATTTCTCCTTATTTCCTTCATTTTCAAATGAAAAATAACAAAATCAGCTATAGTTCTACATAATTTCTTTTTCAAATAAAAAATAGCAAACTGAGGTATATTACTCCTTATTTTCTTCTTTTTCAAATGGAAAATAACAAAATTATCAATATTTCTTCTTAATTTCTTCATTTTCAAGTTTTCTTCTTTTTCAAACAAATATAGAGAAAATCAGCATATTTCTTTTCATTTTTTATCTTTTTCAAAGGCAAAATAACAAGATCAGATATACATCTTCTTATATTTTTCTTCACAAATGAAAACTAACAAAATCAGCAATATTTCTCTCTATTTTTCTCAATTTCAAATGATAAACAAAAGAATAATTTATATATTTCTGATTAGTTTGTTCTTTTTCAAAAGAAAGGTAATAAAATCAGTTATATTTCTCATTATTTTCTTTGTTTTCAAATGAACAATAACACAATCAGCTATATTTCTAATAAGTTTCTTATTTTTCAACAGATAAGTAACAAGATCAGCTACAATTCGCCTTATTTAATTCTTTTTTAAATAAAAAATGATAAAATTTTCTTTAATTCACTTCATTTTCTTATTCTTCAAATAAAAAATTGCAAAATCAGCTATACTTCTTCATTTTCAAATAAAAAGTTACAAAGATTTTCTTCATTTCCAAATGAAAATCAGCTCTATTTCTCCGGATTTTCAGATTATTCTAATGGAACACCAAAATCAGCAATATTTATCCTGTGTTTCTTCTCTTTCAAATGAAAAATAACAAAATCAGCTATATTTCGTACTTTTTTCTTCTTTTTCAAATGAAATATAACAAAACTAGCTATATTTCTCCTGTGTTTTTCTTTATAAAGAAAAATAACAAAATCAGCTGTATTTCTCCTTCTTTCTCCTTTTTCAAATAAAATATCACAGTTTGCTATATTTCACCATATTTTCTTCTTTTCAAATGAAAAATAACTAATTAAGCAATATTTCTTCCTATTTTCTTCTTTTAAAATGAAAAGTAACAAAACTAGTTATATTTCTCCTTATTTTCTTATTTTTCAAATGAAAAAAAAACAGCTCTATTTCCATTTACTTCCTTTTTTTAAAAAAAATTACAAAATCAGGTATTTTTCTTTTTTTCATTATTAAAAAAAAAGATATAATTATCATTTGTTTCTTCATTTTCAAATGAAAAATAACGAAATCAGTTATATTTCTCAATATTTTCTTCAAATCAGCAATATTCTGCTTATTTTCTTCTATTTCAAAAGAAAATAATGAAAATCACCTATGTTTCTCATTAGTTTCTACATCTTCAAATAAAAAATCACAAAATCAGTTATTTTTTCCTTATGAAAAACAACAAAATCAGTTATATTATTCCTAATTTAAAAATAATGAAAATATCAAAATCAGATAAATTTCTAATAAAAGAAATCACACATATTTCAACATTTTTTCTTCTTTTGTAAATAAAATAAACAAAATATTCTATATTTTTCTTTATTTTTTTCTTTTTCAAATGAAAAATATCAAAAACAGCTACATTTATCTTTACTTTCTTCTTTTAAAATAAAAAAATATGAAAATCATCTATATTGCACCTGATTTTGTTCATTTTCAAGTGACAAAATATAAATAATCAATTATATTTATCATGTATTTCTTCTTTTTCAAATGAAAATAATAAAGTCAGCTATATTTATCTTTATTTTCTTTATTTTCAAATGAAAAATAACAAAATCATCTATATATTTCTCATTAGTTTCCTCTTTTTCCAATGAAAAAATAACACAATCAGCTATATATCTTACAAATTTCAAATTTAACAAAATCAGCTATATTTCTTCATACTTTCTTCATTTTCAAATTAAAAATGCCAAAATCTTTAAATTTTTCTTTATTTTCTTCTTTTTAAATGCAAAATAACAAAATCAGTCATAATTCTCCTTATTTTCTTATTTTCTAATGAAAAATAACAAAATCATCTATATTTCTGTTGATTTCCTTTTCTTCAAATACAAAATAATAAAATCAGCAAAATTTCATCTCACATTCATTTTGCAAATGCAAAATAACAAAATCAGCTATATTTCTCCCTATTTTAGTATTTTTCAAATAAAAAAACAAAAACAGTTAAAATTCTCCTTATTTTCTTGTTTTTCAACTGAAAATTAACATCAGGTATATTTCTCCAAATGCTTTTCATTTTCAAATGAAAATCAGCTGTATTTCTCCAGATTTTCAGATTATTCTAATTGAACACCAAAATCAGCAATATTTATCCTGTGTTTCTTCCCTTTCAAATGAAAAATAACAAAATCAGCTATATTTCTCCTTTTTTTTTCAAATGAAAAATCACAGTCTGCTATATTTCTCCATATTTTCTTCTTTTCGAATAAAACATAACCAATTAAGCAATATTACTTTCTTCTTTTTCAAAGGAAAAATAATAAAATTAGTTAAATTTTTCTTTATTTTCTTATTTTTCTAAAGAAAATTAACAAAATCAGCTACATTTTTCCTTGTTTCTTCTTTTTCAAATGAAAACCAGATATATTCTGCTTATTTTCTTCTAATTCAAGAAAAAATAATGAAAATCAGCTATGTTTTTTATTAGTTTCAATGTCTTCAATTAAAAAATCACAAAATCAGTTATAATTTTCAGATTATTTTAATGGGATATCAAAATCAGCAATATTTATCCAGTGTTTCTTCTCTTTCAAATAAAAAAATAAAAAAAATCAACTACATTTTTCCATCTTTCAAATGAAAAATATAAAAAATGCTATGTTTTTCCTTATTTTTTTCTTTTCAAATGAAAAATAAACAATTAAGCAATATTTCTCTCTACTTTTTTCTTTTTCAAAAGAAATATAATAAAAATAGTTAAATTTCTCTTTATTTTCTTATTTTTCTAATGAAAATTAACAAAATCAGCTACATTTTTCCTTCTTTCTTATTTTTCAAATAAAAACCAGATATATTCTGCTTATTTTCTTCTAATTCAAGAGAAAATAATGAAAATAAGCTATGTTTCTTATTAGTTTCTATGTCTTCAAATAAAAAATTACAAAATCAGCTATATTTTTTCTAATTTTTTATATTTCAGCTATATTTCTCCCTATTTTCATATTTTTCAAATGAAAAATAACAAAAACAGTTAATTTTTTCTTATTTTTTCTTTTTCAAATAAAAAAAATGATAAAATCTGCTATATTTCTCAATTTTCAACTGAAAAGATATACTTATCTTTACTTTCTTCTTTTTAAATAAAAAATTTAAAAATCATCTATATTGCACCTTATTTTCTTCATTTTAAGTGACAAAATAAAAAATCAGCTGTATTTCTCCTGTGTTTCTTCTCTTTCAAAGGGAAAATAACAATATCAGCTATAATTCTTCCTTGTCAAAACTTCGAAAATATGCACCTTCTGTAGTGCAGGAGGATGTCATCAGTGATGTACTTTACTCAGGTCACTGGGCAGTTTACGTTCTTGCAACATCATACTACCCTCACTGAGTTGACCCCCGTCAGAGCTGATCAGACTCTGACGCACCCTCCTGTTCTATGCTATACGACACTGATTTATTTTTCTAAGCCAACTTGTGTTTAATACTGGCAGGAAACACATAAGAAGAGTCCATAGCGTTTGGGTAAGTTGGGTTTTTCAAGCAGTCAGAAAAAATTTTCATTTCATATAATTAAATCTGAACTTTAGTCTAAAATTACAAGACAAATAATTCCCCTCCCCCCAAGAAAAAAGAGATTACATGAAAACTTAGAACCATGAATATTAACATAAAATACATCGATATGTACATGTATTGTATATACATGATACAAAATTGTCATTTTTAAAGTTAAAATTCCTAAATTACCCACGAGAAGATAAAATAAATAAAATTATTAACTAAATAATAATAATAATAATAATAATAATAATAATATCCCCTCCATGAAAGACTGAAAGTAAAAATGATTAAAATAAATGTATGAGTTTAGTTAAAATCAAATACATTAGTATGCGTATATACAGATTTGTTGTTAAAAAAACAGTACAAATGAAAAAAAAATAACTATATTTCTCCTACTTTCTCCTATTTCAGCTATATTTTTCCTTCGCATTTTTTTCTAATAAAAAATAACAAAATCAGATATATTTCTCCTTTTTTCTTCTTTTTCAAAAGATATATAGCAAAACTAGCTATATTTCTCCTGTACATATTTTTCTAATGAAAAATAACAAAATCAGCTATATATCTCAGTCTTTCTCATTTTTCAAATGAAAAATATAAAAATCAGCTATATTTTTTCTTATTTTTTTCTATTTCAAATGAAAAATCACAGTCTGCTATAATTCTCCATAATTTCTTTTTCTTACTGAAAAATAACCAGCTAAGCAAAATTTTTCCCTACTTACTTTTTTTTCAAATAAAAAATGACAAAATTAGTGATATTTCTCCTTGAAAAATAACAAAATCAGCTACATTTCTCCTTCTTTCTCTTTTTCAAATAAAAAACAGACATATTTTGCTTGTTTTCTTCTAATTCAAAAGAAACTAATAAAAATCAGCTATGACTCTCATTAGTTTCTATGTCGTCAAATAAAAATGATAAAATCAGCAATTTTTTCCTCATGAAAAATCACAAAATCAAGTATATTATTCCTAATTTTTTATATTTCAGCTATATTTCTCCCTATTTTCATATTTTTCAAATGAAAAATAACAAAAACAGTTATATTTTCTTCTTTTCCAAGTAAAAAATGATAAAATCTGCTTTATTTTACCTTATTTTCTCAATTTTCAACAGAAAATTAACAAAATCAGGTATATTACTCCCGTTTACTTTCTTTTTCAAATGAAAATCAGCTCCATTTTTCTAGATTTTCAGAATATTCTAATGGAATACTAATATCAGCAATATTTATCCAATGTTTCTTCTCTTTCAAATGAAAAATAATAAAATCAACTATATTTTTCCTTCTTTCAAAAGAAAAATCAGCTATATTTCTCCCTACTTTTTTCTTTTTCAAATGAAAAATAACAAAATCAGCTACATTTCTGCTTCATTCTCTTTTTTCAAATGACAAATCAGGTATATTCTGCTTATTTTCTTCTACTTTAAAAGAAAATAATAAAAATTAGCTATGTTTCTCATTATTTTCTACATCTTCAAATAAAAAAATCACAAAATCACCTATATTTTTTCTTATAAGAAATAACAAATTCAGGTATATTATTCCTAATTTTTTTAAATGAAAATAACAAAATCAGATGAATTTCTCGTAAAAATATCAGATATTACCCCAAACTTTTTTCTTTTGGAAAAAAAACAAAACAAATTTGCTATATTTTTAAAAAATTTTTTCTATTTTAAATGAGAAATGAGCTAATCAGGTATATTTATTTTTACTTACTTCCTTTTAAATGAAAAATTTGAAAATCATCTATATTGCTCCTTATTTTCTTCATTTTCAAATGACAAAATAAACAAATCATCTATATTTCTCTTGTGTTTCTTCTCTTTCAAATGGAAAATAACAATATCAGCTACAATTTTCCTTTTTCTTTATTTTCAAAAGAAATATAACAAAACTAGCTATATTTTCCTAATGAAAAATAAAAACAGGTGTATTTCTCCTACTTTCTCCTTTTTCAAATGAAAAATATAAAAATCAGCTATATTATTTTTTGCATTTTTTTCTAATGAAAAATAACAAAATCAGCCACATTTCTCTTTTTTTAATTTTTTTCCAATGAAAACTATAAAAATCAGCTCTAATTCCCCTTTTTTGCTTTTATTTCAAATGAAAAATCACAGTCTTCTATATATTTCTCCATATTTTTTAACTTTCAAATAAAAAATAACCAATTAAGCAATATTTCACCTTACTTTTTCTTTTTCTAATGGAAAATAACAAAATTAGTTATGTTTATCCTTATTTCCTTATTTTTCTCATGAAAAATAACAAGATCATCTATATTTTGTTGATTTTCTTCTTTTTCAAATGCAAAATAATAAAATCAGCTATATTTCTCCTCACATTCTTTTCTGTAAATGAAATATTACAAAATCAGCTATATTTCTCATTATTTTATTGTTTTCCAAAATAAAAAATTGCAAAATCAGCAATATTTTTCCTTTATTTGTTGTTTATCAAATTCAACATAAAAAAAAACAGTTATATGTCTCCCTATTTTCTTCTTTTTCAAATAAAAATTGATAAAATCCACTATATTTCTCCTTATTTTCTTCTTTTTCAACTAAAAATTAACAACATCAGGTATATTTCTCCCAATTTTTTTAATTTCCAAATGAAAATCAGCTGTATTTCTCCGGATTTTCAGATTATTCTAATGGAAGGCCAAAATAAGCAATATTTATCCTGTGTTTCTTCCCTTTTGAATGAAAATAACAAAACCAGCTATATTTCTTCTTTTTCTTCTTTTTCAAAAGAAATATAACAAAACTAGCTATATTTCTCCTATTTTTCTCATGAAAAATAACAAAATCAGCTATATTTCTCATTCTTTTTCTTTTTTAAATGAAAAATATATAAATCAGCTATATTTTTCCTTATTCTTTCTTTTTCAAATAAAAAATCATGTTCTGGTACATTTCTTTATGTTTTCTTCCTTTCAAATAAAAAATAACAAATTAAGGAATATTTCACGCTGCTTTTTTCTTTTTTAAATGAAAACTAACAAAATTAGCTATATTTCACCTTATTTTCTTATTTTTCTAATTTTCTGTTTATTTTTGTTATATCCCGTGAATGAATAACAGGGAAAAGAATAGTGTAAGAATAATACTTAACACTGAACAATCAACGTTTAGTAACAGGAATAACGATCAAGTAGAAAATGTCTCTGCCTATGACGTCTAGTGACGTATGCCCCTAGTCACAGTCTTTTATAGACTAGGCCATATCCATTACGGTGTAGGATAGGATGTTCCTCTACACCCCCACCCCCGAGCTAAATTCTTTGGAATTTTGCTCAATATTTTTTTTCTTTTGGGATCTGGGCATAGGTGTTTTGTTTTCTTTCTTTTTCTCTTACTTCTTCTCCTTGTATCTTCACTTTCAGGAGAATCATTAGTTACCTCTATCGGTACTTCCACGTTCGCGGGTGGTTTAATTTCAAACGTATCGTATACTACCTCCATTGGTGTCTCATATTCCGTATTGACGGTGTCCACGAATCGTAGTCAACTGATTTAGGTGTCTTTTGCAGACAAACTTCTGTCCTTGCACTATATAGATCACTTTACCGATTCTCCAACTTACTATTCCGTCTTCCCACAAACACTTTCCTGACCGATAGTTTTTTAAAGAAAACTTTATCGCTTTCTTTGAAATATTTTATATCCGAGTTTGGTTTTCTCAAGGTCTTTTCCCTTTCCTTTGGTAATATCCTATCAAAGATTGATCTAATCTTTCTTGCATACATTACCTCTACAGGTGATAAATTACCATTGATATTGTGATTGGGTGATCCTATACACCATCAAAAAAGTTTGAATATTTTTATCATCAGTGTCGATTCCGTCCGCTTTTCTCATTGCTCTTTTGAATGTATCGATGAACCTTTCCGCTTGCCCATTTGACCTCGGATTATATGCAGGTGTCGTTACGTGTTCCATAGCTAACGCCTCGCAATAACTCTTAAACTCAGATCCTGTGAACATGGTACCGTTATCACTTACGATTGTTTTTGGCACCCCCAGCCGGCTAAATACTTCATTTAAATACTTTATCGCTTTTGCCGCTGTTGGTCGCTTGAATTTATATACATCAGACCATTTGGAAAAACTATCCACCATGATTAGATAATATTCTCCTTTTAGAGTCCACATGTATTCGTGACCACGGCTGCGTTTTTATGGGTGGTGATTTAGCTGCTAGCTGACAGCTTTTACACTGTTCCACCAATTCTTCGATATCTTGGTCCATTCTAGGCCAGTACACATAACTCCTCATTAAGGAATTCATTCGTGATATGCCTGGATGACCCAGATGAAATTATTTTAAAATCCTTTTTCTTAACACCCTCTGAGCATACATCAGTGTGTCGTTACAAATTGAAAATGGTGAAACTTTTCCTCCTTTATTTCTTAATTTCCCTTCACTTGCTTAATCATTTTAGCAATATAGTCATCTGTTTTCATCATTTTTTCAATTTCTTCCGGCGTTACCGGTAATACACTAACGGTGTTTACTATTACATCCTTTAGTTCCTTTTGTTCTTTCAGCGCCACTATCACCGTTTCTTCTAGCAACTCAGGCTTTTTTGGAATCAGTTTTGACAGACAATCCGCATGTGAAATTTCTTTAGATGGAATAAATTTCGTTTTGAAATTGTAATTTAACAAAATTACAGACCATCTTTGTAGCCTGTTCGCTGAATGAGTCGGTACACCTTTTTTCGACCCAAATATTGATAATAACAGTTTGTGGTCGGTTTGCAGCACAAACGCTCTCCCATAAATAAATCTGTGAATTTTTTTACCGCATAAATTATAGCTAGTGCTTCCTTTTCTATCTGGCTATATGTTTCTTTCTGCTGGAAGCAACGCTCTCGAAGCATGTGCGATAGGTTTCGTTGCGCCATCCCCGAATTTGTGTAACAATCCAGCTCCAATGCCGTATTCACTTGCATCTGTTGCTATAATTAACTCTTTCATCGGATCAAAATGCACTAATGCTAAATCTGACAACAAGCACTTTTTGATTTTTTCAAAAGCTTCTCGTCGCATTCCTTCGTCCAATACCACTTTTTATTTTTTTCCAATATTTTTTTTAAGGGAGCTCTTAGGTCGTGCATATTAGGAATGTAGATGTTATAATAATTCGCAAACCCCAGAAATGACAGTAGCTTAGTTACATTATCTGGAATAGGCATATTTTTAATTGCTTCAGTTCTGTTTGGATTAGGTTTTCTACCTTTGCGATCGATAATTTGACCTAAATACTCAATCTTGTCCAAGCAAAACTCGCATTTTTCGGGTCCTACTTTGAACTAATAATTCTTAATTCGTTTAAACACTTCGCGGACATGCGTTTTATGTAGGTACCTCCGCAAAATCACTGAAAAAACAGCATAGTATGAAGGAAAAAGGCTCCAAACTAAATAAAAACAAATTTTTATCGGCAAAATGTTTATATTATCATTAAGAGGATAGATCAAAGAATTTTTAAATTATTTTTTAAATTTTGAATTATTTCTAATACGTTCGAAATTTTTGTAGATAGTCTGTTTTTTTTTCTTACGTCACTGCGAGCCCTAAATTGCCGAAACGTTAATAAGTAAAAAAAAACCCCAAAACGTAATATTGCACAATGCACTTTTTTGACAGTGAAAAACACATTAATTTGGAAATTCTCGCAAAATAATGGTCGGATTTTGATGAAAATTTCAGGGCTTATATCTAATTGACCGAAATCAATGTTGAAATAATTATTTTGTATAAAATATTGGTAAAAATATTTTTTTTTACATATGTTATCCCCACAAATTAATTTCCACAAATGCTTAAAAATTCAAATTTTGTCCACAATAAGCCTAATATAATTAAATTCAGGAGTCATTGGGGAATGCTAATCAACAGTTATTTTTTCTCCAATAGAGCCCCTTTTCTCAAAAATAGGTCCGGATTGCGAAGAATGCAATAACTATGCCAATTTTTATGTGGATAAACTTCTGATTGCTTTTATGAACAATATAAATTAAGCGTGTCATAGTCTGAAAAGAAAAAAAAATTCAATGAATAATGAATTTGTACAAGAATTATTTTCATTTTTTAAATTTTTTAATTATATATAAAAATTATCTATAAAAAGTTTCAAAATTATTGTTAAATTTCTACCTCAACGTGTTCGGCTAGTGTATGTAATTAATGCAGGAAGACTACAATTACTAACCGAAAATTTAAAAGCTTAATACAAATGATTGAGCCACTGGATTTTTAAAATAATTAAAACATTTTAATTGTGTGCTTTTTTACTGCCCGTATTTTTATTTGTACGGATTGCCGTACGTGATATGTATCATTAAAAGGTCACGTGATTCAAGGGTGAAAGGGTGTAAGGGAAGACACCCTTACATAAAAAATTACATTCGTATAATTTTGTCGCCTTCGACCTCCCTACTTTAGCCTTGTTTACAACTTCCGGTTGTCATTATGTCACTCGACACTTGAGATAGGCAGTGTAGATCGGATTACCTTAACTGATAAAAAGTTATAGCAAATATTTCAGAGAGTAAGCAAGTACATGGTTTGAAAAACAGATAAAGGTAAGTTTTAACTTAAAAAATTGACTTCAATAACGTGTCAGAGACGTATATTTTATTTTTGCCAGATATTTAAAACAGGAATGTGGCTACTGTTTAAAAATGTGTCGATCAATAAAAAAAAAAATGGCGGTACTTTTAATTCTTTTTTTTTAAATCTGAAAAATTTTAGATTCCAATCAATATAATTTCGCTTTAAAATACGCCAGTGTATTTTGTTTACTGGAATTACTAAATTTAATCTCTTGACTTTCAATTAAAACTAATTTTAAACCTAAAATATAACTTATTTATTTTAAAAATAAATTGAAAATTTATACTGAAAAATGGAGGTACCTAGTTTTATGCTCTTCTATACTTTCGCTTTTAATCAAAATGTCATCTAAGTACGCCATTGCATAGTCAAGACCCGATAACATAGTATCCATGATTTGTTAAAATGCACTAGGTGCTACTTTCAAACCAAACGGTAGACGTTTCAATCTATATAATCCTCTATGTGTGTTTCTTGTCAAATACTCTTGTCAAATACTTTGAACATTCTTTCTCGACTTTGACCTGTAGATATGCTTCTGACAGATTTATCTTTGAAAAGATCTTTCCTCCATTTAACTTTGAAAATATCTCCTCTGGTATGGGGAGTGGATATTTGTGATCTTTTACGCATTCGTTTACTCCGGTCAAAAAATCTGCACACACACTCTTATTTTGTTATTCTTCTTCTTTACATAGACCGTAGGCGATGCCCAGTCCGAATAATCTACTTTTTTAATAACTCCATTTTTCTCAAATCTTTGCAATTCTTTGTCTATCGCCTCTAATGATGCAAAGGGAACTTTCCTTTTCGGTTTAATGTTGTCCTTTATTTCAAACTTCAATTCAGTTTGCGTACAGCAACCCAGTTCCTCCGAAAATACTTCCGTGAACTCATTTTTAAGTCTTTTACGAAATTTTCAGTCTGCTTCGACTTTCCTACATGTTACGTTCTCTAACAAAAGGTAAGATTGTACCCTGCTTTGATAAACGAAAGTGATCTTCAGGAGTTTCAGTCTTGAAATGACAAAACTACCACGCAAGTGGCTCCACGCATCACTTCCGTCTACTTGATCACTGAAGCGTGACCGCTGAATCAGTTTAGCGGCCAATCGCAAAATCTCCTGCGGGACAAAATGGGACTGCTCGTCGAGCCACTCCGAAAACATAAAAAGGGGAAGAAATGAAAATCAGGCAGTCTTCCTCCTTCACCCGCTAAGGGAGATTCATGCTGCTGCTGTCAACAGACTTTCGACGCCCTACCACGATGCTTCAAATCTAAGTTAAGTGTATCGTTCTGTTGTGATATTACTTATAATCGCTTGTATGAACTCCTTGAACTACGTTCGTTGATTTATTGCTGTAAACTGTATTAATTTGTATGAACTCTTAAACTTCTTCGTCTTCCACTTGTTACTGCCTTCGTCTTTCGAACACCGAAGAGAAATAAATATTTTATGCGTATATTTCTCGCAAAGAATTGTCATTATATTTCATTGCCGAGTTGTCTGAATTTGTTTTGCAACCATACATATTTCACTCTGTTTAGATATATAACATACATTTGACGCATTTATCCTTCTGCAAAACATATTCATGGGCTTTTCCCATAAATTAAATAACACGATTAAATCTATACCAAATAGATTTGTATTCTTTCCTAAAATCACATTAGTCTATGCCGTCAAATGCTACTTTCGCGAAAAATTCACCTTTGAATTTTAATTTATTACCTGAAATGCCTCTTGCAATCTTTTTAGTTTTCTGTAACTCTGGTCGACCTATTTTTTCCCCAGGTATATTCATCTACTGTAGAGATATCACTTCCGGTATCCAGTAAACAAGTGACATTTCGTCCATTTCATTTTTTGTCCATGTACTTTCTAGTACCGCAATCCTTTGTGACTTTCTTCATTACCACAATATTTATCCTTTTGGACTTTCGGTCCCTTTTTTTCCTACACATCACTGCTTTATGCCCCTTCTTCGTACATTCAAAGCATATTTTATCTCTAAAATAATATTTACTTGTGACGTGATTAGTTTTGCCACATGCTTCGCAGTATGGTTTTCCCTTTTCGTAGGCCTGTTGCTTAAATTTATGAATTCAAGCAACGCCTTTTTCTTCAGTACAAACATTATCTCTTTTAATGTTTATCAATTTTTGGCATTCTTCTGGCACCTTCTGGAGCGTTATTTCTGCATCCTGATCCAACATTGTGAGAATCTTAGAACGTACTTCCTTGTCTTTCGTTGCCATTAACCCCTGTACAAAGATTAAACATTTAAACATGTGTTCTTTAATATCCTTAATTTTAAACCGTTCGCATTGTGAGCTAACTTTTCCAGCGTACGTAACAAAGTCTTCATGTTCTTCTTTTACGATATTTAAACACTTATATCGTGTATAGAACAAACATTCCCTTTCTCCAAACATTTTCGACAAAATTTCGACCGTTTCGTCGAACGAAATGTCTTCAGGTTTTTTCGGTAAAATAAAGTTTGTGTATTTCATATTCTCCTAAGTTCCTATCTTTTTTGTAATAGAAGCATTATTTTTTCCTCGTCGGTCCATGCTTTGCACCGTCTCGAAAAAATCGTTTTGTATCTTTTAGTACGAAGGAAAAGTAATTCCTTCTTCAGGATTGTATACAAATTCTGTAAGAGAGTTTGAAATACCCTCTCCAGAGAAGACTTTAGAACCTTCCTTCGGTGCGCCCTGCTTTTTTTTCAAAACCTCTTGTTGAAGAGCGATCCGTTGTAGTTTTTGTTGACTTTCCTGTTGCTTTAATATTTGTTGTTGGAGCTCTGTTTGTATTTTTTGTTGAATTTGCTGTTGTTGCATTAACTGTTGGACCGCTCCTCCCAGCGTCTTTGCAAATTCAGCTAATTGTTCCATATTTGTTATATGTTCAGCTGACCAATAAATTATACTCTTCGGCAAGAACAATAAACGTAGTTTTTTTTATGAGGGGGTAAAAAAAACTACCTCTTACCTTAACTTATTTTTCTTTTCGCTCTTTTTTTTTTTTTTTTTTTTTTTTTTTTTTTGCAATCGCATCAATCTTACCAAATTTTGGTCACCAAACTGATATTTGGCGAGCTTCACGTAAATGCCGAATCTTTTTTAGCAATCTGATATTTTGGCGAACCCCACTTAACTGCCAAATCTTCGTCGCCAATCTGTTATATCCCGGGAAGGAATAACAGGGAAAAGAATTGTGTAAGAATAATACTTAACACTGAAGGTAGATTAGAAGAAATTTATTATACCACAGTGCAATAAACCAATAGACGTACAAGAACAATCAACGTATAGTAACAGGAATAACGATCAAGTAGAAAATGTCTCCGCCTGTGACGTATGCGTCTTTCGAGTGACGTATGCCCCTAGTCACAGTCTTTCATAGACTAGACCATATCCATTACGGGGTAGGATAGGATGTTCCTCTACAACAATTTTCTTCTTTTACAAATGCAAAATAATATAATCAGCTATATTTCTCCCTATTTTTGTATTTTTCAAATGAAAAATAACAAAAACAGTTATATTTCTCTTTATTTTCTTTTTTTTCAAATAAAAAATTAGAAAATCCACTATATTTTTCCTTATTTTCTTACTTTTCAATTGAAAGTTAACAAAATCATATATATTTCTCCCAATTTTTTTCATTTTCAAATGTAAATCAGCTCTATTTTTCTAATGGAACACCAAAGTATGCAATATTTATCCTGCGTTTCTTTCCTTTTAATTGAAAAATAACAAACTCAGCTATACTTCTCCTTTTTTCTTCTTTTGAAAAGAAATATAGCAAAACTAGCTATATTTCTCCTGTGCATTTTTTTCTAATGAAAAAATAACAAAATCACCTATATTTCTTCTTCTTTCTCCTTTTTCAAATGAAAAATATAAAAATCAACTATATTTTTCCGTATTGTTTTTCCAAATGAAAAATTACAGTCTGCTATATTTCTTCACATTTTCTTCCTTAAAAACAAAACAAAAAACAACAACAAAAAAAAACAATTAAGCAATATTTCACCCTACGTTTTTCTTTTTCAAATTAAAAAATAACAAAATTAGTGTTATTTATCCAGATTTTTTTATTTTTCTAATGAAAAATAACAGTCATTTATATTTCTGTTGATTTTCTTCTTTTTCAAATGCAAAATAATAAAATCAGCTATATTTCTCCAAACGGTTTTTCTGCAAATGAAACGTTACAAAATCAGCTATATCTCTTATAATTTATTTTTCCAAATGAAAAATTACAAAATCAGCAATATTTCTCCTGTATTTGTTCTTTATCAAATACAAAATAACAACATCAGCTATATTTCTCCCTATTTTTGTATTTTTCAAATGAAAAATAACAAAAACAGTTATATTTATCCTTATTTTCTAAATTTTCAACTGAAATTAACAAAATCGGGTATATTTCTCCCAATTTTCTTTCAAATTAAAATCAGTTCTATTTCTTCGGATTTTCAGATTATTCTAATGGAACACCAAAATCAGCAATATTTATCCTGTGTTTCTTCTCTTTCAAATGAAAAATAACAAAATCAGCTATATTTCGTACTTTTTTCTTCTTTTTCAAATGAAATATGACAACACTAGCTATATTTTACCTGTGCTTTTTTTCGAATGAAAAATAACAAAATCAGCTATATTTCTCCTTCTTCTTTTTCAAATGAAAAATATAAAAATCAGCTATATTTTTCCTTAATCTTTTCTTTTTTAAATGAAATATCACAGTCTGCTATATTTCTCCATACATTCTTTTTGAATGATAAATATCCAATTAAGCAATATTTTCCCTACTTACTTCTTTTTTAAATGGAAGATAACAAAATTAGTGATATTTCTCCTTATTTTTCTTATTTTTCTAATGAAAAATAACAAAATCAGCTACATTTCTCCTACTTTCTCCGCTTTCAAATGAAAAAGCAACTATATTCTGTCTATTTAATAAAAATCTGCTATATTTCTCAGTAGATTTTATGTCTTCATGTAAAAAAATCACATATGAAAAATAACAAAATCAGGTATATTTTTCCTATTTTTTATATTTCACCTGTATTTCTCCACATATTCGTATTTGTGAAATGAAAAATAAGAAAAACAGTTATATTTCTTATTTTCTTCTTTTTCAAATAAAAAATGATAAAATCCGCTTAATTTCTCCTTATTTTCTAAATTTTTAACTGAAAATTAACAAAATCAGGTATATTACTCCCGGGTATATTCTTTTTCAAATAAAAATCAGCTCTATTTCTCCAGATTTTCAGATTATTCTAATGGAACACCAATATCAGCAATATTCATCCAATGTTTGTTATGTCGTGAGTAAGAATAAATAACTCAATAACAGGAATAGGTTAATTGTTGTATTCCGTGAAAATAGTATTTACAAAGGTTATTAGTATCCAATACAAGAATAAGGGTTAATCGTCTCAACCGTCGTAAGACGTAGTATGAGCAATGGGTACTTCCGGGTCGTCACCGGAAGTCTACGACTGATTTGTCGATCGGCTGCTCGGCACACTCTATTTATTTCTTGTATAGAATACAAACAATTGTGGCACAAAGCCAAAAAGGTGAAGGGGAGAGGTTGGTTCTCGCTTAACTATCCTATACCTAGCTAAACACTATCACGACCTATTCACTCGTTACAATTTGCACAGTCACCAAAAGAACTCATCCATCTACTCGCAATCCTTCGTACACCACAATGCCAGAAACTTACAAGGGACACCGAAAAAGTGGGGGGGGATAACCCATTACAATAAAAATATAATATATACAATAATATGTACAATATAATATAAAATATTTAATGAAAAAATGAAATGATGGGAGGGGAATGAACCCAAAAATAAACTGAAAATACAACAAATTTTTAACTAAAATAATAATCAATGTTAGTAAGAACCGACCATCCCAGAAAAAACAGAGTGGCCGCTGTATTCCTCCAAACGGCGAAATCAAGAAGCACGCTCGCTAAGGGAGTGGGGATGGGGGGTAAAAAATTAGCGGAATGGGACAATAAAAGGCTGAACCAGCCGAGATAAAAGGAGACCAAAACAAACTGGGGAGGTTGGGAATCTCGACATGGATCATAACAAAAGAGAAAGCCGGGTACAGGCCAGGAACACATTTATTCACTTTAACTAGGTACACAAAAAGAGAACTAGCTTAACCAGGGGAGGGTTCCACAGGAATCCACCCCGATGTAACCAGCAGATCTAAAAGAGAAAATCAAGATTAGCCCCGTTCAAGCGAACCAGGCTCGCCACATTTACCCACCTTTTGCTTAAGTCTGTCGAAGTCAAACGTTTCCAATCAGTTCTGATCTTTATTTTGAGCTGATGCTCAAAATATCGAATCAGATCCTGATGTGAAAGACGTTGACCTCGCAAGACTTCCTCCATTCGCGTCGTCCAAACCACCATTCGAGCCGTGGCTAGCAGCGACAGAAACACCATACCCTTCATCCCAGAAAACGGGGGCGACACATTGTCGCAGGCGAATGCGCGATCAATGAGCACAAGCTCTCGCGGCGCGATACGAGCAGTCAACTCGCCGACCCGGTCCCATAGACGGCGAACCCGCGAACAATGGTAGAAGGCGTGCAAAGCCGTTTCTTCAAAGCCAAGGTTGCAGCGTTCACAATCTGGCAAATCCGCCAAACCCCATATGAAGGCCTTGTCATTGAGAGGCAAGCGATTCCGAGCTAATCGCCAGGTGAGCGAAAACTCAGTTGCTGAGATAATCACTACATGGCGCCCAAGACCAGAACGAGCGAAACTCATCCTCCGACAAGCGCAGCACATCACGTAATGGATCCTTGGCGACGCCCTCCACTAACCCACGATAGAAGACTCTCCTAGGCCGTGAAAGGTCACTGGATCGTGGAATGGCCCGCAGGGCCGACAGACATTCGAGGAGAAAACTCGATCGCCCTCGAGGCTTACGACACCGCCTCAAGATAGGGGGAGTAAGGCTAGGGAACATGTCCCTCACTATCCCCCTAAGCAATGAGTCTTCCAAAATCGCTCGCCTGAGAAAAACCAACCTTGACGCAACCTTATGGCCCATCAGTTATGGCATTCCCAGACCCCCATGACACGGACGTTGGTAACAGACACGTTTGTCGACATAGTGTTTGCGTCCTCTCCACAGAATGGAGAATAGCAAACGCTCGATCGCCTTCCTACGCCGTTTACAAAATGGAAGTACTGACAACTGGTAAAGGATAATGGGAAAGACGTATGTAGCACACGCCTTTAAGGAGAAATTCCTCCGACGCGCCTACCTTTGCCAGTACTTCAGACCAATTTTTCTCCAACTGTAGGTCGGGCCCGAACCACACTCCAAGAATGTAGACCGGGCCGTCCGTCCTGTCGAAGGGCCCCGGGAGGGTAACACCCTTCCAGGCGCCTAACCGCAAGCCGGACGACTTGTTGCGGTTAATCTTGGCCCCTGTCACCTGTTCGTACCGTTCAAGCGCCTTCTGTACCATCTTGATGTCACTCCGGGAGGACACGAAAGTAGTGACGTCATCGGCGTACGCGGAAACCCTGGCTCGAGCACCACCAGGGACAGCGATTCCACGTAGGACCGGACTGCACGCCCTGTCCCTTAGCCAGCGAAGGAGGGGCTCCAACGCCAAAGCATAAAGTAGGGGCGACAGTGGACAACCCTGTCGGACCGACCTAGACAGCGCCAGAACGCCCGACAACTTTCCGTTCACCTGTACCACAGCCGTCGGGGATTGATACAGGAGGCTAATCCAGCGGCGGAAGTTGGTTTCGAATCCAGCTGCCTGCAGGACAGCCGCCAGGTAACGATGGTCAACCCTATCAAATGCCTTGGACTGATCTAAATGGATCAGCGCGGCTTCGTCGTCGTCTTTTATCCCCTCTATGATCGTGCGTATCAGAGGCAGGTTGCTCTGAATTGTTCGGCCCTTCACAGCACAAGCCTGCTCAGGTCCCAACAGAGACTTGGCAACTAATTGCAAACGATTTTGCAGGATCTTGGCCAAAATCTTTAACTCTGTGTTTAGCAGAGTTATGGGCCGGTAACCCTCTAGCCCCCTCCCCACATCCTTGCCTTTTCTCAACAGCGTGATCACACCCCTGGTGAACCGGTTGGGGATGGACCCCTGCCGGAACCAGTTGTTGAACACGACAGTCAAAATCGGGACAAAGATGTGCTATAGCCTCAAGTACAATTCATAGGGCAAACCATCGAGACCCGGCGATTTGCCGCTGCCGACCTTCTTCAAAGCCGCGTAGACTTCGCCCTCCGTAATCTCTCCCTCGCAGCTAGCTGCATCAGCCAGCAAAAGCCGGGGGACGTCAGCCAAATAGCTACGAAACTCTTCATCACGGAGACCAGGCTCCTTGGCAAACAGGATCTCGAAATGCCACCGAAACGCCTTGCACATGTCGTCAGTCGACCGCAGAGTGTGTCCCTCCGGGTTGCGAACCTCTCGAATGTACCGGTCGCCTCCTCGGCGAATTTCTTCCTTGCGCAGTTCTGCGCCCATGTTCACAGCTTCGGAAGACATCTTGCTTAACTTATGTCTAACTACCTGGCCCATGTAACGATCGCTATTCGACCGTTCCACGGCCTCCTCAGCTATGGCTATCTCTAGGGGATCTCCGCCAGCCACCGCCCGGGAGTAATTAGCTCTAAGTGTCTTCACCTTGTCAGCCTTATCTAGTTTGAGCCGTTTGCTGAACTGGGTGGTGAAAGACCTAATACTATTCTTAAGGTTCTCCCACCACTTATTCCCGATGACTCCCCCAGTTAACGCCCGCTGTACTAAGTTAATTAGCTGGCGCCGGAAGTCCCGCCTGTCCAGTAAGGACACGTTGAACTTCCAGTAACCAGCCATTCTAACCCTATTTTCTAAATTTACCCGAGCACAAACGAGTTTGTGGTCCGAGTAACCTAGCCAGTGGAACGTGGGACAATCTAAAAAATCTAGCTCGGCTTCACGAACTAACATTCTATCAAGGTTGCTAGCCACCTTGGTAGAAGGCCAACTATTCGTCCACGTCCACATTCTCCCGACCTTGTGATCGACCCGGTATCTATCGACTAGACCGAAGTCCTCGATGAGATCGACCAAGCTACGATCACGTGCCTTCCCTCTAGCTCCCCACCCTCTATCCAACTTGGGGTCCAGGATGGCATTCCAGTCCCCCACTAAGGCGAGTCGCGTTGAATCCACCAGGAAGGGCTCCAACCGCCGAAAAAACGAGACGCGCAACCGCAACCAGACGAAACGCATTGCTTTTCACTGCAATATCGGTCACGATCAGCCGGCCCTCGGCACCGACATGGACAAGATCCACCTTCGCGTCCAGGGTACGCTTGACCAGCCATGAAACTCCTCTGGTCAGCCGGTTCCCATATGCTGAATAGACGACAAAGTCGTTAGACAGCACACAGGCATCGGTTTTGCAAACAAAGTGAGTCTCTTGGATCGCGGCGACATCCACACCGAAGGACAAGAGGTCCCGAAGCAGGCGGGCAGCCTTACTCCGATCCCTCAGGCCCTTCACGTTCATACTGGCTAACTTAATTGACATCTATTTAGACCTGAAAAAGAAAGCAGAAAAATTACTTCTGGTCACATACGGAGCGAAAATCAATGGCAGAAAGGACCCCGACGGATTGTCCAAGGTTTCCTGTACCAATATCGGACGTAATTTGTCCGTCTTGGACAATGCCGCCAACGTCCGTGGGAAACGTTAGCTTTACAGCCCTGTATAATGATGGGTGGAGGATGACGGGGACCCTCCCGGCACAAAAATGTGATAGCCTTTGAAGATATTTCGTGCCCGTTTTGGCCATTTGGATGGCTGGAAAAGCCTCAACGGCACCCTGCACAAATTCCCAGGCTTTTGTTCTACATCCCCCGGTATTTCTGATTAACTTAAGTACACCGGGGGCTCCCGGGAAATTGGCAGGGTCCTCGATGGTCTTTCCATCTATAGTTTTTAATTTGAATAAAGGCCTTAGGAGGGTCTTCTGGGAAGAAAGGTCCCTCTCTAAGGCCTGTCTATCTATTTTGCAAACATCTTTGCTGTGAAAAACGTTCTTTTTATGTTTGTCCCGTTTCGGGGAGGGTTTTTCAGAATTCGGGGAGGGATGATCAGATTTCGGGGAGGAAGGTTCTGGTTGGGAGGAGGGTGTGGGAGGTGTGGGGGAAGGAGAAGGTGTATGTCTCACTGGGGAGGCAGAATGACTCCTCCCCTCAACAAAAACAGTTCTGACAGGTGATGCAGGGGCGGATTGGGTCCTGGGGGTAGCTGTGATTCGCTCCACTCTGCCACGTTCCTCCTTTCCTTTCTTTATGGTAACATCCTCTTCCTCCTCTCGAGCCCTCTTTAAAGACGACGATTGTGGAGGAGGCATTTTCACTTCCATGTCTTGCTGTTGTTGTTGTTTATCTGGTTGTTGTTGTTTTTCTGGTTGCTGTTTCTGTCGTTCATTGTGTTGTTGTTGTTGTCGAAATTCCTGCTGCTGTTGTTGTTGCTGTTGCTTTGCCTCCTTACGAGGCTTCTTTTTTTTCGGGAGATGGGGTTTTGTCATGTTCCGGAGAAGGGGAAGCAAATTTCTTCCCCCTCCTAACCACCTCCGTCCATTCACCGTTTTTGGGTTCGGATTTTTTTTCGGTGAAACTGTTGTTTTTGACACCGGCGGTGTTTCCGGTGTCACCTGCTTTTCTTCCGGTTTCCTTCCCGGACACATTTTGAATGTGTGTCCGGCCAGACCACACGCCCAGCAGTGCGGATTACCCCCCCCCCCCCCACCACGAACAGCCCTCCTCCTCTACACAACAAAATGTCTGGGACCCCAAGAAAACTCCCGCGGTCTACAACCACGCCGACACAGACATCCCCCTTGGCGACACCGGCCCCGCTAGTCAGGCTCGCCACCTCCCCAACCGTACCGAAAGCAGCAAAAAACGCTCCCACATGGTCGCATGAAATGTCCACTGGCACCCCATGCACCGCTACTCCGACCCCTCCCGCACCAAGGCACTCTGCCCGAAGCCCAACACCCCTCGCCGTCGACCCTCCCCCGCCAGATCCCCCGCCCCACCCTCCGAGCCCAGCAAGACGCCCCACACCGCACGGGACCCCCCCGCCAGCACACAAGGGACAACACTCAGGGTCCCCAGGGCCTCCTCCATGTTCCCCCCACTGACAGCAACAAATCTTCGCGCTTTCCCATCTGCCGCCAGCAGGGAGACCGTCCTCCCCGCCACCACATTAACTACCTCTGGCACTGCTACCAACTCATTCTCCCCGACATAGTCCCTATATCCCTCCCGCACCTGCAGGTAGCAGCTGGCATCCTTCCCAACAGGGGCACCCCTCCACACCGACGGTGAAGGAGCCACCGCCGGCACGCCCACAGCAGAAGCAGACGGTTGGGGAGACAAAGCCATCACCGACCCGCCCCCCCCCCCCTCACAAACACAAAACCCTGACAAAAAGTTCACAGATGCGCCACGCGCGACGAAGACATAATAAAAACAGGTAACAAAACAGGTACTCACAATTAACAGAACTCTGGGCAACAAAAACACGTGTATCAACAATCCAACCTGCAATAAGTCAGAAGGCTGCTCGGCACACTGTATTTATTTTTGCATAAAATACAAAAATTATGGCACAAGGCCTAAAAGGGGAGGGGGAGAGGTTGGTTCTCGCTTAACTATCCTATACCTAGCTAAACACTATCACGACCCATTCACTCGTTACAATTTGCACAGTCACCAAAAGAACCCATCCATCTACTGCCAGTCCTACGTACACCACAATGCCAGAAACTTACAAGGGA
Organism: Ascarosepion bandense; assembly: GCA_037127315.1. Lineage (NCBI taxonomy): Eukaryota > Metazoa > Mollusca > Cephalopoda > Sepiida > Sepiidae > Ascarosepion > Ascarosepion bandense. The sequence continues at coordinate 258,422 of JBBBDQ010001251.1, read as the reverse complement.
CACCTAAAAAATAGGGGAAATTAACCCATGACAATAAAAATGTATTTATATACAATATAAAAATAAATGTACAAGATATTCCATGTACAATATTATAAAATATTTAATGAAAAATGAAATGATGGGAGGGGAATGAACCCAAAAATCAACTGAAAATACAACAAATTTTTAACTAAAATAATAATCAATGTTAGTAAGAACCGACCATCCCAGAAAACAGTGTGGCCGCTGTATTCCGCCCAACGGCGAAATCAAGAAGCACACTCGCTAAGGGAGTGGGGATGGGGGGTAAAAAATTAGCGGAATGGGACAATAAAAGGCTGAACCAGCCGAGATAAAAGGAGACCAAAACAAACTCGGGAGGTTGGGAATCTCGACATGGATCATAACAAAAGAGAAAGCCGGGAACAGGCTAGGAACACATTCATTCACTTTAACTAGGTACACAAGAGAGAACTAGCTTAACCAGGGGAGGGTTCCACAGGAATCCACCCCGATGTAACCAGCAGATCTAAAAGAGAAAATCAAGATTAGCCCCGTTCAAGCGAACCAGGCTCGCCACATTTACCCACCTTTTGCTGAAGTCTGTCGAAGTCAAACGTTTCCAATCAGTTCTAATCTTTATTTTGAGTTGATGCTCAAAATAACAGATAATCAGATCCTGATGTGAAAGACGCTGACCTCGCAAGACCTCCTCCATTCGCGTCGTCCAAATCACCATTCGAGCCGTGGCTAGCAGCGACAGAAACACCATACGCTTCATCCCAGAGAACGGGGGCGACATATTATCACAGGTGAATGCACGATCAATGAGCACAAGCTCTCGCGGCGCGATACGAGCAGTCAACTCGCCGACCCGGTCCCATAGACGGCGAACCCGCGAACAATGGTAGAAGGCGTGCGAAGCCGTTTCTTCAAAGCCAAAGTTGCAGCGTTCACAATCTGGCAAATCCCCCAGGCCCCATATGAAGGCCTTGTCATTGAGAGGCAAGCGATTCCGAGCTAATCGCCAAGTGAGCGAAAACTCAGAGTTGTTGAGATAATCACTCCCTGGCGCCCAAGACCAGAACGAGCGAAACTCGTCCTCCGAAAAGCGCAGCACATCACGTAATGAATCCTTTGCGACGCCCTCCACTAACCCACGATAGAAGACTCTCCTAGGCCGTGAAAGGTCACTGGACCGTGGAATGGCCCGCAGGGCCGCCAGACATTCGAGGAGAAAACTCAATCGCTCTCGAGGCTTACGGCACCGCCTCGAGATGGGGGGAGTGATAGTAAGGCTAGGGAACATGTCCCTCACTATCCCCCTGAGCAATGAGTCTTCGGAAATCGCTCGCCTGAGAAAAACCAACCTTGACGCAACCTTATGGCTCATCAGGTATGGCATTCCCAGGCCCCCATGACACGGACGTTGGTAACAGACACGTTTGTCAACATAGTGTTTACGTCCTCTCCATAAAATGGAGAATAGCAAACGCTCGATCGCCTTCCTATGCCGTTTACAAAGTGGAAGTATTGACAACTGGTAAAGGATAATGGGAAAGACGTATGTAGCACACGCCTCAGCCATACCCTTTAAGGACAAATTCCTTCGGCGCCAAGTCTTGGCCGACGCGCCTACCTTTGCCAGTACTTCAGACCAATTTTTCTCCAACTGTAGGTCGGGCCCGAACCACACTCCAAGAATGCAGACCGGGCCGTCCGTCCAGTCGAAGGGCCCCGGGAGGGTCAGACCCTTCCAGGCGCATAACCGCAAGCCGGACGACTTGTTGCGGTTAATCTTGGCCCCTGTCACCTGTTCGTACCATTCAAGCGCCTTCTGTACCAACTCGATGTCCCTGCGGGAGGACACGAAAGTAGTGACGTCATCGGCGTACGCGGAAACCCTGGCTCGACCACCTCAAGGGACAGCGATTCCACGTAGGGCCGGACTGCACGCCCTGTCCCTTAGCCGGCGAAGGAGGGGCTCCAACGCCAAAGCATAAAGTAGGGGCGACAGTGGACAACCCTGTCGGACCGACCTAGACAGCGCCAGAACGCCCGACAACTTTCCGTTCACCTGTACCACAGCCGTCGGGGATTGATACAGGAGGCTAATCTAGCGGCGGAAGTTGGTTTCGAATCCAGCTGCCTGCAGGACAGCCGCCAGGTAACGATGGTCAACTCAATCAAATGCCTTGGACTGATCTAAATGGATCAGCGCGGCTTCGTCGTCGTCTTTTATCCCCTCTATGATCGTGCGTATCAGATGCAGGTTGCTCTGAATTGTTCGGCCTTTCACAGCACAAGTCTGCTCAGGTCCCAACAGAGACTCGGCAACTAATTGCAAACGATTTTGCAAGATCTTGGCCAAAATCTTTAACACTGTGTTTAGCAGAGTTATGGGCCGGTAACCCTCTAGCCCCCTCCCCACATCCTTGCCTTTTCTCAACAGCGTGATCTCACCCCTGGTGAACCGGTTGGGGATAGACCCCTGCCGGAACCAGTTGTTGAACACGACAGTCAAAATCGGGACAAAGATGTGCGACAGCCTCAAGTACAATTCATAGGGCAAACCATCGAGACCCGGCGATTTGCCACTGCCGACCTTCTTCAGCGCCGCGTAGACTTCGCCTTCCGTAATCTCTCCCTCGCAGCTAGCTGCATCAGCCGGCAAAAGCCGGGGTAAGTCAGCCAAATAGCTGCGAAACTCCTCACCACGGAGACCAGGCTCCTTGGTAAACAGGATCTCGAAATGCCGCCGAAACGCCTCGCACATGTCGTCAGTCGACCGCAGAGTGTGTCCCTCCGGGTTGCGAACCTCTCGAATGTATCGGTCGCCTCCGCGGCGAATTTCTTCCTTGCGCAGTTCTGCGCCCATATTCACAGCTTCGGAAGACATCTTGCTTAACTTATGTCTAACTACCTGGCCCATGTAACGATCGCTATTCGACCGGTCCACGGCCTCCTTAGCTATGGCTATCTCTAGGGGATCCCCACCAGCCACCGCCCGGGAGTAATTAGATCTAAGTGTCTTAACCTTGTCAGCCTTATCTAGTTTGAGCCGAATGCTGAACTGAGTGGTGAAAGACCTAATACTATCCTTAAGGTTATCCCACCACTTATTCCCGATGACTCCCCCAGTTAACGCCCGCTGCACTAAGTTAATTAGCTGGCGCCGGAAGTCCCGCCTGTCCAGTAAGGACACGTTGAACTTCCAGTAACCAGCCATTCTAACCCTATTTTCTAAATTTACCCGGGCACAAACGAGTTTGTGGTCCGAGTAACCTAGCCAGTGGAACGTGGGACAATCTAAGAAATCTAGCTCGGCTTCACGAACTAACATTCTATCAAGGTAGCTAGCCACCTTGGTAGAAGGCCAACTATTCGTCCACGTCCACATTCTCCCGCCCTTGTGATCGGCCCGGTATCTATCGACTAGACCGAAGTCCTCGATGAGATCGACCAAGCTACGATCACGTGCCTTCCCTCTAGCTCCCCGCCCTCTATCCAACTTGGGGTCCAGGATGGCATTCCAGTCCCCCACTAAGACGAGTCGCTTGGAATCCACCAGGAAGGGCTCCAATCGCCGAAAAAACGAGACGCGCTCCTCCTGGTCGTTGGGCGCATAAACCGCAACCAGTCGAAACGCATTGCTTTTCACTGCAATATCGGCCACGATCAGCCGGCCCTCGGCACCGGCATGGACAAGATCCACCTTCGCGTCCAGGGTACGCTTGACCAGCAAAGAAACTCCTCTGGCCAGCCGGTTCCCATATGCTGAATAGACGACAAAGTCGTTAGACAGCACACAGGCATAGACCTTGCAAACAAAGTGAGTCTCTTGGATCGCGGCGACATCCACGCCGAAGGACAAGAGGTCCCGAAGCAGGCGGGCAGCCTTACTCCGATCCCTAAGGCCCTTCACGTTCATACTGGCTAACTTAATTGACATCATTTAGACCTGTAAAGAGAAAGCAGAAAATTACTTCTGGTCACATACGGCGCGAAAATCTATGGGAGTAGGGACCCCGACGGATTGTCCCAGGTTTCCTGTACCAATATCGGACGTAATCCGTCCGTCCTGGACAATGCCGCCGACGTCCGTGGGAAAGGTAAGTTTTGCCGCCCTATATAAAGATGGGTGGAGGATGACGGGGACCCTCCCAGCACAAAAATGGGAAAGCCTTTGAAGGTATTTGTACCCGTTTGGGCCATTTTTATGGTTGGGAAAGCCTCAACGGCCCCCTGCACAAATTCCCATGCTTTTGTTTTACATCCCCCGGTGTTTCTGATTAAAGTCAGTACTCCGGGGGCGCCTGGGAAATTGGCAGGGTCCTCGATGGACTTTCCATCAACATTCTTCAATTTGAATAGTGGCCTTAGGAGGGCCTTCTTCTGAGAGGAAAGGTCCCTCTCTAAGGCCTGTCTGTCAATTTTACAAATATCTTTTGAAATAAAAGAGTTTTTTCTTTGTTTCTCCCCTTTCGTGGGGGATTTAACTGGATTCGAGGAGGGTTTCGGGGAGGGGTGATAAGATTTCGGGGAGGAAGGTTCTGATTGGGAGGAGGGTGTGGGTGGTGTGGGGGAAGGAGAAGGTATATGTCTCACTGGGGAGGCAGACTGACTCCTCCCCTCGACATGAACCGTTCTAATCGGGGATGTAGGGGCAGATTGGGTCTTTGGAGCAATCGTGATTTTTTCTGCTCTTCCCCGTTCTAAAAAGTCTTTCTTCCCCTTCTTTTGGGACACCACCTCCTCCTCCTCCCGTCCTCTCTTTAAAGATGAGGAACGTGGAGGAGGCATTTCCAGCTCCATTTGTTGTTGTTGTTGTTCTTGTTGTTGTTGTTCTTTCTGTTCTTTCCGTTGTTCGTCTTTTTGTTGTTCTTGTTGTTGTTGTTGCTGCTGCTGCTGCTGCTTTCCCTCTTTGCGAGGCTTCTTCTTTTCTGGGGACGGAGATTTTTCATGTTGTGGAGGAGGGGAAGCAACTTTCTTCCCCCTCCTAACCACCTCCGTCCATTCACTGCTTTTGGGTTCGGCTTTTTTCTTTTCCGGAGACACTGTTGTTTTTGACACCGGCGGTGTTTCTGGTGTCACCGGTGTTTCTTCCGGTTTCCTTGCCGGACACATTTTGAATGTGTGTCCGGCCAGACCACACGCCCAGCAGTGCGGCTTCCTTCCCTCCACCACTACAAAAAGCTTCCTTCCTCGACACAACAGGATGTCTGGGACCTTCAAAAAATTCTCGCGGTCCATAACCACGATGACACATATATCTTCCGTGGCCACACCGGCCTTGCTCTTTATGCGTGCCACCTCCTCTACTGCGCCGAAAGCAGCAAAGAAAGCTCCGACATGGTCACAGGAAATGTCCACTGGCACGCCATGTATTGTTACTTTTGTTTTTCTCGTACCGAGGTACTCGGTTTGAAACCGAATACCCCTTGCTGTCAAAACATTTCCGGCCAGATCCTTTGCTTCACCCTCCGAGCCCAGCAAGATGTCCCACATTGCACGGGACCTTCTTGCCAGTACGCAAGGTACAATGTTTAGGGCATTCAGGGCTTCTTCCATGTTCTCCCTACTGACAGCAATAAATTTTCGTGTTTTTTCATCGGCTGTCAGCAGAGAGATTGTCCTCTTTGCCATTACGTCAACAACTTCTGGTATTGCTACCAATTCATTTTCCTTGATATATTCCTGGTACTTTTCCCGCATTTGCGAATAGTACTTGGCATCTTTTGTTACTGGGGCCTTTTTCCATGCCGTCGGTGATGGAGTCACCGCCGGCATGCCCACAGCAGAAGTAGACGGCTGGGGAGACAAAGCCATAGCTTGACTTGCCCCCCCTCACAAACACAAAAATTCAACAAAAAAGTTCACCAAAGCGCCACGCGCGACGAAAACAGAACAAAACAAGTGACAAAACAGGTACTCACAATTAAACTCTGTGTAACAAAAAATACGTGTAATAATCCGAATTTTCAATAAATCAAAAAGACGGGTGTGAGGCACACTGTCCTACGTAGATGCCACCATTACTTTACATAGTAATGGAATAGTCCATTATAGCCGAATAGGCGCGGGCGTCCGAACCCCCCCCCCCTCCTAAGACTTTTGCTGTCAGTCATACTTTTTCCTTTTCGGATCCACTGTTAACTGGTGCGTCGCTTTCCTTTTTCTGGTGGATTTTCTACTATTTACTTCTTGCCCCTGAGGCATCTGTAGTTGAAATGTGTCATACAGATCTTCCACATTTTCGTCCCAACTTTGAGACGCGATAGTTGTTTCCTTCGAAAGTCTTTTCTTTATTTGATTCACATGCCTTTTGTGTACAAATTTTGGCCCTTGAACCATATAAAGCATGTTTCCTACGCATTCTTTTATTTTCCCTGGCAGTATTATTTTTGTAATTCCTGAAATAAACTTTTTCATTTATCAAGAATCTTCTTTTTTGTGTGCTCACGATGGGTGTATTCACTTTCTTCGTCGGGATTAATTTGTCGAAAACCGATCGCACCTTTCTCGCGAACATCAGTTCGGCCGGCGACAGTGCTGACGGCGCGGCTTTGTTCGGTGTAAATACCCTTGCAAAAATAACTGCAAAGCCTTTTTTCGTGGGTGTCCCTTTTGCTTTTCTTAGTGCTCGGTAGAGGATAATGGTAGTCCTCAATGGCGTTATTCAACCCAGTAGGAAAATCAGCGCATCTCCGGATATCCCCCGACTTCTATTTCACATAAACTGCTGGCGCGGCCCAGTCACTATATTCGATTTTTGACAATACGCCTAATTTCTCTAATCTCTCCAATTCAGCGTCAATTTTGCTGATAGCCGCATAAGGCGCATTTCTTTTCTTCTTGAATACAGGTATCACGTCTTCTTTTAATTTAATTCTTGTAGCCGTTTTAGTACACCTGCCTTATCCTTCTGCAAATACTTCGGGGAAATCTTTCTTTAACTCCGCCTTCAATACTTTTATATCGTCAGTCGTTTCTTTTATATTCTTGCAATAAGCACTTATGGGCAGATCCCACAAATCAAACTCATTAATCCAATCTGTCTCAAACAAATTGTTTGTTCCATTCATGACGAACATTTCTAATTTTTTAGTTTGGTTATTAAAGTTGACAATGAGAATCAGTTCACCCTCGAATTTGATTTTCTTTCCTGTAACTGTTTTCGCAACTTTATTCGCTTTCCTCAAGATTGGTTTATTCAGCTTTCGCCACGTTTTTGTGTTTATTATACTTATGTCAGATCCACTATCGAGCTGCATTTTTACTGTCTGTTTGAGTATTTTTACCTCTAAAAATTTCCTAATACTGTGATTTTACTCATCCGATCTTGCTATTTTTACTTGCGTTTTAGTTCTAAATCTACATTTGGCCTTTTTATGACCTTGCCTGTTACAGTTTCTGCAAGTTTTACGTCTAAACGGGCAGTCGCTATACCAGTGCCATTCGCCACAGCCATAACAAGCTTTTGAAGGGGGTATTTTTTCAAATTTTGTCCCACCCACCATAGGCGAGCGATTCTTTTGTCTCGGAGACAGAAACCGAAAACGTGACTTCCGTTTTACTTTTTTAACGCTTGCTACTGCAGATTCCTGAATTTTCTTGGCGTCTTCCTTTATGCTTACGCATTTTTGACAAAAATCCGCTAACTTTTGTAATGAGATATCCTGCTCGCTTTCCAGCTTTGTTAAAATTCTCCTCATTTCACTGTCTTTCCCCGACACTAAGCCTTGCGCAAAAATTAGGCATTTAAAATTATCTGCTGATAATTCCGAAAGCCTAAAATCATCACAGTTTTTGTTGACAACCGAAGCGAACGTTGTATAGTCTTCGTCCTCGTTTTTTTGTAAATTTAAGCACTTCCATCTTTTGTGAAACAAGGACAACCTTGGACTAAATAATTCCTTCAGCAGACCTACTGCTTCGTTAAATTCCAGGTCCCTTGTTTTTCTTGGTAGAATAAAATCTGTGAACTTATTGTGTTCATATGTCCCTAGTTTTCTGATGAGCAGTCTAATCTCTTTTTCAGAAGACCAGGACTTGCAATCAATTTCATAGAAATCCTGGTACCGATGATAATATCTCTCGAACGTTTTATCCTCGTCCGGATTATATGTAAAACTTTCGATGGTTGACCAGATAGTATTTTGCGAAAAAGTACTATCGTCCGAGTTTTTATTTTTTCGAGAATTGCTTCCCGTAAGAGCTCTTGCATTTCTATGCTCTTTTTTTCTTTTTTTTCTCTCTCAATTTTTGTTGTTCTTCCTGAAATTTTTGTTGTTTTTTCTCACTATCCAACTGCATCTGTAACATTTTTTCTTGCAATTCCAATTGTTATTTGCGGAATTTTTCTTCACTTTCTATTTGTTGTTGCATCTGATATTTTATCAATTCCAACATGGAAGCTTGAAATTGTTCCATTTTTCCTTTTTTCCAGAGAACAGAACTCAAATATATATTTCTCTCTTTTCACAGAGGGGAGGGTCACAAATTTCAACCCAAAAGTTTTTCGCAACAACAGAAAAATAGCAAAATGTAACGTGCAATTTCTTCGCTGTGTATACGACTTTACCGCGTACTTTTGGTTTTTTCTTTTTCGTCGTAGTTACAAATTTTCCAGTGCTCCACTAGAGAAAAAAAAAAATTTCCCCGTTCGCTTACTAAAAATCAGTCTTTCCTCTGAGTAACAACTCTCGTTACCACTGTTCTGCTGTGGCGCAAGTTTGTATTTTTCTTCCGAGTACTTTTGATGTTTGAGTTCTTCTTCTACGTATGTCTTGCAAATCTTCTTTCCACGTCAATTCGACAATCTTCGTCCACGTCTGTTCGACAATCTTCGTCGCCACTGTTATGTCGTGAGTAAGAATAAATAACTCAACAACAGGAATAGGTTAATTGTTGTATTCCGTGAAAATAGTATTTACAAAGGTTATTAGTATCCAATACAAGAATAAGGGTTAATCGTCTCAACCGTCGTAAGACGTAGTATGAGCAATGGGTACTTCCGGGTCGTCACCGGAAGTCTACGTAGATGTCACCATTACTTTACATAGTAATGGAATAGTCCATTATAGCCGAATAGGCGCGGGCGTCCCAACAATTATTGAATTATAATTTTAGCAACAAGAACAAAGTAGATATAAGTATTAATTATTAATAATAATAATAATCTGACTTCAAACAAATATTAATAACAATACTCACCAAAATTAACCTTAAGCATATTTTCCAAATGAGAAGTTGCTTTACTCTGATTGGTCCACATTGTATATACAATAATACCTCCCTGATTAAAGGGGCCACGCTCGTTTTCAAACTTTTAAACCACTCATTTAAGAACCATCACATCACTTGATAAGACACAAAAGTGTTGAAACAAAATGGCTACTTTTGTAGTAATATTGTAACATATCCATGTTATAATTTATGAATAAATAATATATATATATATATATATATATACTATAGTCATCCGCAGACAGATCTGTTTCGCTGTATCACAGCTCATCAGTACGGTTAGACTCCGATCGCTTCCTAACCCTGGATTGAAACCCTACTGAATTGGCGTCAGTCGGCGATTCTACCTCTGGGCCACGAGCGTCCGGTAGAAGAAGGTAGACTTTTTAGCGCGTATATCATTATACACGCCCAAAAGCTAGAGTGCTCTAATTCATTATTGAATGAGCGATGCGTATATGCCGGAGTAGCTACTGGTTACAAAGTCTCCCACTCTTCCAGAGTGCTCAATCAGAGTGTGAGAGCCTAAATATTATAGTCATCCGCACATAGATCTGTTTCGCTGTATCACAGCTCATCAGTACGATAGACTCCAATTGCTTCCTAACCCAGGACTGAAACCTGACCGAATTGGCGTCAGTCGGCGATTCTACCTATGGGCCACGAGTCTTCGGTAGAACATTATTTAAAATAGATACTCGTATCTGAGTAGATATTAGATAGTAGATATTAACGAAGTCTGTTTATATTTATTTACATTACTATACATTTCAGAGCAGAGATGGATGTTTATGAAAAGTCGAAATTTGTGTACAACTTGAACAACATAAGGTATGCAGATGATACAGTGCTGATTGCAGACACAGAAAGGAAACTACAAGACCTTCTGCAGAAGGTAACGGTGAAGAATGACAAAAAAGGACTACAAATAAACTTTAAGAAAACTGAATGCATGGTCATCAGCAATAGGTGCAAACCAAAGTGCCAAATAAAGGTGGGGACTACCAGAATCAAGCAAGTACAAAAATTTAAATACCTAGGAAGTGTTCTAATAGGAGATGGAAAGTGCGACACAGCGATCCGAAGGCGAATTGGCATGGCAAAGACGCGTTCCAGAAGCTGAGTAAAGTACTAACACACAGGAAAATTTCACTAGAAGCAAAGAAAAGAGTGCTGGATTGCTATGTGATGTCAGTTCTTCAATACAGCAGTGAATGCTGGACAATATAATCGAAAATGAGGACAAAACTTGAAGCAGCTGAAATGTGGTTCTACAGAAGGATGCTGCGGATATCGTGTACTGAGCATGCAAGCAACGATGAGGTGGTGGAAAGAATGGCAACGAAAAGGAAATTAATAGTGAGCATCAGAAGAGACAACTGAAGTTCTTGGGACATGCAATGAGGAAGGAGAGCTTGGAGAACCTGATACTGGCAGGCCAGATAGGAGGAAAAAGAGACAGAGGAAGGCAGCGGATAACATATTTGCAGGGCCTGATCGGATGGATGACGGAACGGGTGTTGCGAGGTGTAACAGGAGCAAACATACTCAGAGCCACCAGGAATAGGGAGACGTGGGGAACCATGATCACCTACGTTCTGAAGGGACAGGGCACATAGAAGAAGAAGAAGAAGAAGAAGAAGGCTTGATTTACCTTCGATTAGAGTGTGGAATAATTAATGGTCGAGTGGATCAATTGGTAGCTTTCTTTGTTGTTAGAGATCGCAGTTTCGAATCCTGAAGAATGGCATACAATTTCGTAACAAAATAATCAGCCAGGTAGAAATATAAATATACTGTTTAATTAAAAGAGGATATCTACACAAATGCGAGTATTGAATAAAGATAATGTTCATATATATATATATATATATATATACACACACACACACACACTATAGTCATCCACAGACAGATCTCTTTCGCTGTATCACAGGTCATCAGTACGGCTTAGACTCCGATCGCTTCCTAACCCAGGATGGAAACCCGACCGAATCGGCGTCAGTCTGCGATTCTACCCCTAGGCCACGAGCGTCCGGTAGAAGAAGGCAGGATTTTAGCGCGTATAAACACACCCAATAGCTAGCGTGCTCCAATTCATTATTGAATGAGCGATGCGTATATGCCGGGATAGCTACTGTTTACAAAGTCTCCCACTCTTCCTGCTAAAGCATGCCACTTAACAAAAATTGTAAGCCAAAGAAGTTTAGCGTACCTAAACTCCTTTGGCTTACAGTTTTGTTAAGTGGCATGCTTTAGCAGGAATTTTCTTAATTGATAATTAATTATAGCAAAATTTATGAAACTTTGGTTCATGAACTTGGTTCTCATATAAATTAGCGCACATGAATAATTCTTGTCTTCTATATTATCAATACGAATTTTCTTACTGATATAGCATAACCCTTATGAGAAGCATGATCACCCGAACTAAACTAGTTTCTTTTACACATTTTTAAACTGAACTAAAAGATATACTTCGTAGTGTAATTGATATCGACTCGAAATAAGAAATCGAAGAACCGAATTCGAATGTTAATTGGATTAGTTATCTTTATTTACGCGCAAATACGCTTCGGTAAGATATGAATCCATCTCTACTCTTCCTCTCCGACAGCGATAGATTTAATAACAGGACAGAGTAATTGGCAACCTGTCAATCGCAGAATGAAACGGTAAGCTACAGCGGGAAAATCTTCAGCTTATTCAGCCATGAATCATCCAAGCTTGCATTACGTATCTGAGTAATACAAGATTTCATATGAACAATGGGTTCCAAAAACATGTTTATGATAAGCAATTAATATTAGCTTGAAATTATTTTAGGAAGAAGAAAAAATAACTATCCTGAGAAAAAATAGTTAAAAAATAATTTTATTATAACCAGATGCATACCAAATCTAAGCTTATTTTTAAATAGAACTTTGTCTGTGTGTGTGTGTGTGTGTGTGTGTGTGTGTGTGTGTGTGTGTGTGTCTGTGTCTGCGTGTGTCCGTTACCTATAGATTACGAAACGGCTGAACCGATTTTCTTGGAAATTTACACAGTTGTACTATAAGCGCCTGCGAGTGTTCTTAGCTAGGTTTTGTGTCGAGGTACCCCCGATAAATATCGAAAATCGATAATAAAAAAAATCGGGTTATAGAAGGAGTGGTCCGATTTTAATCAAATTTGATACACTCATAGACAAAGACATTAACATTATTCAGAACTTTCAAGGTTGCAGTTCTTACAATAGTGCAGAAAATCGATAATATATATATAAAAGCTTTCATTACACCCGAGCAACACCGGGCTATACTGCTAGTTAGATGATAAAGTCATTAAAATATAATTCAGTGATACATACCACCGAGATTGTAATATATACATACGATTTATTTAGGATTCATTTGACATTCTATGACAAAGTTAAAAAAGTTTTTGTCTCATTTCGTTCTTCAGATTAAATTTGATATGTTAGTGTGACTAGACAAACGCACGAACGAGGGATGTTGAGATTTCTGATTTGTATTTTATTCTATTTTTTGTATTTTCATATCTACCCGATTTAATTGAATTTTTCTTTCCATCACTTTTGTTAGTAGGTAACCGACATTGGGATAATAGAAGATCTGCCACTAGAAATGATAAATGTTGTAAGAGCCAGGTCGCAAATTTGCTGTAAATGAACTTGTGATCAAAGCACTCTCTAGATATTTATCAAAAGATTGGAACACAAAAAGCACTTTTCTAAAAACAAAAACAAAAAACAACATTGTTTATACATTCCCGTGCTCTTCTGGAAATTTCATCTCTGAATTTAATTATGACAAACATTACATTCATATACTTCACATACTCCTTGCCGTTTTCCAAAACTATGCAGTTTGTAGTTGAATCGATTCGTACATACGAGGCTGTAATATGACGATGAATATTAGATAAGTAGTATGTACGTTGTGGTGCAGTGGATATTGACTCGGAACAACAAATCAGGGAGCCAAGTTCGAATTCCAATTGAATTCCTCGCATTCATTTGCGCGCAAATACCCTTGGGAAAGACATTAATCCGTCTCTTCCCTCTAGTTATGGGTTAAAAAATAGGACAGATTGGTTCTATAGCCTTGGTTGGCAACCAGTCTACCGCAGAAAGCAATGGCAACCTACTATGGGATAATCTTCTGCCCAGTCAGTCATGTCTCTTTCGAGACATGATCGCTCAAAGCGTGTATCACATATGGCACTTAACTGACTGTTAGTATTTTGAAAAGATCATTTAACCCAAAAGCAAAAACGCCACTTAAGCGCAAGGAAGAACAGATTATAAAAGAATACAAGAAAAAGAAAAAAAAATCATTAAAAAGCGGAACAACGAAACCAAAAGACTATACATCAAATTTTAAAAAGAAATTATACAATGCTTTCAAAATAGCAAAATTTAAAAAAACTCCCAAACTAAAATGAAAACTAAATACGATAAAAATAGTAAAGATCGTAAATTTGAAAGTGGTGACAAAGTTTTAGTATTTTTGCCAATTCCCAATCATCCTCTACAAGCAAGATATTTTGGTTCTCATGTGATAAAAAAGAAAATGAATGATTATATCATCCACACCCCAGGTCGAAGGAAAAAGAAAAGAATTTGCCCCATAATATGTTAAAAAGTTATATCGACAGAAATTATGTAACTAATATTAAACCAGTTTCAACCTTAATAAACATAAATAATACAAATCAATTTGAAGATGATTTAGACAATAGTGAAGATACAGTTATTAGGGAGAAGGACATGGGTCAGAGTAGTCATTTAAAAACTTGGAAATCCTATCTAATTTAAATGTAAAATTTAAACATTTATCAAATGAGAAAAGAAAAGAAATTCATAGTTTGGTCAATGAATTCAAAAATCTTTTTCCTGATGTTCCTGGAAAAACAACGGTTGCAGTACATGATGTTTTAGTTGGAGATGAAAAGCCCATCAAACAAGATTTTTACCGGGTGAATCCAATCAAGCTTCAACAGTTGAGAGCAGAGATTAAATACATGCTAAATAATGACATCATTGAACTAAGCAAAATTCAGTGGAGTTCTCCTTATATACCAAAACCCGATGGAACCTACCGATTTGTAACAGACTTTCAAAAAGTAAATGCAGTAACCAAAAGTAACTGTTTTCCAATTCCTAGAATTGATGACTGTATTGACAACATCGGCAAGGCAAAATATGTCAGTAAATTTGATTTAATGAAAGGTTATTGGCAAGTGCCCTTAACTGACAATGCCAAAGAAATTGCAGAATTTGTGACTCCAGATGATATACACCAATATAAGGTTATGCCGTTCGGGATGGAAAATGCGCCGGCAACATTTCAAAAGATGATGCATTTCCTTCTACACGAAATTCAGGGAAGTGAGGTCTACATAGATTATGTAATTGTGTACAGCATAACTTGGGATAAACATGTAAGCACCATCAAGCAATTGTTTCTTAAGCTGGAAGAAGCAAACCTATGTGTGAATCTAAACAAGAGCGAATTATCTCATGCAGCAGTAAATTATTTGGGTTATACCGTTGGCCAGAGACAGGTTAAGCCTATCACAGCAAAAGTATCCTATTCAAACTAACAAAAAACAACTAATGAGATTTCTCGGTATGGCCGGATTCTACAGAAAATTTAATAAAAATTTCTCATCAATAACAAGTCCTCTCACCGACCTCCAGAAAAAGGATGTAAAATACAAGTGGAGTGAAACCTATAATTAAGCTTTCTACAATATCAAGTCAACTCTCATTAGTGGCCCAGCTCTTGCAACTTCAGTTTTTTCAAAACAATTTAAATTGCAAATCGATGCCAGTGATGTCGGAATGGGTGGTATCTTAATCCAAGATGATAAAGACGTCGATAGAGCCACTGGATATTTCTCAAAAACGTTAAACACATACCAGAAGAAATATTCTACTATTGAAAAAGAATGCTTGGCAGTGTTATCAGCGCTACAACATTTTGACTTTTACCTCATTGTTACTGTTTATCCTGTTCTGATTTATACTGACCATAATCCACTAACGTTCCTTTAAAAAATGACTAACAAAAATCAAAGACTTAGAAGATGGAGTCTTCTCCTGCAAGAATATGACATTATTATAAAAATACATTAAAGGAAGGAACAACGTTATTAAAGATTCTTTATATAGAGCATAACCTTTCAAAAGAAAATATGATATTACGATTTATTGCTTAACAACAACAATAAAATACTGATTATGTCTTATAAAAGATTTTCCTTATGATTCCAAAACTTTTACTTTGAAGGCGGGAAGTGTTACTATAAAAATAATATTAATAATGACTAAAAATTGTAGTAAGGGACTCTATTGAATCCTACTTGTTATTACAAACTGTTTTAATTCTTGAAGTAGTTGTAAAAATAGAGAAATTAGGAATAGAACGTTTTGAAAGATGCCAGAATGTTCCAGTAAAATTGAGAGAATTCTAAAAGATTCTAGAATATGCAAGTTAGGTGTTAGTCCCTATAAAAAGAGGTTTTAGAAAGAGAGTAGTTAGTTGTTAAGAGGATTTGCTGATATTATCAATTCCGGCTTTGATTCAAGGATTTATATCCAGCCGAAAGAATCTCCAAGAAAAGTCGCCGACTAACTAAAACCTGAAAGAGAACCTCATGGAACTATATGGGTAAATACATATTTTTGACTCTTTCATTGACCAAACTAATAATTATTCTATATATACACATTTAAAGATTTCCCAAAAGCATAACACTTTAACTACTCCGTTAACTTAACTGGGTAAAGATACTGACCTTTCCTTCCCCTTCGTGACATTTCGCCTGCCAGTAGTAAACTCTGGAACCAAAAAGAATGCAACATTACTCTCAAAATTAAATGGGAAATAGTAAAAAGAGCAACATTACATAGCAGTAATAGCAAAGGTAGTAAATTATGTCCGGAAGAGAAGCTAGCAACAATCAGTTTAAAAACCAAAGTAAAATATTAAACTAAAGAAAGGAGATTATGGAAAAATGTAAACATCCGAATAAATACCTACTTTACCACACAAACGACAGTAAATAACAACAAAATCAAACAAAATTTAAAAAAATTATATAAAAAATTGAATAATTAAATACTAAAAATATAGACACAAATACTAAATCACGATAATACACAGAAAACAATAAACAAATATAAAACATGTAAATGATACAAATACGAAAAATAGTACATACAAACACCCAATCATGATAAAAACAGAAAATAATACAACAATAAACGAAAAATAAAAATAAAATAAATAAATAGATGAAAAACACACGTAAAGCCCATAAACACAAATATACAAAAAAACATTCGATCATGACACAGAAAAAAAGAAACCGTCACGCGGAAAAACATACTGGCACATTAAGAAAAAGGTCGAACAAATGAAAAATAGGTCACTGCAACAATGCAACAAAAGAGCCTAACCCAATTAAATACTCATTTATGCATACGATATAAAACAAACGATAAAATACATCAATCAAATACGCAATAAAAAAATAAAAAATAAAAGAAAATAAAAAACCATAAAAGAAAATCAACCAATCACAAACAAAACCACTCCCACAAAATCACATCATATTCTGTATAAACAAGAAAAAACCAGGACCTAACGGCAAACAGCCCTGATCAGTGAGAACATGCCAATGCGTCTTTGACTATCAACATCGCACTTACCATCCTCTGTCAGCACGTTTCCCAGGTATTTATATTTATTTACCTGTTTTATTTTAGTTTCTCCGACCTGAAAAATACATATTTATTGGATAAAATACTTTTCTTATCATTAGTGTATCTTGTACGTGCGTGCAAGTTTGGATGTGTATAAATATATAATCATCATCATAATTTTTCCATCACACCCAATGGGGCATAGAACAGCAACTTTTTGTTGCTGTTTCTGTAACAAACTGCTTTTTACGGGGCAAGGTTGTTAGCCCTGTACCCAACCCCCACACCTGGAGGACCGGTGGACCATTACTTGGTCCTTACGTTTACAGCACCTGGTATTCCCAAATGGGCACCCATTTAAGTACTGAACAGGCTCGATGTTGCTTAACTTCGGTGATCGGACGGGAACCATTGCATTCAACACGATATAGTCGCAGACATAATTGTATTAGTGTATATGTAATCTCAAAATAAATGTTACTATTTACTGTCGATGTACTTTTGAACCACCTTTATATATATATTATAGTAACATTTATTTTGGGATTACATATACACTGATACAATTATTACATTGATAATTAAATTTTATTGTGTATGATTATAAAAGAAACGCTTAAATTTTATTAACTCCGGTGCTCAAACTGTTGTCCATCACAATTTACACAGCTTTGAAGTCTACCTCTCACGCTTTGACAAATATTTTTGCACAAGTCTCATTGTGCATTAATTTCTTGAAATGTATCTCTAATGTAATTTTTCAAACCATCAACACTTCTTGACTTTTGACTATAAACTTTGTCACTGAGTACTCCTCGAAAAGAAGAAATTCATTAGAGTCAAATCAGGTGAATGTGTTAGCCAATCAATTGAACCTCTTCGGCCACTCCATTTCTCAGAAATGTTTAATCAACTCATGGACAACTCTTGAATAATATAATATAATGAACACCACTGTAATAATATAATCAATGTACAAACCTATTCTACCTTTTTTTGAACCATCCTGTATATTTTATAAACATCTCATTTTTGTCTATTTAACAATAACACATTCCAATAACATCAAATTTTTTAAAAGTTGCCTGAAGCAAATAACTCGACCATGTCGAGTTATTTGAGAAAAATATTACACATCACATGACAATAACATTATTACATATTTTTTGACATAAATATATCTGAAAATGTTATATACATGAAAAAAGAATCGCAGAACATTAATTTCCCGTCAAAAAGAGGCAGGAAATATTGGAATAATGCAGCCAATTTCACGCATCTGCATGCCAAGTTATGAGTGGGAAAAAGTCACTAAAGACGAAAGCAGAACATTAGCTAAATTTAAATCCCTGCTCTCTGTTCATACATTGTAGTTAACAAATTTATTAGCTAAATTTCCCTATTCTTATTTTTAATTATAGTCATACAATAAATTGAGAAAACTTTACCAGTCAGACCCCGAATTTATGACAGTCACGATGAACGGAACTCCAATTCTACTCCAACAGCTTCTTTTCTCGCGCTTCCCGCCTGTGGAACTCCCTTCCACAAGTCTGCTTTCCCGACATTTACAATCTCCAGGTGTTTAAATGTAGGGTCAATAGACACCTCCTATCACACTAACTCCCAACTATTCTCACAACACTCTCATCTACCCAACCCTCATTCTCGGTATCCTCACCCGCCTATCACCCACCCTCTGTTATTTCCTATATTTAACCAGCCTTTCTCCTCTCTACGTAGCCCCCTGCACAGTAGTGGCAGTGACATGCCTTGCTCGGGGTGAGACGCTTATAAAAAAAAACAAAAAAAAAAAAAACTTCAGGAGGTCTCATGCCTTGAAAGAGTATTGCATCTCAAATTCGCACTCGACCTTAAATGGATGCGGTCTATTACTAAAGATACAGGTAAAATGATTAGCTCCTTGTACCACTCCAGTTAGTACCTGACTCCTCATGCTATCCTCTACGTTTATGAGAGCAGATCAGATCGAAAATGGAGGAGATTTGACACATTTGGGTGGGAGCTGCCCTGATTTCACTTTCCAGTCATGAGTTCAGAAGTGTTTTAGAGTCCTTGCTGGAGAAGAATTATTTTTCACCCTTTCAAATTCTTTCTGATAGGCGAGATGTGGCTAACCATTAACTTCCATGAAAAGTGATCAAACTACATTTCTAGGGCTAACCTTCATGGCTAGGAACCGCCATACCACTTACATAGTAAGCAAACATTCCCTCTGTATTCCATCGTAAGTTTCATACAAATATCTTCTCGCAAACCCCTGCTCTGTGAAGCAGAATCTCAAGAGGATGCTTCAGTGATCAGTACAATCTTAACTTGTACTGATCTTTAACTTAACTTAAATGTAAAATTCTAAATAAAATGTTTGGAATA
Organism: Ascarosepion bandense; assembly: GCA_037127315.1. Taxonomy (NCBI): domain Eukaryota; kingdom Metazoa; phylum Mollusca; class Cephalopoda; order Sepiida; family Sepiidae; genus Ascarosepion; species Ascarosepion bandense. The sequence continues at coordinate 239,083 of JBBBDQ010001251.1, read as the reverse complement.
TAGCTTTTTGTTTCCATAACCTTTTAGATTGTAGTATTGGTAACCTTAAGTGGGAGGATTTTAAAATCTATCCGTAAAAAAAATATTTCTTTTTAAAGATTTTTAAGTGGTCTTAAAATTTTGATCAGGAGTGTATAGTGCGTTGTGGTGCAGTGGATATCAGCTTGGAACGAGAAATCAAAGAACCGAGTTCGAATTCTTGTTGAATTAGTTGCATTCACATATGCGCAAATACACTTCGGAAAGGTATGAATCTGTCGCTTCTCCCTCCAGATATGGGTTAAATATCAGAACAGATTAGGTTCTACGTATGACATGACTGATATATATATATATATATATATATATATATATATATATATATATATATATCAATGTTACATTGCGACATGGAAATTTCTATGTTTCGAGATAGGTTCTCATCATCAGGCAATGTTGGTGTGGTTGTGCAGATGGTTTGCACGAGGAATTCTTCGGGGTCAAACCCCAAAGTGGATCTCCATTCTGATTAGCCACACAAAAAACACCCACATACATTCACAGTAAACCGAAAGAATTTGTCATTTAAATGTAAATCATCTGCACAACCACACCAACATTGCTTGATGATGAGAACCTATCTCGAAACATAGAAATTTCCATGTCGCAATGTAAAATTGATATAACCATATAATTATATTATATTAAGCTCTATAATACTCATTATATTGAGCACTGTTTATAATAAAATAAATGCCAGAGCACACAAAATAAAAAAAAAACAACCTTGAGTCCTCTTCACTTGGAATTATATATATATATATATATATATATATATATATATATATATATGCGCGCGCGTGTGTGTGTGTATTTATATATATATATTCACTCCTACCATCACCGTACCAAACGGGTGTACTCCCAGTAAACTATAACTCTTTCTTTCTCTGTATGTGACATTATCTTTCCGCGCTAGTGACCTTACAAAACCAGCAATCAAATTAACATAAACCAGACAATGATTCTTAGAAACAAGATCGGCTGGAGGTTCTAGTGAGATCAGAGGATGATTTTGATAATGTTTCAAAGATATATTTTATTAAAGATGAATTACCAACGATGAGGTGGAAGCCAACTGAAATCCCAAACTCGTAAGACTGGGCAGTTAGCAAACAAATAGTCGTTCCAAGAGCTTATACGCGCACCATTCTGGGAACAGCTCATGAAATTCCATCTGAGGAATTAAAAAAAAAAACTTGCGAAAGAATGTTCAGATACTTTTATTTGTCCGGAGTTAGGAAAGATGTAGTGAAATTTTGTAAAACCTGTCACATATGTCAAATGGGAGGAAAGCCACATGAGAAAATCCCAACCGCATTCTTAGAACTGTTTAGTCGCGTAATAGTTGGGCCACTACCCAGAAAAAATCGGGTAATAAATATTTTTGACCATCATGTGTACATCCTTAAGCTTTTCTGAGGTCATTCTACTAAGGAATATTTCGGCCGAAAAGGTAGTAAAAGCTCTTTTAACTTCTTTATCAAGGTGGTCTACCTAAAGTCATTCAATTAGAATAAGAGTCTAATTTTATGTTCCGTCTGCATCAGCTAGTTATGAAGCAATTAGCCGTTATTTTTATAAAAGCTCTGGAGAAATTTCACTGTACTCTAAAAGTATGATGAGAACCTCCTTCTTAGGAAGAAGTGATCAAGGCAAAATAATGTGGCGATATGATAGAAAAATTGTGGAGTGAAAAATTCGGGATAGGTGAGTTTTAATTTTACTTTCAACGAATAACCACCCACTTAAAGCAAAGTTTCAAGGCCCATACATAATGAAGTGGGGAGATAAATTACCTCATTTATATAAAGAATACGATTCTAAGTGAAAAAACAAAACAAAAAAAAACATAATATTGTCATTTAAACATGATTAAACCGTTTTTCGGAAAATAAATGATAGACCTATGTCAGCTATGCAAAAAGCTTGTGACTGTGTATATATTAAACGAAAAAGAGAATTGTATTGAGATCGAGATATTTCCCATAAACTTGAAATCTCTTGCCGACCTAAACGGCAAATTAGCACACTTACCTACTGTCGAGAATGATGAGTTAACTGCACTTATCTTGGAATATTTGTATTTATTTTCTGACAGTCAGACAACTATGGGGACTCACTAAGCCAATAAAACAATATCCTTATCTGATGAATCTGCAGAAAGCAAAGATTCTAGAAGAATCATAATATAGAAAATGAATCATTAAACTCAGCCAGAGTGAATGGACTTCAGCATGCGTATTAATAGAAAAAAACAGACGGGTCGATGAGATTTTGAACGGATTATTGTAAATAATTATTGTAAATAGGCTTACCAAAACGACGCCATTCCACGAATGTATGATTGCATAGATAAAATTGGAAAAACTACTAATATACTTATTACGAAATATGATCTTTTAAAAGGTTATTAAGTGGTAACTGATAAGGCAAAAAAAAATCCCAGCTTTTGTAACTGCCACGTGGATTTATGAATATTGTGTTATGGCCTTCGGTATGAAGAATTTACAGTCTACCTTTGTAAGACTAATTAACCAATGGTTAAAGACAATTAAAGTTAATTGACAAGCCACTTCTTGCCCCAATTCACCACAGAGTGTAGATCCCGTTGAAGGTCAGCAGCGAGATTATGTCTGTCCACCACACCAGATTTCTTAGTGATGCGGGAGTATATTGTAGTGTCATCTGCGTAAATGCCTACTTTGGACTTGATCTCATCTGGGAGATCGTTGATGAAAATAAGGAAGAGCGTCGGGCCCAGGATAGAGCCCTGAGGGACACCGGCATTCGTGCTGTAGGATGAAGAGGCATGTCCATTGCGAGACTTGACAGGCGTCAGGTGCAGAGGTAAAACATATATCTAGTAGTGAGGAGTGTCCAGAGGGAGTGCTTGGGTAGCGAGTGGGGAAGTCCACCACTTGCGTAAGGGATTAGGAAATAGCGAAGTTCATGGCGTGGATGCCCGCTAGGTCAGTAACAGAGTCTTTAAGCCACTCAGAGTGATGGGTGTTGAGATCTCCGAATACAAATATGTGAGCGAATGGGTGGTAGGAAATAGCCTTATAAATGTTGTCAGCAATGCTGGAGAACGGTACAGAAAGAATAGTTAACTAACCGAACTGAGGAGAGACAGACGGAGACATACATATTGGTGGTCAGTAGATTCAAGTGAAGTCACCCTAGTGATGGAGAGGTGTTCGATGACGTAGATCCCCAGCCCATGCATGTAGACAGTGGAATCCTTACTTAAGAGGAGGAGATAACCAGGGATGGCGAGGTCAGAGGAGGGAATAGATGAGTTGAGGTTAGTTTCACAGAGCGCTAGGATGTCCGGGGACTTTTCATGAAGGAAAGCTTCTACGTTAGGAAAGTTAGTACGAATGCCCCGGATATTAGTGAAAGAAAGGTTAAGAGGTTTAGGTGGTTTGATTTTAGCTGGTTTAGGGTATTTTCTGAAAAAACTTTTTGTTTGTCATATGTTTTGTTTACAGGGAGGGACCTAGGGTAGAGGATACAGGCGGTCATTGTCCGCGATCTGGGAGGGAAACTGGTTCGGGCTGCAACAAGGTGTGGCCTCTGGGTTGCCCACCGAAAGCACTTGGAGGGACACCTATCCATGCGCGACATGGCACTACAAGAACCCCGATATTATACAACTGTTGATTGCAAGAAAGAAGCCCTTGTTTTCAGAGGATAACAACAACACTCGTGTTGGTGAAATAATTCGAGAGCAAAGATTATGAATTTTGGCAATCTGTAATTTAGTCAGATGAAAGTAAATTCTGCGAATATTCTAATTCAAGACAGGTTAATGTTTGGAGAAATCAGAATCACCATTACACCAATCCCACCATGTTTCACGGTGGCCTGCTGACATTCAAAGTTTCAAGTCTCATTCTGATTTCTCCAAACATTAACCTAAAAACAAATTAGAATACAAACCCCAGTCAAGCAAACAAAAAAATAATACTAGAAATCGAAACATTATTTTATTCAACTTACCGTTTAACGGAGAAGTAAAATCCAAAATAGGAAAATATTTTAAAATTAGTTAATGAATATTTTCTGAAAACACTCAGAAATAACTAAAAATTATCGATAGCAATTCAATCAAATTAAGTTATAGCTGTACTAGCAATTTAGAAAACTACATAAATAAATAAAACGCTAGAAACTTAAAAATAACATGCAACCAAATATCACTAATAAAGAATGTAACTGTATGAACAAAATCAAATGCCCACTTGACGGACTTATAAAACAGAAGGGGTTATTTGCAAAACAATTATATGATACAAATGGACATATTTGGAGTCTACAAAAGGAAATTTAAAAAACGGATGGAATAATCACAAATCTACACTTAAACTAGAAGACCATAAACATTGTACCAAAGTATATCAAGTGTAGAGTAGGTATGGATAGAATAAAATTCCGTATCCAAAAAACACTATTCTTTAAAAAGTGCTCCATACAAAGTAGAGCGAATAATATTTATTTAGAATTTAAAACATATGGACAAATAGACGAGTATATACACAAAAACATATATTGTTATGCAGACACGTGTACAGATGAATATACGCACATATATATACATACACAAATTTTTAAATGTTTTTTATCGACGTGTCAATTTATCCGTTAAATTTTAAATCCAGGTTTGGAAAACGTCTGTGACAATAAAAGCTACAATATTGGTTACATGTAAGAGCTAATTCATAAGATGGCATAGAGGTTTGAATGTACGAGGTCAAGACAGACACAATCATATTTCCGTGCATGAGCAAATAAAAAATACTTAGATATATACTCACGCAAATACACAAGAAAAACAAAAACGTACACCGACTAAAAAAATCCACAAATCATTATATACAAAATAAAAAATATAACCGCGTACATGAAACTACGTATACAAAGCTTCTAGCATAAATATCCACCAACTAGCATAGGAATAAAAACTTGCATAGTCAAGAATATATATATATAGTTAAATAAAATAAAGACAAGAGGAAAACTGTATTTTAAATCGCCTACGCGTTTCGCCCTGTGATGGACTTTTCAAGGCAAAAAGATGGAATGAGCTTTATTTATTTATTTTGCCTTGAAAAAGTCCATCACAGGACAAAACGCGTAAGTGATTTAAAATACAGTTTTCCTCTTGTCTTTATTTTATTTAACCATTCTGTCCTTAATCTCAGATTATAATTGAGTATATTTAAAATATATATATATATATATATACAGAGAGAGAGAGAGAGAGAGAGAGAGAGAGAGAGAGAGAGAGACGCGTACATGAACATCCGAACATATATACACACACAAATAAACACGCTAAATATGAATAAAACATATATAAAAGCACACACACACACACACACACACACACACACACACACACACACACACACACATACAAGTATATACATACATACATACATACATACACATACAGATTAGTAAGTAACACAAAATATCAATATGTCTGTGTGACACCTCAAGCCGGCTTTCGTCGCTGTTGCTGGTCGTGACGATCTCGTCCGATGATGTCACCACAAAAGCTGGATTACAGGATGTTTTTGCAACAACGGGCCACTGTTCCACGTTGTGATTAGTTCCCAGAGGTCTCGTCGTACAATCTTAATAGTCATCCTTTTGAGCCAGTCCGGACACTGGTGTACACTTGTGGTTTGAGAGAAAAAAATTACGGTGCCAAAAAAAAAAAAAAAAATGAATACGATGAATGAACGAAGTCGAACACGCCTGGAGAGCTACGTAGAATGTCTTCATATATATATATATATATATATATATATATATATATATAAACAATGTCTTTCTTTTCCCAGGAATACAGTTGTCGAAAGTGATATACAGTTGTCTAAAATGCTGGTTACAACGGAGGGAGAAAGTTCGCTAAATGCATCATAGCTTCTAATCCTAAAAAAAAAATGTCTCGTTTAAGTTTCGTTAGTTTCGTTAGCCTCCGCTACACGAGCTGCAGTGATTTCGCTGATGGGTTGTACTTCTACCCAACGACATGTGAGGATATATCTATACGGGTTGATGTAACTGCTATTTGGGCTTTTTGCTGGTGAGAGTGGTCCTACTATATCTATGTGGACCGTGTGAAATCTAGCTGATGGTATTTCTAATGTCTGTATAGGTGATTTTGTGTGTTTGTAGACCTTTGCTTGTTGGCAAGCTGTGCATGATGCACAAAAGTTTTTGATTGATTTATCCATGTTAGGCCAGTAATATCTAATAACTTTAATCATCTTAATGGATGATTTAATGCCAGGGTGATTTATGGAATGGATACTATAGAATATGCACTTACGCAATTTAGATGGAACAAAAGGTCTAGGGTAAGACGTTGATAAGTCACACCATATAAATAGGTTATCTCCAGGTATGGTGAATTTTTTAAAGTCCTGAAAGGACTGAATTTCTGTATGAGATGTCTGTGCTTCTGCAAGTGCAGGTAAATCACACGCATCTATTTGTACAGCAAAAGTTGGTCGGGATAGACAATCAGAAGCTATATTCTGACTACCTTTTACATGTTCAATATCTGAAATAAATTCTGTCAGGATAGCTAACTGTCGTTGTTATCTGTCTGATTTAGCGGGGTTTAAACTCTAAAATGCACCACACAATGGCTTATGGTCAGTTAAAAGTAGCACTTGGCGACCTTTTATGAGGTGACGGAAGTGCAGCACTGGCAAATAAGCTGCTAAAAGTTCGCGATCGAATGTAGAATATCTCATTTGTGTTTGTGTTAATTTTTAGAGAAAAATCCGTTCGGTATCGGATTTCCTTCCACCACTTGGTGCAATAATTACTACTGGCAGTGACTAATTGATATTTTGTACAGTTAGGTTCAGGGTGAGCTGATGAGGATGTATCATTAAATTCCTTAATTACAGAATTGAAAGATTGTCGTTCAGATTCATTTAATGTGAACGAGCCTTTAGGAGATAACCTCATTCTCTCTGAAAATTTTGGTATAAATTTTCTATAAAATCCTACCATTCCAAGAAATCTGCGTAGCCCTTTTGCATCCTTAGGGCAAGGAAAAGATTTTAATTCTTCTATTTTACTAGTTGTAGGTTTAATGCCATCTACGCTAATATGAAAGCTTAAGAAATCTAGGGAAGTCACATTGAAAACAGATTTTGTGGCAGAAATTTTTAAATTGTGTTCATTTAAAACATTAAAAACAGTTTCAATGTCTTTTTTATGAGAAATCTCATCATTGCTGAAAATTAAAATGTCATCAATATATATAAAAACACAATCAATGTCTTCAAAAATTTTGTCCATATACCGTTGAAATGTAGCTGACGCATTTTTTAATCCAAACGACATATAATTATATTCATAAAGAGCAAATGGTGTGGTGAGAGCAGTTTTTGCTACATCGTCCGGATGCATGTTAATTTGGTGGTAGGCTGAAATCAGATCGATTTTGGAGAATCGTCGTTTGTTCGCAAGTTTTGCTGAAAAAGAGTTTATATTTGGTATAGGGTACCTGTCAGTCTTGGTTATGCTATTGAGAGAACGATAGTCTCCACAACATCTAAATCCTCCGCTTTGTTTAGATACTATATGTAGTGGGTTAGACCACTCGCTTTTGGAAAGGGAGATTACTCCGTCTTTTTGTAGGGTTTTAAATGCGCTACGCGCGGCTTCCAGTTTTTCTACATTAAGCCGCTTGAGCTTTGCAAATACTGGCGTATGGCTTCCTGTGTCAATTTTGTGGTAGACACCGCAGTGTTTTTTGTTACTGTTCTTATGTGGTGTGATTAGGTTCGGATATTTTTCTTTAATCATGTTCCGTATGAATGACGGTAGCTCCGTTTCATTTACGACTAGATTCACCGCTGATGCAGATATTTTTAAACTCTTTCTCTGGGTTGTTGTAGGATCGTAAATGGTTTTGTTACTGCAGTCTACTATTAGACCAAACTTGTTGTGATAATCTAGTCAAAGGAGTGGGTTGGTGATATCAGCCATCACGAATGTCCAAGTAAAAGATCTGGGTATTCCAATTTCTAAACTCGCTTGTCCGTAGCATTTTATTTTCTCCCCATTTGCAGTGGATAGTGATATGGGAGTCGGTTTTAATGTAATACCATTTACTGCAGAAGTTGGTAATATTGAGATACTTGCGCCAGTATCTACAATAAATTTTAATTTGGTAGCCCCTAATTTTGCGGTAATTTCTAATAGCGGCGAACCTCATGGGACTGAACTTGTTCGCCCTATTCATTTTCCGAATCACTTCCCGTAGGTGTTGCTGGTCGGGAACTAGGCAACATTTGTAGATTGTTCTTTTGGGACCATATTTCTCGTTCCGAGCCGTGGATATCGGGGAGCCGAGTTCGAATTCCAGCCGAATTCATTGCATTCACTTACGCCCAAATACCCCTGGGAAAGGTATTAATCCGTCTATTCCTTCCTGTTATGGATTAAATAACAGGACAGATTGGGTTCTATAGCCTTGGTCGGCAACCAGTCTACCGCAGAAAGAAATGGCAAACTACTGCGGGATAATCTTCTGCCCAGTCAGTCATGTCTCTTTCGAGACATGATCGCCCAAGCGTGTATCACGTATGGCACTTAACTGACTGACTGACTGACTCACACCAAGGTTTATATGTTCTTGCTTCATTGGCGAAATAAATATGTGCTCTGCAAATTTTTGTCCGTTGGTTATTCCGATACGACCTGACATTCAGTGGCACTGAAGTGTCTTGGCTGTATTTTCCTTTATAATTTGTTTGTGAGTTATTCTTAGTAGATAAGGGTCGCTAATTCCTTATCGTTATTCAATAATGGCATCAGTTCATCTGCTAGCCTGCCAAGTTGGATATGGTTTAAATCTGTTTGCGATGCTATTACTGGAGCTATTGTTGACGGTAATGCCTGCAGGAATTTGTATCTCACAATGTCGTCGCTAATACCTATTCGTTTAGCTACGGATAGCATTTCGTGCAAATATGTCTACGGTCGTCCTGAAATAGTCGTAGCCGACATCAATTTTTCTAGAAGCTCCGGTTTTGTTTGTTCATGAGCTTCTATCAGAGTCCGTTTTAATTCCTCGTAGTCTTGTGATGCGAGGGTAGCATTTGATAGTTTACCCATTTCTTCGGCTGGTAACGACGATATTACTGTATAAAACTTTGTTTTCGACGCTGTCACATTTCGCAAGTGAAACTGGGCTTCTAATATCGTAAACCATCCATTTACAGCAGTTTCCATGAATTCCGGTGCCTTGATATTGACTTGATGAGTCGTTTCCTCTCCTGTCTGCTCCATTTATCATTTTATATGTATATATATATATATATATATATATATATATATATATATATATATATTGTATATGAGGTTGCTTTCTGTTCGTATGTCGGGGTCACCACTATTGTGTTGCTTTGTTTTGGTATAATTAGAAGATAACACAAACTTGAATTAATGATATTTATTTTTGGAATAAAACTTTAGGTTTTTGCATCAAGTTACAACCTTTAAATTTTATGTGGATACAGGAGCAGACTAGCTAAATTCTCTTCACTGTGGGATGATAGTAGTAAACGTGCCTATCCCTTTTGGACTCTATGGTCAACTGACTAGCGTCTTCCTCTTTTCAAATCTCCTACACAAAACTACTGTCCTTAACTCCTACTTCTTACTCCTACTCCTACCAAAAGAAACGGTTCCTTATTTTGCCGCCCAATTTTGAATTCTTGGCGTCAGTGTGTCTATCATTTTCTATTTTTAGAACACTCGCCATTTTATAAACCATAAGACATATATATACATATAGATATAAATACATATATATATGTATGCACACACAAATATATATAAAATATATACATACACAATTTAAATATGAAAAAAGGTAGTAACAGTTGTAATTTTTAAAGAAAAACGCAATAGTTTAAAATATGTGAATTACAATTTTTATCGATATTCATGACTAAGTTACTCCGCTTACACCATATATTCAATACGCTTTCTGAAATTGATCGACAAACATATTAAGCAAAACAACCCAGTAAGCAAGATTTTCAATAGGAAAACACTAAAAATAAGTTATTACTGCACTAGCAACATTAACAGCATCATCAACTCATGCAATAATAGTATGCTAAATAAACTTTATGACAATCAACAAGCAGATAGTACAACCCCCAGTCGAGCCAAAAACAAATGTTGGAGGTATATGCGAGTCCAAAAAGTCATATACCAAGCAACCATTTTCCATAGTGAACGCAGAAACGAGAAAAAAATTATACTTAGGAATTTCCACTGGACCATGGAAACAACGTCTATATAATTATAGGCGCTCTTTCTCTAAACCTTCACCTGAAAAATCAAACCGCTCTTTCTAAACAACCTGGGAATTAAAAGACGGAAATATCTCACCACAGACTGAATGGAAGATTATCGATAAATCTCAAACCTATAACAGGTTCAGAAACTGATGTAATTTATGCTCAGACGAAAAAATTAGAATTATTACATTCAGAGAAACTAGACAAGAAACCAGAGAAATGAAATCATTTTTAAATGCCGTCATAAAATAAATTTACATAGAATCTTACAATTACCCCATTCCGTTTTACGTACCGGTTCATTCCTATCTTGCGTTGTGAGTATTTTACGGATTGAAGAAGTGAAAGTAGAGATCTGCCATATAATGGGTATACATGACAGTATTTGTATGCAACGACTTTGTATTATGTATAAATTTGAGTGTGTCCAACTTTGCATTATGTAAGTATGGATGTATTTTAATACAAATATTTTACGTGTATATGGGTGCAACTAGTTGTATGGTTATATAAGTTTTTCCATGTATATGGGTGCACCTATTTATATGCATGTGCCATGTATGTAACGGTTTTTTATGATGAATGTAGTTTGAAGTATGTCATCTCATTTTGGGTGAAACAGTAGATACATATGTGTATGCATTTTAGCATTGTTCTTGCATAGACACGTATAAGATTTTATAAGCGAGTACATGGATGAAGAAAGGCGAGAGTGCGCAGAGATAAGAAATTTATGTGTATACGTAGAGGAGTTTGTGTATACATATACATATAGGTACAGTGACACACATAAGTATTGGATGCATGTTATTTTTTGTTATAACTCTAGTTTATGTTCGCCATTTTGCCTGATAATTGGTAAGTAATATCTCGTAAAGTTGTTTTAGTTGTATGTGGAAGGAAAATTAAAAACTCATGGTTGAATCCGTTTTGCATAGAGTAATTTTGAATTTTGACAAAAAAAGAAGGGATTCAACCATGAGTTTTTAATTTTCCTTCCACATACAACTAAAACAACTTTACGAGATATTACTTACCAATTATCAGGCAAAATGGCGAACATAAACTAGAGTTATAACAGAAAATAACATGCATCCAATACTTATGCGTGTCACTGTATATACAAGCAGGAGTGTGTATATGGAGGCAGATATATAAATGTATGTGTGGGTTTGTGTGTAAATACGGGAATATATGCGTATTTTCTGAATATATGTAAGGTTTATTAGTATACTTGCGTAAATATGTGTTAGTATTGTTTAAACGTGAATAGATCCCGTCTTCGTAAATATGTATGTGAGTGTGCGAACGCAATAGTTACATGTGAATATGGATGGATGTGTGTGTGTGTGTATGTATAGGTAGGTGTACGCATAGACACAGTTGTATGTACATACATATAGGTACGGACATATGTGTATGGGTATATACGTATGTATGCGGAATGTGTGTTTGTGTGTGTGTGTATATATATATATATATATATATATATATATATATATATATATCATAATAATGGCTGTCTACTCGTATTCGAGAGCAGCTAGCTAATTCCCATCTAGCGTTAACGACAGTCTGAACAATGCATTGACGCCCGAAAACTCGGTCGCGGTGACTTGTGACTTCGAGCTCGCACTACCAGAGGAAGTCGTTTACCTAATTTCACTTACAAGGCTGGTGTCTACTCGTGGTATCGTTTTCAGGCACTTTCTAAATGTGCTATAAGCTGGGATAACCTCCTTCATCAAAAAGTCACCTTCTTGACAAATCGACCATAGTGAGATTCAAACCCGGCTTCATGGTCAGAAAGTGAACGTTCTAAACACTCGGCCATGTGCCTATATATGCATATATAAACATATATATGCACACACACAGACATACACACTTATATATATATACATACACAAGAATATACATATAAACTCATATATATATAAATATATATACATATATAATGTAATTATATCTAAACATACACACACACACACACACACACACACACATATATATATATATATATATATATATATATATAGATAGATAGATACACACATATGTATTCACAAAATATTTCTTTTACTTATCGCTTGTTTAAAAAGTTTGGTATATCAAATGCAATAAAAGTCTCTTCAGTAACATAGATGTAATCGAAGCATTTGAACTATTTATCACGTTGAATATGAAGATGTTTTGAAAGGTAGGATCAGTAAGTTGTAGAACAGACGTCCACCAACCATGGTAAATATTTAATACATTAGTTATTTAATATTTCAGAAGTATTTTATTCATTTCATGTGCGACAACATAATGTACACACACACACACACACACACACACACACACACACACACACACACACACACACACACACACACACACACACACACACACATATATATATATATATATGCATATTCATATATACATTACACGCACATATATTTATTAGTACACACGTATATATATATATATATATATATATATATATATACCATGGCTTACCACATCAATCGAAGTTGACTTGCCCCTGTGGCAGGAAATGAAAAAATATACGTATTGACAATCTGCAATGCACAGGATACTCTCCTGGTGAGACGCAGGAAGAGTAGGGCCAGGATACACACCACAGTACCCAGTCCTTCCAATTAGGGGTCAATATGTCCAGCAACATAACATCAAGTAATTTTCAGAAAAAGATCCAATGGCCTGCAGCAACAGATACAAACTCTTGGTAAGCTTTTGATTTGGACGTCAGCGAGATCCTGACAATGATTTTGAAAGGCTCCGTTGATAAACGACTAGAAATTATGAGCAAAATAATCGTGAGCTTTGGAGCAGAAGGATTTGGAAACAGCGGAGAAAAAAAGTGGCGAATAGTACCATGAATCGAAGAGAAAATCGAATTAAAAAACACAGAGCAGAATTAAAATCACTAAAAAAACAATATAAGAATGCAAAGCCCGAAGAAAAAGAAGCCTTAAGAGAACTAAGAGACTCGATCCGATCGGATTTAAAAGCATTCAGAAGAGCCGAATGGCACCGCCGGAGGAGGAGAGAAAGAGCACGAAAAAGAGCAGCGTTCATATCCAATCCTTTCGGATTTACCAATTACTGGGTGAAACTCGCAGTGGAACGCTACAAAGTAGCACAGAGGAAATAAATGCTTTTCTCAAAGACTCCTTAAGCGACCCCTACCAGCAGCAACAACTTGGCGAAAACCATCTACTTCTTACACCAGATCCTCCTTCAATTGATCTCGACATAGGACTACCTAGCTTGGTTGAATTGCAATTAGGGCTTAAAAAAGCTCGGTCAAGCTCCGCTCCAGGCCCGAATGGAGTCCCGTACTTAGTGTACAAAAGATGCCCGAAATTACAACGTATCCTATGGAAGTTGCTGAAGGTCATTTGGAAGAGAGGGAAGGTAGCAGACCAGTGGTAGTATTCCGAGGGGATAGGGATCCCCAAAGAGGAAAACGCCAAGAAAATCAACCAATTCAGATGTATTTCGCTGCTGAATGTTGAAGGAAAAATTTTCTTCAGCTTATTAAATAGTAAGCTGTCAAAATATCTAATAATAAATAACTACATTGGCACCTCTGTTCAAAAAAGAGGAGTCCCAGACATGCCAGGCTGCATGGAACATACAGGGGTCATTACCCAACTACTAAAAGATGCCAAGGAAAATAAGGGTGATATTGCAGTCCTCTGGTTAGACCTTAAGAATGCTTATGGGTCAATTCCCCATCGTCTGGTAGAAGAAGCTTTAATCCGGTACCATATACTCATTGCTTTCACCAAGCTCATTTTAAACTACTATAAGGATTTTAGAATGAGGGCAGTAACAAAGACCTCAACTTCAGCGTGGCACAATCTTCAAAGAGGGATAATAACAGGCTGCACCATTTCAGCGACTCTCTTCGCATTATTAATGAATATGCTGATAAAAGCTGCTGAAGTGGAATGTCAAGGACCAGTCTCCAGATCAGGTGTAAGGCAACCACCGATTCGCGCGTATATGGATGACATGACCATGACCAGCACGTCCGCCATTGGGGCAAGGTGGTTGCTAAATGGTATCGAAAAACTCATCGACTGGGCGAGAATGAGTTTTAACGCTTCCAAATCACGTTCCCTAGTAATGAAGAAAGATAAGCTTTCGAAAAACGAAAGATTTAAGCTCTTTGAAGATGACATACCTACAATACATCAAAAGCCAGTAAAGAGCTTGGGGAAGCAGTTCGATGAAACCCTAAAAGATTCAAGATCCGTAATATTAACAAATGAGAATCTAGAAGGGTGGCTAATCAGGGTTGATAAGTCTGGCTTACCTGGCAGATATAAAGCTTGGATTTATCAACACGTCATTCTTCCAAAAGTACTCTGGCCTGTAACTATCTACGATTTCACTTCCTCCACGGTAGAACCAATGGAACGAAACATAACATCACGACTACGTAGGTGGTTAGGTTTGCCAAGATCCCTATGCAGCGCAGCGTTATATGGGAAAACAAACGCACTGAAAAGCCTACACGAAGAATTTAAAGTAGCTAAAGTGAGAGCCACAATCCAATACGAGTGCTCGAAAGATCCCAAAGTAGCCGGTGTGGCAATATCAGTATATACAGGTAAAAAATGGAACGCCTCGAAAGAACTGAATACAGCAAAAGAAAGAATCCGAGAAAAGGCAATACTAGGGACCGTAGCTACTGGACGCGTTGGACTCGGGTTTTTTCCCTCAGAAAAATATGACAAACTGCAAGGAAAAAAGAAAAGTCATCTTTTGCAGGAAGGAATCAGAAACGGCGAAGAAGAGAAACGAATCGTAATCCAAGTCGGGATGAGACAGCAAGGGGCATGGACCAAATGGAGCTCTATGTAGAAACGCCAAATCAAATGGTCCGAAATATGGCATGGTGACTCCAGATTAAAATTTCTGATTCGGGCAGTATACGACACCCTGCCAAGCCCCACAAACTTACAATTATGGTATAAAACCCAGTCGCCAAATTGTCATTTTTATGGGCGCAAAGGTACCTTAAAACATATCCTGAGTAGCGGGCGTTACAGGTGGCGCTATGACGAAAATCTAAAAGAGATCATGAAAATAGTTCAAAATGCTATCAAAGAGAATGTTTACAACCCAGCCACAAGGCAGATAAAATTTATTAAAGCAGGCACGAAAATCACACGAAATAGAAAGGTAAATCCAAACCTGCTATCTCCTGCAACAGACTGGGAAATAAGGGCTGATATAGGCTCAAGATTGAAATTCCCAGAGCAAATTGCCATCACAAACTTCGCTCAGATATAGTTTTCTTTTCACATAATTTGAAGAAGGTAGTCTTGTGGGAACTGACGGTCCCCTGGGAAGAAAACGCAGAAGAAGCCCATGAAAGGAAGAAGTTAAAATACGACGAACTGCTGGAGAGTTGCAGGGTTAAAGGCTGGAGGGCTAGCTGCACTCCTATAGAGGTGGGGACTAGGGGATTTGCAGCAGGGTCCTTATGCAAAGTCTTAACAGATATTGGGTTAGTGGGAAAAAGGAAAGCGAAACAGCGAAGAAACCGAAACAGCGGAAAGAACATAATTGGTTATGGATCAAAATAGCGAGTGCCTGGATGTCAAAACAAATTGTTAGCTAAAATTTCCCGAAATTCTGCATTTCTGATTTCTCTTCATTTTATTAGTAGTCGTAAATAAGAAAAAATGCATAAATAAGTTTAAATTAATGTATCGTGATTAATTCGTAGTCGAGTTTTTTCTTTCTTTTTTAATAACCGTACAATAGGTAAATTGTTAAAGTGGCTCTAACTGTCGCCAATCAGAAGCATTTGCAAGGTTTCGTACCGGGCCCAAACGTAATTTTCCCAGTGTCTGAAAGCGCTTATCGAGGGTGGACCAGAAACTGACCAGCTCTGGTCAGGTCGGCGCGGTGAGGGGAGTATGATGTTGAGAGACCCGAAATTCCCTAGTGATCCTCGCGATGACATCACTGACGATATATATATATATATATATATATATATATATATATATATACACTAGGACACATAAATATATACGTATATACACACATATACAGGGAGATACACACACACACACACACACACACACACACACACACACACACACACACACACACATATATATATACACATACATACACGCACTCACACACACATATATATAAATATACACACATATGTATATACATACATGTCTAGGTGTGTGTATATATTCATAATCGTATATAGACACATATATACACATAGTATATATGATTCCTTTATTGATTTAGCTGTTCTTGCTAAATCAATAAAGGAACCCTGTTTCCTTTGTCTTCAAGAAAAAAATGAAATCATTAAATACATAAATAGCGACAAGCTTTTAAATCAGAGGCATGAAACCACAGTAAACTGCAATCACATTAAAGAATTAACCTTGCAATCATGCTGAAAATACTCCACAACCAAAACTAGAACCCCCCCCCCACACCGAGACGATAAACCTTTATAGTACTAACAACCCTCTTATATCAAATTTTACCTATTACACACCACGAACTACAGGGTGTAAACGATAAATTGGCAGTTTGAGATCTCAGACTTTAAACCTTGATAAAGAAGGGACATTTAAAGACATTTAACATTTGTGTATGTTTATTTAACTGTTTTATTAAATACAAACATTTTATTCTATGCGTCCACGTTCTTTGTCCACAACTTGCTGTATGCGAGCCCTGAAAGCACGACAGGCCTTGACATCTGACTCTTTCTTGATAGCGCGGAATGCTCGCCTTATGGAAGTCTTCAGGGAGGCCACACTGTTATGGGGGCGAGCATTAGAAACTTTCTCAGCATCGTTAATAGTCGCAGGGGTTCAAATCTGGCGAACTAGAGGGCCAGATATTTGAGGGCACAAAAAGCGGCAACTCTCTCTTCAAGAAGGTCTGCACTGTTTTTTACCCATGAGCAGGTGCAGAGTCCTGGATGAACATCACTTTGTTGGGATCATAGTTCTTCTTAATCCAGGGTAAGAGAACTTCCTCCAGAATCTTCAGATATTCCGCCGTATTGATCTTCAGGCCCATTTCAATTAAGTGAAGGGGGCATGACTTTCCCATCGCTGGCAACAGCTCCAAACACCATGACAGAGGTAGGGTGCTTACTCTGCATGACTGGAGGAACACAAGAAGGGTCAATGGCGATAAGTCTCGAGTTTCTGCGGTTGGCGACTTCATCTACCACAAACTTCTTCTCGTTCACAAAAATGGGAACGGTACCACCATGGTGTTTCAGGTGATTGAGTAGCAAGGGGCTTCTCTCTTTACGAATGGTCTTAGATTTCGCTGTAAGAATGTTACAACGTCGTTTGCAATATGAATTCATCCCAATATCTTTCCGTACTGCATTAGAAATGGTCATTTTGGTCACATTCCGCTTTTTCGGCAGGTCAGCCATTGACTGTGATCGATTTGCTGCAATGGATCGTTTCAAGCCACTGAGAAACCTGGTGCGGATTTTATCACTTCTCGGACTGTGAACCTTCCTTTGCATGTCTTTACCTTCCCTTAAGTTTGCTACAACACGATAAACAGTCCTAGGAGTATAGCTAGTGTCTCTGATAATGTCAGGCGTCTGATGCCCGGCGCGGAACAATTCAGCAATAACCATTCTATGGTTAAATTCTACACTGGCACTCATTTTGTTAGTATTTTTAGGTGGCTAATCTGGACTTCAGACTCTAAAGAGTACAGCAACTAACATTTCAGATTGATAATGCCGCTTTAAAAAACCTAAATTGCGGATTGAAATTACTGCCAATTTATCGTTTACACCCTGTATAATCAAATCTAATTTAAAGTTTTATAGAAAAAAATAATTTCCTAAATTCAAAATTAAGGTTAAATTAGATTAACTGTGCTTAAATACAAAAATATTCTATAGTTGTACAAATAAACATTAAAGATAGTTCCAATCCCATCATTTCCTACCTCCTTATTCTCCCCCTCTAATAAAGGCTAGCCAGGCGGTCATAAAACACACATTCATGAATCAAGTATTTCCCCTACCTACCGCACTTTCTTCAAAATTCTAACGGACAATTTACAAAACTTATTCCCTTAACCCCCGCCAACATCCCACACACAACTCCCAAATATAAGAAAAGAGGTCATCCATTCCTTTCCACACCACCTGATGAGACATTGGAAGTCCAATGTCGAAACAAAATGTACAATTTGTAGTGGATATATACAAAAACATTTGTACATTTTCTAAAATATAATTTATAATATATATATATATATATATATATATATATATATATATATATATATATATATATATATCTCCGAATTCGCAATAGCATAGCGAAATATGCTTTTCAAATCTATGCCAAGTATTAAGCGATGAATATTCGTGAGAAGTGTGCTGAATTGTTATGTAATCTCAACCCACTTATATGGCAGTGAATGCTGCACGGCGAGATAAATTAAAACAACAGATGTGTGGTGTCAAAAACGGATGCTGGGGATTCAATGAACGGAACATGTCAGCAAAGTGAAAGTTTTCAGCAAAATGGAAACAAAAAGGGCAATTAGAATAAAAAAAAAGTTGAGGTTTTTGGAATATTTTAAGAGCTTGGAGAATGTGACACATAGAGAATATATTGAAGGCAAGATGGGCAAGAAGACAAAGCTTTCGTAGCTGGATAAAACAAAAATGGTTGGGATAGTAAGAAACCAAAAATTACCGTAAGCTAATACAGGAAGTTGTGAAGAACTATGAACACCCACCTCCTAAATGGACACTTAAAAACACCAAATTAATTTCAGGAAACGTTCTATTAGTGTTTCGTTAGAGTATAATTTGAAAAAGAAATTGCGCATTTGCAGAATTCAGAATTTCGCCTGTTACAAAGCCATTTTTAGGGTCTGTGATATAGAAATTTATCAGTTTGGACAAGATAAAATGTTTTCCTATCCGATATTTTTAGCTGATTGATGTAAGCCTTAAACACTTAGCTTAAGAAATCGTTTATCACCAAAGCAGTCATTATCACTATTACTTTGCATTTTCGTATTTAACGAATTGATAAAAAGCAATCCCAATAATAACAGGATTTTGCATAAATATCGTACATGGGCTTTCTCTTACCGCCCACTAGCGGGTGTTGTATAAAGCAGTATTAAATGAAAAGACAAAATTTTTTTGTTTCGTTTTCTTTTCAACCACAAAATACCGAAGTGACGGAAAATGTTTCGTTTTCTCTTCGGGAGCATTCTTAGCGTCTTGTCGGATCTCATATTACACAAATGATTTTACTCTCTTTTTTCGAGTCTGTCATGCTACAAAATACGTGTTAATGTTTGTAGTAGTTTCATATTGAATATTTCATAGCAGTTTGATTCCGATATAATTACTTTAAAAGGTTAGGGTTATTTTCCAATATAATGGTAAGACATTAGTAGCAATGCTCTCTTACCATTCTGTGAGACGTATTTATGCCGCACCCAGTATATATATATATATATATATATATATATATATATATATATGTGTGTGTGTGTGTATAAGTGTAGGTATTCACTTATTTTGAAAATAAGAGATTCAGCCGAATTTCCTTATAATTCGTATCCCTTTTCCATTTTAGAAGCATATTTTAAAGCATACCATTACGTGAATTTTTAAAAAGTTGTGATAAAATGCGAAGCTCCCTATCAAGTAATAATCAAATGTTTGATTATTGTTTTGAATATAAAAATAACTTTCACCAAATGCTACAAAATACGTGTTAATGTTTGTGGTAGTTTCATATTGAATATTTCATAGCAATTTGATTCCGATATAATTACTTTATAATGTTTAACATTTCTCAATATATATTTCATACTATTTGGTCATATTTATTATTCTGATTATGAATATATTTTTCATGCAAAAAACGATAAATACATAATATTGATATAATACCAAACATGCTTGAAATTTATTCATTTTTCAATATTTTTTTGTCAAATCAACAGCTAACCATAAATAGCATGAAATAAAAATGCCGGTTAAATTTATTCACTCTTTATTTTCCTAAATAAAAAGAACAAACTAAAATCAAGATTAAAGATAAGTAAAACACTGAATATTAAAAAAATGTCAATATAACAGGTTTAATTAACTATCAAACATTTTTATATGGTGTAGCTAAAATAAGAAGAAGCAAGGGAAAAAGTGTTGGAAAGCAGCAAGTATTGATCCTTTAAAAGTGGAATTGGTGAGGCGAGTACAAATTCTGGTTGATTCCTTTTTTTTTTTTTTTCACTTCTTATTCTCATAAAAATAGCCTTTTTTCCCCGGAAATGAGTTAATAGGCCAGATAAGGTTCTCTTGTTTTCGGTTGGAGCTTATATATATATATACATATATATATATATATATATATATATATATGAAAAGAAAAACTGAATTAGAGCCATGTATTGTTCGAAGGCGAATTGGCATGGTCAAATGATGCATTCCAGAAGCTGAGTAGAGAATTAAAAGTTAAGAAAATTTTGCTGAAAGCAAAGAAGAAAGTACTGAGCTGCTATGTGATGTCTGTTTTTCAATATGGCAAATGAATGTTGGCTAATCTCCACAAAAATAAAGGAGAGACTTGAAGAATGCGGATACTGTAAATCGAACATGTGAGCAACGATGAGGTTTTGGAAAGGATGGAAACAATAAGGAAAAAACAGCTGGAATAATGAAGAAGAAGGGCTTGACGAAAGTAATACGTAACATACTTGATGGCTTCAGCAAATAAAGGGCAGATTAGGCTATGGGTAAGTTAAATCAATGTGATTGCATTGAAATATATGGTTATATAGCAAACAGGTAATATCTTCTTCTATGTGCCTTGTCCTTTCAGGACGTAAGCGATCATGGCTTTTCACGTCTCCCTATCCCTGGTGGCTCTTAGCACGCCTTCTCCTGTTACACCATGCAAACCTCGTTCCATCATCCACCTGATTAGGTCATTCAAATATGTTATCCGTCGCTTTCCCCTGTCTCTTTTCCCCTCTATCTGGCCTGTTAGTATCAGGTTCTACAAGCTCTTCTTCCTCATTGCATGTCCCAAGAACTTCAGCTCTCTCTTCCTGATGCTCAGTATTAATTTCCTTTTCGTTTCCATCATTTCCAAGAACTCATCATTACTCACATGCTCGATCCATGATATTCGCAGCATCCTTTTGTAGAATCACATTTAAGTTGCTTCAAGTTTTTCTTTCATCTTTGATGATATTGTCCAGCATTCACTGCCATATTGAAGAACTGACAACACATAGCAACCCAGTACTCTTATTTTTGTTTCTAGCAAAATTGTTCTGTTTCTTAATACTTTACTCAACTTCTGGAATGCTTTCTTCGCCATGCCAATTCGCCTTCAGCTCGCTGTGTCGCACTTTCCGTCTTCTGTTATAACACTTCCCAGGTATTTAAATATTTGTACCTGCTTGATTCTAGTATCCCCGACCTGTATTTGGCATATTGGGCTGCCCTTTTTACTGATGACCATGCATTCAGTTTTCTTGCAGTTTATTTGTAGTCCTTTCTTATCACTCTTCAGCTACCTTCTGTAGGAGGTCTTGTTGTAGTTTCCTTTCTATGTCTGCTATCAGCACTGTATCATCTGCGTACATCAGGTTGTTTAAATTGTGGCCATCGATGACAAATCCAGGCATAACTTCTAAGGTCCTCCAAATATTCTCGCTGTAGAAGTTGAACAGATCCGGTGAAAATACACACCCTTGTCTTACGCCCCTTTCTATCTTTGTATACCTGCTGAATTCGTTACCTGTCCGTATACGAGCGGTTTACTCCCAGTAAAGTTCTACTGATCTTTTAATCAGTAGATTTCAAATAAGGAAAAAATCACAAGGACAGATCAGCGAGGTTATAAAATGTGTGTATATCAATTCACCCTAAGCAAGCCAATAATGGTACTAGATACGCAAGATTCTACTTTTGAAACACATTCTAAACAAGAAAGAAGGAATCAATCTTTATCATGTCCAAAAGACGCGACAGGCGTATGAACTGGACGATAGGCAAATATATACATACTCATCGTCCAGTTAACACACACACACACACACACACACACACACACACACACACACACACACACACACACACACATATATATATTGCAGAGCAGATATGGTTATTGCGATAAATCGAAAACTGTGCTATATAGGCTTGATTAGAACCTCGTTTAGACATTCGTGGTCGAGAGGTCTAAGACGTGCCAGATCACATGGTAGCTTCCCCTGTTTGGATAGGGTTTGCAGATTCGAATCCTGCCGAATTTCACACATTTTAGTAATAAAAATTTATCGTAAATATTCAGGCCAGTAGATATAAATATGTAATACTGTTTAATTAAAAACAGAATATCTACTTAAATACGAGTATCGATAATAAAAAATAATGTTCAAACAAATCATTTCATATATATATATATATATATATATATATAAAACCTAAATGGTCAACAGACCTTCCTAGGTTTCACCTAACCGGATCTTCAGAGAAGATATATATATATATATATATATATATATATATATATATATATATATATATATTGCGACGTAAGTTTATAAATATACATATGAAGAGGGTGTATATATGTATAGTATTATTATTCAGGTGTTGACAAAACAGTGCTAAATGTATGAACATAGCTGTATTATATATATATTAATAAATATACATATTATCCAACGTCTGTGGAACGACTTGGAGTTTCATAATGCACCTGATGATTGCATAACGCATCAAACTCCGAGTCGTGCGATAGACATAGGATAATATGTATATTTATTAATATATATATGCTCTCGCATATATATATATATATATATATATATATATATATATATATATATATATATATAATTAATATGCCGATTGAACAGTATAAAGAGAGGAAAATTTCATAAAACACCAGTTATTTAGGGCTTTACGCTATGTTCTCTGGTTATCGTGTTGAACGCTCATTCAGTTCGTTTACAAGATATGGACACTTTCGATTGCTGGTGTATTTACATTTCGTAAAAATATTTCAGACTATGATATCTAACGTACGCCGATAGCTTAGTGGGTGAATCTCTGACTACTGACAAATCAGTTGGCTTTCACTCCCGTCTTGAGGCAAACGGTTAATTTAGCCGTAACTGAAAAGATGTGATACTGTGAAACAGGCCTGTCTGTGGATGATTTCATAATGATAATATACGCACTAAAAATTTGCCTTCTTCTACCGAGCGCCCATAGTCCAAAGGTAGAATCGCCGACTGACGCCAATTTGGTCGGGTTTCAGTCCTGGGTTTAAAAGCAATCGGAGTCTAACCGTACTGATGAGCTGTGATACAGCGAAACAGATCTGTCTGCGGATATATATATATATATATATATATATATATGTGTGTGTGTGTGTGTGTGTGTGTGTGTGTGTGTGTATGTTAACTGGACGGTAAGTATATATCTGAATCCTGTTTTTATTTTTTTTTATAACTCCCACGACTTCGTTTTCCAATTTCATGTTTAAGTTTCCGTATGAACCAAATTGTCTCCAAGAAGAAGAATAAGAAAACGGAGAAGAAGAAAACTAAGACGATGATGAATAAGAAGACAAACAAGAATAAGTATAAATCAGGAAACTAAGTCGAATAGAAAACTTTGAAGAAAAAGTCTTAGAAGAATAAAAAGAGCAAGAGGACTAAAAGAAGAAAACTAAGAACAAGAAGACTACTATTACTACTACTACTAATAATAATAATAATAATGATATCAGGTTAATGTCTTAGAGGATGAGAATACCGAGGAATGTTCTAACAATTAGCAGAGATATTGAATGATTTGTGTAGAAGAAATCACATTCCGATACTTTTAAAACGAAGCTACACATCACTGTAAAAATAAATAATCGTAAAAATAATACCAACCGTTCAGTACCATAAATTGGCATGTAAATTTCTTGAACTAGACACATTGAGTGTCTCTCACGGACTAACGCACTGTGCATCACTGATCATAATTGGGTGTCGTAGGGAGGCATCAGGGTCAGATTTCGATAAGTTTGCTTTTTTTAAGATTGAAGGATAAGATAGACAAGGTAACTTGGGAGTTATTATCCATTTTAAATATTCTAGATATTTAATGGAGCACTCCATCGAAGATCTTTTAAAGGCACAGGGTTAACTGAAATTAACGTATTTCTAACCGGGTTATATACTGCTTTTTTTATGTGGCCGGGTGGTTAGAACGTTCGTATTCTGACCATGAACCCCAGGTTCGAATCTAAACATGGTAGATTTGTCAGGAAGGAGACTTCTTGGTGTTATCGGTTTGGAGGAAGTGATTCCAGCGTGCGGCACCTTTGAAAATTGTATGAAAACTTTACTACAGGTTGACCCAACCCTTGTGAGTGCAATTGGTTGTGCTAGCTCGAAGTCACAAGTCATCGGGACAGAGGGTTTGAGCATCCTAGCCTTGTTCAGAATGTCGTTCACGCTAGATAACGCTCTCTCACACAGAAACTGTAACTAAGGTCCGCTCCGCATACCAGTATAAACCGCATGTAGAGTCTGTGGGTGTTGAACAAACACAAGTGTGTCTGGGCAAGCGTTTGCAATGGGTATTATCTAGCCACACTTGTAGACAGGCATCCTCGTTTACAAGTGGCCAACCATACATTCACGCTGCATTTACTATATTGCGCATATCAGGCTGTTATGTTTGTGCCAATCAGATTAGGTGTCAAATGGCTCTATTGGGCTTCGTTGATTTGTAATATCGCGTCACTGTTTATGCTGCTGTGTCATTCGATAATAATAATGTGATATGATGAATACACAAATGAAAATCACGTAACATACAAGCAAATGCACCACATAACTGACAAGAAGATAAATACATGAGCAGAAAAC
Organism: Ascarosepion bandense; assembly: GCA_037127315.1. Classification (NCBI taxonomy): domain Eukaryota; kingdom Metazoa; phylum Mollusca; class Cephalopoda; order Sepiida; family Sepiidae; genus Ascarosepion; species Ascarosepion bandense. The sequence goes on along the minus strand of JBBBDQ010001251.1, from coordinate 213,716 downwards.
ACTACATCCGACTTGAAAGAAGTGTAAAAATAGACATGACAGAGTAGAAAAGGTCACAGACTGGGAATTGTGCAAAAAATGTTATAAAAGCTTCAAGACTAGAAGTTCTCATTGAAAATGGCATTAATAAATTGCTAGTCAGTATAACTAAACTTTTCATATCTGGTACCACGAGATCTTAATATTCCACCCAGCACACTAGCGTATAAAACCCCCATCCAAAAACCAAAAACAGAAAACACTTGAATTTCCAGATCAAATTATTTATTTAATGAACTAGCATCAGTAATTAACACGATTTTAAGAAAATATAACAAATGTCAAATCGATTTACTGTTGTCCTCATATTTGTTGCAATATTCACGAAGTTTCGACAGTTGTACGCTCCGGCCTACTTCAGGTGATTGAAATTTCGGACCGAACACTTTAATTCGTTCACCGGGGTAGAGTGTTCTAATTCCACGTCCCATGCCTCTTCCTTATATTTCAGTATCATTTATCTTCCTTTTAACTCAACTCTCCAAGTTTTGTTCACAATAAATAATCTCAGAGATATAATCATATAGGTCAAATCAAATTTTAAATTTTAATGAGATTCATCATTTTGCTTCTTAATTATTTTGGAAAGTGGGGCTCATTTTTGATGAGAGCGAGGCGCATGGCATACGGAGACAGTTTCGAAATCTGTTTTTATATGAAGATTGGGCAAACGTGTTTCACAGTGATATGTTGTTGCGAATGGAACAAATACACCAAGTGCTTTTTAAAAACTGGTTGGGAACGCAATTATTTGTGATACTCCAAACATTCTTCAATGTTTTCTCTTCGAAAACTATTTGCACAGTACCGTCATTTCTGGATCTCAATGATATCGTCATTTAAAGGATCATCATCAGGTATAGCACATAGTTGAAACTGAAATGGGTTCCTTATTCAACGGTCACTTGGTATTGCGATCGGAACGTCTGAGGTCAATGGGTGATCAGTTCCAACAACTTCCATTAGGTTGAAAAGCGCACTAAATTTATTTTCTCGATATTATTCCTACACAGCAGCCAACTTTTCATGTGCAATAACAATGTTTGCTGTACCTCTTCGAAGGAAAATGCCCTCCAAATAAGCTAACATTTGTAGAAATCTGGAAGATTAGGAGAAAGAAAAGAGATACTAAATTTTGCTCTTCTAAAAAGAATCTTTCGTTCAACACGAAGATCAAATATGCTTTGCAAAACACGACCACATGACAGTCATCTTACGCCTGTATGGTACTGAAGAATCAATACTTTTACAAAATGCTTCAAATAATCGATGATTCAGGGAACGTCCTCAGATTGAATTAACAATGTTCACACAAGCTGACAAAACGTCTTGCAAATCTTTTGATAAATGTTTTTCTGTCAGTACATACTAATGAAGCAAGTGATGTGTGACACTGACCTCAGTAATTTAAACTTCCTTCCTCGGAAGAATTGCGAATCCAGATCGATTTCCGAACAGACATTAGCCGATGGTATTACTATTCAGTCTATGTTTCAAGAAACCTTTTACCATGTCGAATACATCCTGATTTTTCTTAGTAGTATTCAGTGGTCCACAAAATAAAATGTGTTCTATGACTTTCTCATTGACATTGGACCGGTGATGTGCATAGGTTTTGTGATGCCCGAAGTCAACTTATTGTGGGTTATTCCGACGTGATCCGAACACGACTTTAAAATTTGCTTATGGCAAAGATAAAAGTGCTTAGAATGTGTGGAAGCGTCTTTTAGGTAAGGAATGTTCATTTTGAAGTTGCCACTTCTAGGGTCCGTAAGTCAGTAAGTTGGTTTTGTGAGGAAACAGTCTTTGGATATGGATACAACGGCAGTTAAAATTTGTGGCATGGCGAAAAATGCTGAAAGGAGAAATGATTAGGAATGTGGGGAGCGGAGGTATGTGAGGAATGTCTTTGAAGTAGTCGCTCCTGAGGTCAGTAAGTACTTTTGAGACAGTGGAGAAGGAAAGAGGCAAGCATAGTAGCCGCTCGACTTAAGTCAAGGGGAGACGCTGGTTACTCTCGCCTGTCTGTCTGTCTGTCTGCTGGAGTCTTGTCTGTATCCGCATTTTATATCTGCTTTTTGGACTAAAACAACTCATTTTGGGATTTCATACTTGTATTTGATTCTGGGCTTCCCATTGGCTGGTAAATAAAATTCACGTAGGCTCACGAAATGGAAATTTGATATTTGATTAATTTTTATTTTTCAACCGGAACATCTGCGCGAATCTTCCTGCGTAGAGACGATTTTTGTTCATTTGCTTTTTAGTCGGTATAGAGCAAACATCCGGTCCCTCGCTTTTGCTCGGTTGGTATCACCACATAACTTTCGCCCCAGAAAACGGAGTTGTTTTTTTGTATCTGTTGTCGCTTTTTTTAAAGAGGAGTTTTTCGTTTTGCTTTGCGGTTTTCTTTTTGTTTGTTTGGGTTTTTTCTTTTTCCCTTTTTCGTTTGAAATAAAAATATGTTTTCTTTCTTCCATTTAACCGTTTTACCGAACTTAGTTTTCTCGGTACAAGAGGGGTGTATTTGAATCCCGTCTTTATTCGAAGGAATGTTTTGGTTTTCGGTTCTTGTTGAAAGGGCCTGGGAGTGAATTTTTGTGGGACTAGCTATGGGTTAGTTTGGTTTGTTGTAGTTTTTTTGCGTTCGTTGTCATTTTGAATTTGTGTTGCAGGGAAATATTCATATTTCGCTGAAAGTCCAAATTCTTTTGTGTGTGTGTGTGTGGGGGGGAATAGCCCTGGGTAGGTTAGTCCTGATTTAATGAAGTTTCTTCAGCGCCCATTGCCATTTTGAGTTTGTATTACAGAGAAATATTCAAATTTCGCTGAAAGTCCAAACAAAATTTTCGTGTGTACATATATATATATATAGGTGTTGAACTCACGCCGGGTAGTCACTAATTTATGGTGGGTTTTTCGTTCTTTTAAATTCACAAGTGACTATCCGACTCTTTTTTTGTTTTTCTCTTTTTTGTTTTTCAGTTGTTTTTCCGTTTTCTTCGTTGTTCTATTGTTTTTCCGTTTTTTTTTTGTTTTTCTGTTGTTTTTCCGTTTTTTTTGTTCTTTTCGTTCATTTTGTTCATTTTGTTCTTTTTGTTCTTTTCGCTCTTCTACTTCTTTTCTTTCTTTTTTGTTCTTTTCGTTCTTTTTGTTCTTTTCGTTCTGTTTGTTCTTTTCGTTCTGTTTGTTCTTATCGTTCATTTTGTTCTTTTCGTTCTTATCGTTCATTTTGTTGTTTTTGTTGTTTTTGTTGTTTTTGTTCTGTTTGTTCTGCTTGTTCTTATCGTTCATTTTGGTGCCGACTGACGTTAAGTTTTTCATTGCCATGGTTGCTGAAAAGATAGGTAGGTGCGTTGGCCGGGAGAAGATTTCTTTGTGTATGTATATATGTGTTGAAAATACACGTGTTCGTCACCAGTTTGTCCTGGGAACGTCAGGTTCGCCAGTTTATCTGGTGTAACGTTGGGTATACCAATTTATCTGATGGAACTGTTTTATGCTTGTTCGAATCACGTCGGGTGGTCGCCAATTTATAGTGGGTTGCTTATCTATTCTTTTTCTGTTAGTAGTGGGAGTCCGTTCTAGTGAAGGGTAATTGTATACCGTTGCAGGTTAATGGAATTTGGGCTTGTGGTAGATAGCCCACTATAAGTCATAAAATGATTATAAAATCAAGAAAAGCAATTTGAGTTAAAATAACATTTTTATATATACACATATCAATTAATGTTTCACAATTAAAGCAATACTTGAAATAAAGGTCCAACGGAGGTTAGAATGTCCATGGCAAATAATGAGCTGAAAGAGATAAAAGGCTTAGGAATGTGGGGGGGCGGAGGTATGTGAGGAATGTCTTTGAAGTAGTCGCTCCTGAGGTCAGTAAGTACTTTTGAGACAGTGAAGAAAGAAAGAGGCAAGCATAGTAGCCGCTCGACTTAAGTCTGTCTGTCTGCTGAGGTCTTGTCAGTATCCGCTTTTTATATCTGCTTTTTGGATCAAAACAGCTCGTTTTGGATTTCACACTTGAATTTGATTCTGGGCTTCCCATTGGCTGGTAAATAAAATTCGCGTAGGCTCGCGAAATGGAAATTTGATATTTGATTAATTTTTATTTTTCAACCGGAACATCTGCGCGAATACACCTGCGTATAGGCGATTTTTGTTCATTTGCTTTATGGTTGTTACAGAGCAAACATCCGGTCCCTCGCTTTTGCTCAGTCGGTATCACCACAAACTCATTGACTGTATGCTTCTAACACTTAAGTAGCGGTGGTGGAGTGGGGTACTACTCAAGTATCACTTATCAAAACACGGGTTTACATTCAAACCAGCTTGTGGGACTGTAAAGAGCTTGTACAACAAAATTAACGGAATTACGAATTTCAAAAACTAGATTTTTATTTCACTCTTTCATTGGAAGCCCTCCCAATGTGGACGCCAAGGATCGTTGCGCCCTCTGCCTCGCCTTTTGTACGCTGCTGCTTCGGACGACAGTAATTAGTTGTGTACAATGAGTGACTCTCTGGTTATGTCTTTTTGTAATGATATTTTCAGTTAATAGTGTATATGTGCGTATGCATGCGTGTGTATGTGTGCGTTTATCTTTTATTCACTTTTAAGGGGGAAAAAAAACGTTTGATCTCTTCCTCAAAAACTGAATCTTTTACGTCTTGAAGGTGCCGGCACCCACAGTTAGGTCGATAGCTTTATGTCATTGCGATCCGGATTTGATATTCGTAAATAAGTTGAAAAAGTGCTTGTCAGGTCGTAGATAATACTTTATAAGAGGACTCAGAAAAGTGGAAAATTAGAAAGATAACATGAAGTCATGAAAGGGTGAATAACTAAAAGATGCCTTTGCAGTCCAAATTTTACTGGATACTGCATAGATGGCGAGAAAGACGCTAGATATTCAAAACATTTGGTTTGACAGAGAAAATATATGAACAATACTAATACTACAACTACTAATCGTCAAAAGTTTGGAGAAGGATAGAGAGGCAAACAAGAAAACTATTACTTATGCAATACATATATTTTTAAATTTAATGTCATTTTCCATAATGAATTAGAAGGTTCTGTATCTCCACACATCCATTTTCATTAGTAACTATAAATCTCCATGACTTTTGCGAAAGAGTCGAGATGTTTTCCATTGCCTCTTCCACAGTTTAGATTATTTTCTGTTCCGGTATAGCATATGGCCTACATTTTGAATATGACCTACGAAATTCTGTCAATGGTATAGTATGTGGCCTACCTTAAAAAGTGGATTATGAGAAAGTAATATAGCCATTTGGTAAGGGTTGGGTTTAGGAAAAATAATTAGTAAATAATTTAAAAAAATAGCTTTAAATTAAAATTACAAAATCATCTACATTTCTTGTTCTTTTCTGCATTTTCAAATAAAGATTATCAAAATCAGCACTATTTCTCATTATTTTTTCTTCCTTAAATAAAAATAACAAAATCAGCTATATTTCTCTTTAGTTTCTTCTTTTTCAAATGTAAAAAAACAAAATCAGCTATACTTATCCATATTTTCTTCTTTTTTAAATAAAAAGTGACAAAATTTGTACATATTTTCTTGTTTTATAAATTAAATATAATAAAATCAGCTATATTTATCTATAGTTTCTGTATTTTCAAATAAAAAATAATAAAAACAGAAACATATTTTCTTTTTTTCAAACAAAAACATATTTTCTTTTTTTCAAACAAAAACATATTTTCTTTTTTTCAAACAAAAACATATTTTCTTTTTTTTCAAATGAAAAGTAACAAAATCAGCTATATTTCGCATTATATATTTTTTTAAATAAAAATAACAAAATCAGCAAAATTTCTCATTTTTTTCTTTTTTAAATGAAAAGTAATAAAATCAGCCATATTTCTCATTATTTATTTTCAAATGACAAGAAAATCATCTATATTTTTTCTCAGATTCTCTTTTTCACGTGAAAAATAACAAAATCAGCTCTATTTTTCCTTATTTTCTTCGTTTTAAATGAAAAATAAATATAACAGCTATATTTCTCAATTTCTTGTTCTTTTTTAAATGAAAAATAAGAAAATTTGCTCTATTTCTCATTATTTTCTTCTTTTCAAATAAAAATACCAAAGATTTCTATTTTTCATTATTTACTTATTTTTCAAATAAAAAAATAACAAAATCAGCCAGTTCTTTTTGTCATTCCTCTTTTTAAAATGAAAAATAAAATCGGCTATATTTTTTAGTATTTTATGTTCTTCAAACGAAAAATAACAAATTCATCTATATTTCTCCTTGTTTAACAGAATCAGCCCTATTTCACTTCTATAAATTTTTGAAATGTAAAATAACAAAAACAGCTCTTTCCCATTATTCTCTTTTTTCCAAATGAAAAATAACAAAATCTGCTATATTTCTTCTTATTTTCTTTTTATTCAATGGAAAAATACCAAAATCACTTATATTTATGCTATTTTTTCTTTTTTAAAAGAAAAATAATAAAATAAGATATAGATATCTAAACTTCTTTAATTTTAAATGAAAATTTAACAAAATCACCTCTATTCTTACTTATTTTCTGCTTTTTTAAATATAAATAACAAAATTAACTCTACTTCACATTATTTCTTCTTTTTCAAAACTAAATAACAAAATCAGTTATATTTCTCATTATTTTTTAAAAAACAAAAAAAGATAAGCCATATTTCATCTCATTGTCATCTTTTTCAAATAAAAAATCAGCTATAATTTTTTCAGCTTCTTTTACAAATAAAAAATAACAAAATCAGCCTTATTTCTCGTTATTTTATTTTTTTAAATGAAGAAAAACAAAATCATCTATATTTTACTCATTTCCAATTTTTTTGAATTAAAAATAACAAAATCACTTAAATTTCTCCACATTTTCTTCTTTTTCAAATGAAAAAGAACAAAATCAATATTTCTCCACATATTCTTTTTAAAATGAAAAATTACAAAATCTGTTATATTTCTTGTTTTCTTTTTCAAATGAAAATTAACAACATTAGCTTATTTCTCATTATCTTTTAAAATGAAAAATAATAAAATCAGCATAATTTCTCATTAATTTCATATTTTACAAATGTAAAAAAAACAGAATCAGCTCTATTTCTCATTATGCTTTTTAAATAAAAAGTAACAAAATCAGATATATTTTAGTCATTATTTTCTTATTTTAAAATGAAAAATAACAAAATCAGCTATATTTATCACTACTTTCAAATAAAAAATAAAATCAACTATATTTCTAATCTTATTTTTTCCATTGAAAAATAAGAAAATCAGGTATATTTCTACTCATTTCCAACTTTTTCAAATTAAAAATAACAAAATCAGTTATATTTTTACACATTTTTTCTTTTTCAAAGGAAAAATAACAAAATAAGTTCTATTTCTACTGATTTTCTTTTTCAAATGAAAAATAACATCAGTTATGTTCCTGAACTTTTTCTTCTTTTTCAAATGAAAAATGACAAAATCTGCTAAGTATCTCATTATTTACTTTTTTCAAATGAAAAATACCAAAATCATTTCTATTTCTCATTATTTACTTAATTTTCAAATAAAAAAAATAACAAAATCAATCAGTCACATTTTTGTCATTATTTTATCTTTTTCAAATGAAAAATAACAAAATCAGTTCTTTCTTATTATTTTCTTCTTCTTCAACAAAAAATATCAAAATCACTTACAATTATGCCATTTTTTTGCAAATTGTTGAGTTGTGCGGTAATAAATATGAACAACAGAAAATTATATTAAATAAATGTATTACGGAAGAAAATAGTATTTACAAAGTGGGGTTAGTAGTCATACAGTAAACAAGGTATTAATTTTAATTGTATGTCTCTACATACGATGTAGAGTCCGATTATAATCACTTCCGGTTGACTACTGGAAGTATCCGACTGACTTGTTAGCACAGTTCCAATCACTCTAGCACTGGTATATCGCTTACTGTGACATTACCGCCAACTATATTTAGTTATCCCTCCCACTAAGAGCAACCTGTGACACATGGTCAGTTATAAGTGGGGTTTCCAGGCTATATGGCCCGGCCAAAACATGTCTGTCTATTTTTGCCCAGTCGTGGTTCTACCCTTCGGCGGAACCATGACTGGGTTATTGCTCTCTGCTCGGAAGCAGAGAGCGCCCTCTACCCGAAGGCAGACAGCTGACAGTGTCGCAGTTGCAGAGGCAAATGCCATCTGACATTACTGCCAACTATATTTAGTTGTCCCTCCCACTAAGGGCAACATGTGACACATGGTCAGTTATAAGTGGGGTTTTCGGGCTATATGGCCCGGCCAAAAAATGTCTGTCTATTTTTCCCTAGTCGTGATTCTACCCTTCAGCGGAACCATGACTGGGTTATTAGCTCTCTGCTCGGAAGCAGAGAGCGCCCTCTACCCGAAGACAGACAGCTGACAGTGTCGCAGTTGCAGAGGCAAATGCCAACTGATATTGCCGCCGACTGTATTTACTAGCCTTCCCACGTAGGCTGGATGTGACACATGGTCATTTTATAGTGGGTATTCCCGGCCATATAGCCGGGCCAAAAAATGTCTGTCTATTTTTGACCAGTCGTGGTTCTACCCTTCGGCGGAACCACGACTGGGTTATTGCTCTCTGCTCGGAAGCAGAGAGCGCCCTCTACCCGAAGGCAGAGGGCTGACAGTGTCGCAGTTGCAGAGGCAAATGCCAACTGACATTGCCGCCGACAACGCCGAGGTCTTGACATTACAACTATTTGTAGTGCATGGAATAGTTCATTTATCATTAAAAGGGTGGAGAGCGCACTAACACCCCCCTCCTAAGATTTTTTCATCAATTCTCATATTTCTTTCTTTTTGGATCCACCACCAAATGTTGCATTGCCTTCCTTTTTCTAGTAGATTTCCGCTCTGTTACTTCTTTCTCTTGTGGCATTTGTCGGTCGAACGTGTCGTAAATCTCTTCTATGCTATCATCTACCCTTGACAGCGTGTCTATAGCTTCTTCAGTTAATCTTTTGCTTATCTGATTTACGTGTCATCTGTGGATAAATTTTTTGCATTTAATCATATATAACATGTTTCCGATACGTTCCTTTATTATTCCTGGAAGCCAGGAGACATTATTATATTTGTAACTTTTGAAATAAACTTTTTCATTTTTGTTGAACTTCATTTTTGGAAGTTGAGTTGTGGGTGTAAGTGCTTTTTCTCTTGGAATTAATTCATCAAACGCCGATCACACCTTTCTCGCGAACATCAATTCTGAAGGCGCAGCTTTATTAGGGGTTATCCTATAAACTTGTAGGAATAATTGCAATGCCTTCTTAGCAGGTGTCCCTGATGCCTTTTTTAATACACTATCTCTTCTCATTTTCTTCTTTTTCAAATGAAAAATCACAAAATCTGCTTTATTTCACATTTTCTACTTTTTCAAATGAAAAACCGCAAAATCAGCCCAATTTCTTCTCATTTTCTTATTTTTCAAATGAAAAATCACAAAATCAGCCCTATTTCTACTCATTTTCTTCTGTTTTCAAATGAGAAATCAAAAATCAACCCTATTTCCTCTTATTTTTTCTTTTTCAAATGAAAAATCGAAAAATCAGCCCTATTACTTATCATTTTCTTGGTTTTCAAATGAAGAAACACAAAATCAGCACTATTGATTCTGATTTTCTTTTTATTTCAAATGAGAACTCACAAAATAAGCTCTATTTCTTCTAATTTTTTTCTTTTTCAAACGAAAAATCAAAAAATCAGCAGTATTTCATCTCTTTTTCTTCTATTTCAAATGAAAAATCACAAAATCAGTCCTATTATTTATCATTTTCTTCTTTTTCAAATGAAAAATCACAAAATCAGCTTTATTTCTTCTCATTTTCTTACTTTTCAAGTGGACATTCAGCTGTATTTCTAATTTTTATTTTCAAATGAAAAATCATAAAATCAGCTGTATTTCTTCTCATTTTTTACTTTTTCAAATGAAAAATCATATAACCAGCACTTTTTCTACTCATTTTCTACTTTTTTCAAAAGAAAAAGAAAAAAAATCAGCCCTATTTCTTCTCATTTTTTCTTTTCAAATGAAAAATCAAAAAATCAACCAAATTTCTACTCATTTTCTTTTTTAAATGAAAAATTACAAAACCAGCGCTATTTGTTCTAATTTTCTTCTATTTCAAATGAAAAATTAAAAAACAGCCCTATTTCTTCTCATTTTGTCCTTTTTCAAATGAAAAATTACAAAATCAACTCTATTTCTTCCCTTATTCTTCATCTGCAAGTGTAAAATCAGAAAATCAGCCCTATTTCTACTCATTTTCTTTTTTTTCAAATGAAAAATCATAAAATCAGCTCTGTTTCTTCTCATTTCTTTTTCAAATGAAAAATCACAAAATCAGCTCTATTTCTTCTCATTTTCTTCGTTTTCAAATGAAGAAACACACAATCAGCTATATTGATTCTGATTTTCGTTTTTTTCAAATGAAAATCACAAAGTCAGCACTATCTCTGCTCATTTTCTACTTTTTCAAATGAAAAACCACAAAATCAGCCCAATTTCTTCTCATTTTCTTATTTTTCAAATGAAAAATCACAAAATCAGCCCTATTTCTACTCATTTTCTTCTGTTTTCAAATGAGAAATCAAAAATCAGCCCTATTTCCTCTCACTTTTTCTTTTTCAAATGAAAAATTGCAAAATCAGCCCTATTTCTTATCATTTTCTTGGTTTTCAAATGAAGAAACACAAAATCAGCACTATTGATTCTGATTTTCTTTTTATTTCAAATGCGAACTTACAAAATCAGCTCTATTTTTTCTCATTTTTTTCTTTTTCAAACGAAAAATCAAAAATTTAGCAGTATTTCATCTCATTTTCTTCTATTTAAAATGAAAAATCACAAAACCAGCCCTATTATTTATCATTTTCTTCTTTTTCAAATGAAAAATCACAAAATCAGCTTTATTTCTTCTAATCTTCTTCTTTTTCAAATGGTAACATCACAATGTCAGCTTTATTTCTTCTCATTTTCTTCTTTTTCGAATGAAACATAACAAAATCAGCTCTATTCTTCTCATTTTTTTCTTTTTCAAATGGAAATCACAAAATCAGTCCTATTTCTACTCATTTTCTATTTTTCAAATGAAAAACCAGACAATCAGTTCTATGTCTTCTCATATTTAACTTTTCAAAAAAAAATCACAAAATCAGACCTATTTCTTCTTATTTTCTTCATTTTCAAATGAAGAAACACAAAATCAGCTTTATTGCTTTTGATTTTCTTTTTTTTTCAAATGAGAACTCACAAAATCAGGTTTATTTCTTCTCATTTTCTCCTTTTTCAAATGAAAAATAGCAAAATCAGCCCTATTTCTACTCATTGTCATTTTTTTTATATGAAAACCACGAAACAGCTCTATTTCCTCTAATTTTCTTCTTTTTCAAAAACAAATCACAAAATCTGCCCTATTTCTCCATATATTCTTCTTTTTCAAATGAAACATAACAAAATCAGCTCCATTCTTCTTATTTTCTTCTTTTTCAAATGGAAAATCACAAAATCAGCTTTATTACACATTTTCTACTTTTTCAAATGAAAAACCATAAAATCAGCCCTATTTCTTGTTATTTCCATTTCTTTCAAGTGAAAGATCCCAAAATCAGCTCTATATCTTTTCATTTTCTTGTTGTTCAAAAGAAAACTCAGAAAATAAACCCTATTTCTTTTCATTTTTTTCATTTTCAACTGGAAAATCACAAAAACAGCTCTATTAATTCTCATTTTCTCCTTTTTCAAATATAAAATCACAAAATCAGCCCTACTTCTACACTTTGTCTTCTTTTTGAAATGAAAAATCAGAAAATCAGCACTATTTCTTTTAATTTTCTTCTTTTTCAAAAGAAAAATCACAATATTAGCTCTATTTCTTCCCATTTTCTCCTTTTTCAAATGAAAATCACAAAATCAGAATTATTTCTACACATTTCTTTCTTTTTCTGTAAAAATTCACAAAATCAGCTCCATTTCCTATCATTTTCTTTTTTTTCAAATGAAAAATAACAAGATCAGCATTAGTTCTTCTCATTTACATTTTTTTTAATGGAAAAATCACAAAATCAGTCCTGTTTCTTCTCATTTTCTTCTTTTTCAAATAAAAAATTAAAAAATCCGCTCTATTTCTTCTCATTTACTCCTTTTTCAAATGAAAAATTACAAAATCAACTCTATTTCTTCACATATTCTTCATTTGCAAATGTAAAATCACAAAATCAGCCCTATTTCTACTCATTTTCTTTTTTGCAAATGAAAAACAACAAAATCAGCTCTATTTATTCTCATTTTTTTCAAATGAAAAATCACAAAAACAGCCCTATTTCTTCTCATTTTCTTTGTTTTCAAATGAAGAAAAACAAAAGCAGCTAAATTGATTCTGATTTTCATTTTTTTGAATTGAGAACTCACAAAATCAGCCCTATTTCTTTTAACTTTCTTCTTTTTCAAATGAAAAATCACAAAGTCAGCACTATTTCTTCTCATTTTCTTCTCTATCAAATGAAAAATCACAAAATCTGCTTTATTTATTTATTTTTTTTAATCATATCACCCCAAGCAAGGCGATAATGCCACTGATGCGCAGGGGCTATGTAAGGGTAAAAAGAATGGAAAAGAGAAAGCCGGAAACCACATCCTAAACAGGGAACAAGGGATAAGCCTCTTCACCTGTTCAATAGACGTGGGCGGAGTGTGGACCAGAATGTTCTTGTTTTTCAAATGAAAAATCAGAAAGTCAGCACTATTTCTTCTCATTTTCTTCTTTTGCAAATAAAAAAGTACACAATCAGCTCTATTGCTTCTGATTTTCTCCTTTTACAAATGAAAAATCACAAAATCCGCTTTATTTCTCATTTTCTACTTTTTCAAATGAAAAACCACAAAATCAGCCGAAATTCTTCTCATTTTCTAATTTTTCAAATGAAAAATCACAAAATCAGCCCTATTTCTTATCATTTTCTTTATTTTTCAAATGAAAACTCACAAAATCAGCCCTATCTTTTTAATTTTCTTCTTTTTCAAATGAAAAATCACAAAATCAGCTTTATGTCATTTCATTTTTTTATTTCAAATGAAAAATCACAATATCAGCCATTATTATTTCTCATTTTCTTCTTTTTCAAATGAAAAACCACAAAATCACTTCTATTTTTTCTCATTTTCATTTTCAAATGAAAAATCATAAAATCAGCTTTATTTCTTCTCATTTTCTTTTTTATCAAATGAAAAATCCAAAAATCTGCCCTATTTCTTCTCATTGTCTTCTTTTTCAAATGGAAAACCAGAAAATCAGCTCTATGTCGTCTCATTTTTAACTTTTCAAAATAAAAATCACAAAATTATTCCTATTTATTCTCGTTTTCTTCATTTTCAAATGAAAAATCACAAAACCAGCTTTATTTCTTCTCATTTTCTTTTTTATCAAATGAAAAATCCCAAAATCAACGTTATCTCTTCGTATTGTCTTCTTTTATAAATCACAAAATCAATTCTATTTTTATCTCATTTTCTTCTTTTCCAAATGATAAATCACAAAATCAGCCCTATTTCTTCATATTTTCTTGTTTTTTAAATGAAAACTCACAAAATGAGCTCTGTTTCTTTACAGTTTCTTTTTTTTCAAATGAAAAATCACAAAATCACTTCTATTTTTTCTCATTTTCATTTTCAAATGAAAAATCATAAAATCAGCTTTATTTCCTCTCATTTTCTTGTTTTTCAAATGGAAAATCACAAAACCACCTCTATTTATTCACATTTACTTCTTTTTCAAATGAAAAATCACAAAATCAGCTCTTTTTCTTCTCATTTTCTTCTTTTTCAAATCAGATATCACAAAATCAGTGCTATCTTTTCTCATTTTCTTCTTTTTCAAATGAAAAATCACAACATCAGCTGTATTTCTTCTTATAAAAAATCACAAAAGCAAACCAATTTCTACCCATTTTATTCTTTTTCAAATGAAAATCACAGTATCAGCTGTATTTGGTCTGATTTTCTTCTTTTTCAAACGAAAAATTATAAAGGCAACATTATTTCGTCTCCTTTTTTTATTTTAAATGAAAAATCACAAAGTCAGCCCCATTTCTTATTATTTTCTTCTTTTTGAAACGAAAAATTACAAACTCAGCTCTATTGCTTCTAATTTTCTTTTTTTCAAGTGAAAAATAAAAAACTCAGCTCTTGTTATTCTTATTTTCTTCTTTTGCAAATGGAAAATCCCAAAATCAGCTATATTTCTTCTCATTTTCTTCTTTTTCAAATGATAAATCACAAAATCAATTCTATTTCTTCTTATGTTCTTCTTTTTCAAATGAAAAATCACATAATCAGCTTTATTTCTTCTCATTTTCTTGTTTTTCAAATGAAAAATCTCAAAGTCAGCCATATTTCTTCTCTTTTTCTTCTTTTTGTAATGAAAAATCACAAACTCAGCTCTTGTTTTTCTTATTTTCTTCTTTTTCAAATGAAAAATCACAAAATGAGTTCTAATTCTTTTCATTTTTTTTTAATGGAAAATACAAAATCAGCTTTATTTCTTATTTTCTACTTTTTCAAATGATAAACCACAAAATCTGTCCTATTTCTTCTCATTTTCTAATTTATCAGATGAAAAATCAAAAAAGCAGCCCTATTTCTACTCATTTTCTTCTTTTCAAACGAAAAATTATCAATCAGCCTTATTTCTTTTCATTTTCTTCTTTTTCAAAAGAAAAATCACAAAATCAGGTCTATTTCATCTAATTTGCTTCTTTTTCAAATGAAAAATCACAAAATCAGCTTTATTTCATCTCATTTTCTTATTTTAAATGAAATATCATAAAATCAGCACTTTTGTTTTTTTTTCTATTTCAAATGAAAAATCCCTAAATCAGTGTTATCTCCTCTTATTTTCTTCTTTTATAAAAGAAAAATCAGGAAATCAGCCTTGTTTCTGATCTTTTTCTACTTTTTCAAATGAAAAAACACAAAATCGGCTCTATTTATTCTCTTTTCCTTCTTTTTTAAATGAAAAATCATAATATCAGCCCTATTTTTCTCATTTTCTTCTTTTTCAAATGAAAAATCATAATATCAGCCCTATTTTTCTCATTTTCTTCTTATTCAAATGAAATCTGCTCTATTTCTTCTCATTTCCTTCGTTTTCAATATAAAAATCCAAAAATCAATCCTATTTCTTATCATTTTCTTTTTTTCAAATGAAAAATCAAAAAATCAGCTCTATTCCTTCTTATTTTCTTCATTTTCAAATGAAGAAACAGAAAATCTGCTCTATTGCTTCTGATTTTCTTTTTTTCAAATGAGAACACACAAAATCAGCCATATTTTTTTTCATTTTCTACTTTTTCAAATGAGAAATCACATAATCAGCACTATTTCTACTCATTTTCTTTTTTGTCAAAATAAAAATAAAAAATTGATCCTATTTCTTCTCATTTTTTCTTCTCATTTTCTACTTTTTCAATTGAAAAATCACAAAAACAGTGCTATTTCTTCTCATTTTACTTCTTTTTTAAATGAACAATATGAAATCAGCATGATGTCTTCTCATTTTTGTTTTTTTCAAAAGAAAATTGATAAAATCAGCTGTATTTCTACTCATTTGTTTCTAAACAACAAATAACAAAATCAGATCTATTTCTTCTTATTTTCTTATTTTTCAAATGAAAAATAACAAAACCAGCCATATTTCTTTATTTTTCTTCTGTTTCAAATGAAAAATCAAAAAATCAGTTTTATTTGTTCTCATCTTCTTCTTTTTCAAATGAAAAATCACAAAACCAGCCCTATTTCTTCTCTTTTTTTCAGATCAAAAATCATAAAATAAGAGATATTTTTCATTTCATAGTTTTTCAAATAAAAAAATCACAAAATCAGCTTTATTTCTTCTCATTTTCTTCTTTTTTGATTGAAACATCACAAAATCAGTACTTTTTCATATCATTTTCTTTTTTCAAATGAAAAATCACCAATTCAGATCTCTTTCTTCTCATTCTAATCTTTCTCAAATGAAAAATCACAAAATCAGTCTATATTCTCATTTTCTTTTTTTCAATTGAAAAATAACAAAATCAGCCCTATTTCTTCCCATTTTCATTCTTTTCAGATGAAAAATCACAAAATCAGCTCTATTTCTTCTCATTTTCATTTTTTCAAATGAAAATCACAAAATCGGCCCTATTTTTTCTCATTTTCTTATTTTTCAAATGAAAAATCACAAAATCCTCTCTGTTTGTTCATATTTTTTCTTTTTCTAATAAAAAATCACAAAATCAGCCCTATTTTTTCTCATGTTCTTCTTTTTCAAATGAAGAATCACAAAATCAGCCCTATTTCTTCTCCTTTTCTTGTTTCTACTTTTTCTTTTTTCTTTTTCAAATGAAAATCACAAAATCATTTCTATTTCTTCTCATTCTCTTGCTTTTGATATGAACAATCACAATATCCGTACTATTTTTGCTTATTTTCTTTTTTCCAAATGAAAATCACAAATTCAGCACTATTTATTCTCATTTTCTTCTTTTTCAAATGAAAAATTACAAAATCAGCTCTATTATCTATTTACTTTTTTCAGATGAAAAATGACACAATTTCTAATGAAAATCACAAAATCAGCTTCATTTCTCCTCATTTGTTGTTTTTTTAAGGAAAAATAACAAAATAAGCACTGTTACTTGTTATTTTCTTCCTTTTCAAGTGAAAATCACAAAATAAGCTTTATTTCATGTCATTTTCTAGTTTTTCAAATGAAAAATCACAAAATCAGCTTTTTTTTCTTCTCATTTTTTTCCCAATGAAAAATTACAAAATCAGCTCTATTTCTAATCATTTTCTTCTTTTTCAAATGAAAAATCACAAATTCAGCCACATCTCTTTTTATTTTTTCTTTCTCAAAATAAAAATCACAAAATCATTTCTATTTCTTCTCATTTTCACAAAATCCACACTATTTCTGCTCATTTTATTTTTTTCAAATGAAAAATCCCAAATTCAGCACTATTTCTTCTTATTTGCTTTTTTTGCAAATGAAAAATTACAAATACAGCCCTCTCTCTTCTCATTTCCTTCTTTTTCAAAAGGAATAGCACTATATCAGCTCTATTTCTTCTCATTTTCAAGTTTTTCATAGAAAAAATCACAAAAGTGAATCCATTTCTCCACATTTTCTTCTTTTTCAAATGAACATCACAAAATCAGCTCTATTTCTTCTCATTTTCTTCTTTTTCAAATGAGAAATCACAAATTCAGCCCTATGACTTCTCATTTTTTTCTTTTTCAAATGAAAAATCACAAAATTATCTCTATTTTTTCTCTTTTTCTTCTTTCTCAAATAAAATAAATCAGCGCTAGTTCTTCTCATTTTCAACTTTTTCAAATGAAAAAACACAAAATCAGCTCTATTTCTTCTCATTTTCTTATTCTTCAAATGAAAAATCACAAAATCAACTCTATTTCTTCTCATTTTATTTTTGAAAATGAAATGAAAAATTCAGCCCTATGTCTTTACAACTTTTACTTTTTCAAATGAAGAATGACAATATCAGCTCCATTTTCTCTCATTTTCTACATTTTCAAATGAACAATCACAAAATCAGCTCTATTTCTCATCATTTTATTTTTTTAAAGTAAAATCACATAATCCACACCATTTTTTGACAATTCCTTCTTTTCCAAATGAAAAATCACAATATCAGCTTTATTTCTTCTCATTTTCTTCTTTTTCAAAAGAAAAATCACAAAAGCTGCATTTCTTCTCATTATCTTCTTTTTCAAATGAAAAATCACAATATCAGGTCTATTTCTTCTTATTTTCTTCCTTTTCAAATGAAAAATCACAAAATCAGCTCTCTTTCTTCTCATTTTCTACTTTTTCAAATGAAAAATCAAAAAATCAGCTCCCGTTATTCCAAATTTTTTTTTCAAATGAAAAATCACAAATTCAGCTCCCGTTATTCCAAATTTTTTTTTCAAATAAAAAATCACAACATTCACCCCATTTCTTTTAATTTTCTTCTTTCCCAAATGAGAAATCACAAAATCAGCTCTATTTCTTCTCATTTTCTTTTTTTTCAAATGAAAAAAGACAAAATCATCTCTATTTCTTCTCATTTTCTACCTTTACAAATAAAGAAAATCAGCTTTAGTTCTTCTCATTTTCTTCTTTTTGAAATGAAAAATCACAAAATCAGCCCTATTTCTTCTCATTTTCTTCTGTTTCAAATAAAAAAAAATCAGCTCTAGTTCTTCAAAAGAAAAATAAAAAAAATCAGCTCTATTTCTTCTCATTTTCTTTTTTTTCAAATGAAAAATCACAAAATCAGCCCTATTTTTTCTCATTTTCTTCTTTTTCAAATGAAAGATCACAAATTCAGCCCTAAGTCTTCTCAATTTTTGTCTTTCAAATTAAAAATTACAAAATCAGCTCTATTTCTTCTCATTTTCTTCTTTTTCAAATAAAAAAATTAGCTCTAGTTCTTCTCAATTTCATCTTTTTCAAATGAAAAATCACAAAATCATCTCTATTTATTCTCATTTTCTTCTGTTTCATATGAAAAATTACAAAATCAGCTCCATTTTTTTCTCATTTTCTTCATTATCAAATGAAGTCCCAAATGAAGTAGGCATCTATGCAGATGACACCACAATATACTGCCGCACCAGTATGAAACCTGTCGTGGCAGACAGACATAATCTCACTGCTGACCTTGAATGAGAAAAATGAAAAAACATTTGTACTATTTTACTAATGAAAAATCACAAGATCAGCTCTATTTCTTCTGATTTTCTTCTTTTCTAATGAAATAATCTCAAAAATAGCTCAATTTCTTCTGATTTTCTTCTTTTTCAAATGAAAGATCAGAAATTCAGCCCTATGTCTTCTCATTGTCTTTCAAATGAAAAATCACAAAATCAGCTCTATTTCTTATCATTTTCTGTTTTTTCAAAGTAAAATCACAAAATGAATTCTATTTTTTTCTCAATTTCTTCTTTTTCAAATGTAAAATCACAATATCAACTTCTATTTCTTCTCATTTTCTTTTTTTTCAAAAGAAAAAAATCACAAAAGCTGCATTTCTTCTCATTTCTTACATTTTTCGAATGAGAAATCCCAACATCAGCTCTATTTATATACAATTTCTTCCTTTGGAAATGAAAAATCACAAAGTCAGCTTACTTTCTTCTCCTTTTCTTCTTTTTCAAATGAAAAATCACAAAATCAGCTCTATTTCTTCTCATTTTCTACTTTTTCAAATGAAAAATCACAAAATCAGCTCCTGTTATTCTATTTAAAAAAAAAAAAATGAAAAATCACAAATTCAGCCTGATAACATTTCATTTTTTCTTTTTGAAATGAAAAATCACAAAATCCACCCTATTTCTTTTCATTTACTTCTTTTCCAAATGAAAATCACAAAATCAACTCTATTTCTTCTCATTTTCTTTTTTTCAAATGAAAAAACACAAAATTATCTCTATTTCTTCTGTTTCAAATAAAAATCAGTTCTAGTTCTTCTCATTTTAATCTTTTTCAAATGAAAAATCAAAAAATCCTCTCTATTTTTTCTCATTTTCATGTTTCATATGAAAAATTACAAAATCAGCTCCATTTTTTCTCATTTTCTTCTTTTTCAAAAGAAAAAAATCACAAAATCAGCTCTATTTCTTCTCATTTTCTTTTTTTCAAATGAAAAATCACAAAATCAGCCCTATGTTTTCTCATTTTCTTCTTTTTCAAATGAAAGATCACAAATTCAGCCCTATGTCTTCTCATTTTTTGTCTTTCAAATGAAAAATCACAAAATCAGCTCTATTTCTTCTTTTTCTTCTTTTTCAAATAAAAAAAATCAGCTCTAGTTCTTCTCATTTTCATCTTTTTCAAATGAAAAATCACAAAATCATCTTTATTTATTCTCATTTTCTTCTGTTTGATATGAAAAATTACAAAATCAGCTCCATTTTTTCTCATTTTCTTCATTATCAAATGAAGTCCCAAATGAAGTAGGCATCTATGCAGATGACACCACAATATACTCCCGCACCAGTATGCACCCTGTCGTGGCAGACAGACATAATCTTGCTGCTGACCTTGAATGAGAAAAATGAAAAAACATTTGTACTATTTTACTAATGAAAAATCACAAGATCAGCTCTATTTCTTCTGATTTTCTTCTTTTCTAATGAAATAATCTTAAAAATAGCTCTATTTCTTCTGATTTTCTTCTTTTTCAAATGAAAGATCACAAAATCAGCTCTATTTCTTCTCATTTTCATCTTTTTCAAATGAAAAATCACAAAATCATCTCTATTTATTCTCATTTTCTTCTGTTTCATATGAAAAATTACAAAATCAGCTCCATTTTTTCTCATTTTCTTCATTATCAAATGAAGTCCCAAATGAAGTAGGCATCTATGCAGATGACACCACAATATACTCCCACACCAGTATGAAACCTGTCGTGGTGCACAGACATAATCTCACTGCTGACCTTGAATGAGAAAAATGAAAAAACATTTGTACTATTTTACTAATGAAAAATCACAAGATCAGCTCTATTTCTTCTGATTTTCTTCTTTTCTAATGAAATAATCTCAAAAATAGCTCAATTTCTTCTGATTTTCTTCTTTTTCAAATGAAAGATCAGAAATTCAGCCCTATGTCTTCTCATTTATTGTCTTTCAAATGAAAAATCACAAAATCAGCTCTATTTCTCATCATTTTCTATTTTTTCAAAGTAAAATCACAAAATCAATTCTATTTTTTCTCAATTTCTTCTTTTTCAAATGTAAAATCACAATATCAGCTTTATTTCTTCTCATTTTCTTCTTTTTCAAAAGAAAAAGTCACAAAAGCTGCATTTCTTCTCATTTCTTATTTTTTTCAAATGAGAAATTTTCTTCCTTTGGAAATGAAAAATCACAAAATTAGCTTTCTTTTTTCTCCTTTTCTTCTTTTTCAAATGAAAAATCATAAAATCAGCTCTATTTCTTCTCATTTTCTACTTTTTCAAATGAAAAATCACAAAATCAGCTCCTGTTATTCTATTTTTTTTTTTAAATGAAAAATCACAAATTCAGCCTGATAACTTTTCATTTTTTCTTTTTCAAATGAAAAATCACAAAATCCACCCTATTTTTTTTCATTTTCTTCTTTTCCAAATGAAAATCACAAAATCAACTCTATTTCTTCTCATTTTCTTTTTTTCAAATGAAAAAACACAAAATTATCTCTATTTCTTCTCATTTTCTTGTTTGAAATAAAAAAAATCAGTTCTAGTTCTTCTCATTTTCATCTTTTTCAAATGAAATATCAAAAAAATCATCTCTATTTTTTTCTCATTTTCTTCTGTTTCACATGAAAAATTACAAAATCAGCTCCATTTTTTCTCATTTTCTTCTTTTTCAAAAGAAAAAATCACAAAATCAGCTCTATTTCTTCTCATTTTCTTCTTTTTCCAATGGGAAATCACAAAATCAGCCCTATTTTTTTTCATTTTCTTCTTTTTCACATGAAAGTTCACAAATTCAGCCCTATGTCTTCTCATTTTCTGTCTTTCAAATGAAAAATCACAAAATCAGCTCTATTTCTCATCATTTTCTTTTTTTTCGAAGTAAAATTGCAAAATCTATTCTATTTTTTCTCAATTTCTTCTTTTTCAAATGTGAAATAACAATATACTCTTTATTTCTTCTCATTTTCTTCTTTTTCAAAAGAAAAAATCACAAAAGCTGCATTTCTTCTCATTTGTTAATTTTTTCAAATGAGAAATCCCAACATCAGCTCTATTTCTATACATTTTCTTCCTTTTGAAATGAAAAATCACAAAATTAGCTTTCTTTCTTCTCCTTTTCTTCTTTTTGAAATGAAAAATCACAAAATTAGCTTTCTTTCTTCTCATTTTCTACTTTTTCAAATGAAAAATCATAAAATCAAATCTATTCCTTATCATTATTTACTTTTTCATGTGAAAAAACACAAAATCAACACTATTCTTCTTATTATCTTCTTTTCCAAATGAAAATCACAAAATCAACTCTATTTCTTCTCATTTTTTTTTCTAATGAAAAATCTCAAAATCGGCTAAGTTTCTTCTTATTATCTAATTTTTCAAATGAAAAATCACATAATCAGCTCTGTTTCTTCTCAGTTTCTTCTTTTTCAAATGAGACATATCAAAATCATCTCTGTTCTGCTCATTTTCTTCTTTTTCAACAGGAATATCATTATATAAGCTCTATTTCTTCTCATTTTCTTCTAATTTTCTATTTGTCTAATTGAAACATCTCAAAATCAGCTCTATTCTTCTCATTTTCTTCCCTTTCAAATGAAATATAACAAAATCAGCTATATTCTACCCTTTTTCCTCTTTTTCAATTGAAAAGTCATAAAATCAGCTCTATATCTTCTCATTGTTTTCTTTTTCAAATGCAAAAATCACAAAATCAGCTCCATTTTATCATCTTTTGTTCATTTTCAAATAAAATATCATAAAATCAGCGCTATTTCTTCTCATTTTCCTCCTTTTCAAAAGGAATATCACAATATCAGCTGTATTTCATTTTCTTCTTTTTCAAATGAAAAATCGCAAAATCAGCTCTATCTCTTCTCATTATATTCTTTTTCAAACAAAAAATCACGAAATCAGCTCTATTCTTCTTATCTTCTTCTTTTTCAACTGATAAATCACAAAATCAGCTCTATTCTTCTCATTTCCTTTTTTTCAAATGTAAAATCACAAAATCAGCTCAATTTTTCACATTTTCTTTTTCAAATGAAACATAACAAAATCAGCTCTATTTGTCTCATTTACTTCTTTTTCAAATGAAAAATAACAAAATCAGCTCTATATCTTCTCATTTTCTTCTTTTTCAAATGAAAAATCAAAAATCAGCTCCATTTTTTCCTCTTTTTCTTCTTTTTCAAATGAATATCATAAAATCAGCTCAATTTCTTCTGATTTTCTTCTTTTTCAAAAAGAGTATCTCTATATGAGATGTATGTCTTCTCATTGGTTTTTTTCCAAATGAAAAATCACAAAATCAGCTCTATTCTTCTCATTTTCTTCTTTTTCAAAAGGAGTATAACTATATCAGCTGTATTCCTATTCATTTTCTTCCTTTTCAAATGAAAAATCCCAAAATCAGCTCTATTCCTTCTCATTTTCTTCTTTTTCAAGAGGAGTATCACTATATTAGCTGTTTGTCTTCTCATTTTCTTCTTTTTCAAATGAGAAATCACAAAATCTGCTTATTTCTTCTCATTTCCTTCTTTTTCCGATGAAGATTCACAAAATTAGCTCTATTCCTTTTCATTTTCTTTTTTTTCTGAAGAAAAATCACAAAATCTGCTCTATTTCTTCTCATTTTCTGTTTTTCAAATGAAAAATCACAAAATCAGCTTATTTCTTCTCATTTTCTTTTTTTTCAAATGAAAAATCACAAAATCAGGTCTATGTTTCCTCATTTTCTTCTTTTTCAAATGAAAAATCAGAAAATATGAGCTCTATCTCTTCTTATTATCTTCTTTTTCAAATGAAAAATCAAAAAATCATCTCTATTTTTTTTTTTTTTAATTTTTTTTAATCATTTCACCCCAAGCAAGGCATCCCAGTGCCACCATTGCGCTTGTGGCTACATAGGGGGAGGTAAATAGGAAGAGTGGTTAGATATAGGAAATGTCAGAAAGGGGTGATAGATAGTTGGCTGGGTGGGAAGAGTGTTTGAAAGAATGGAAGTTAGTGTGTTTGAAAGAATGGAAGTTAGTGTGTTAGAAGGTGTATATTGACCGTACATTTAAACTCCTGAAGTTTGTAGCTGTCGAGGAAGCAGTCATGTGGAAGAGAATTCCACAGTCGGGAAGTGCGAGAAAAGAAACTGTTGGAGTAGAAGTTGCGGTTGCGTTTTATCGGTTTCACTGTAAAAGGGTGGGATCTAGTTGCTAATCTAGTATCTCGTGCAAATATGAACCTAGGGGTCACCAGTGATCTAAGTTCATCGGAGCAGAAGCCATGAAAGTATTTATAGAAGAGACACAGGGAAGCCACGTCGCGCCGGTGGGAGAGAGACTGCAGGCGGTCTGCCAAGTCATTATGTATCACATTACAGACCCTCCTCTGAACATTATCGAGAAGCCCGAGGAGAATAGCAGGGGCACCCGACCAGATATGGTAGCAGTATTCAATGCACGGGCGGATGGTAGATTTATACATGTGCAGGATAGATTCAGACGGAAAAAAACTCCGGGCCCTGCACAGAGAACCGACTTTCATAGCAGCGGATTTAGCAATGGATTCGATATAGTCATTCCATTTGAGGTCCGCTGAGAGTGTGAGACCAAGGAGGCGTAGAGTTTTACTCTCTGGGAGGCAAGCCTGGTCCATGCTAATAGGAGGTGGGTGTGATTGTCTATGATGATTAATTGATAGTAGCTTCGTTTTAGAAGCATTAAAATTTACGAGCCATTTCTTACCCCAGTCCACTATGGATTGGAGGTCCTTTCCAAGCTCGGCTGCAAGGTTAGCTTTGTCGCCCGCACCAGATTTTTGGTCGAGGCGAGAATAAACTGTGGTGTCATCGGCGTACACACCTACTTGGGATCTTATGGTATCAGGGAGATCATTAATGTAGATCAGAAAGAGCGTAGGACCTAGGATAGAGCCTTGAGGGACACCCGCGTTCGTGTGGTAGTTCCGGGAGGCATGTCCGTTTAATACCACTTTCAATGTGCGGTTAGATAGGAATGACTGGATTAGTTCAAACAATTGTCCAGCTATACCATAGCTCCGCAGTTTGCATAGAAGGCCAGCATGCCAAACACTGTCGAACGCTTTAGAGATATCCAAGCCAACGGTTCGGGCTTCACCATTCCTATCGAGTGCCTGATATATGTACTCGGTGATGGTCATTAGCATATCAGCAGTAGACCTGGTGAAGCGGAAGCCATACTGTTTGTCTGAGAGGAGCCCGTGGGCCGTGATATGCTGAACGACCTCGGCGTTGATAATGGCTTCGAACACTTTGCCGAAGATCGGAAGAAGGCTGATAGGTCGGTAATTTGCGGTGTCCGAGGGTTCTCCAGTGTTTTTAAATATAGGAACTACAGAGGAAGATTTCCAACAGGCAGAAAAGCAGGAAGCAGATAGGCAGGAGTTGTAGAGCTTAGAAAGTACAGAGGAAAGTTCGGGGCACATTTCTTTAAGACTATGATTGGGATTCCGTCCCCTCCGCTCGCTTTGTGAGGGTCAAGTTTTGAGATTATTTTAGAGACAAGCGAGGGTGTAATATGTACGTCATTCAGTTGAGCATCAGTTCTAGGTGGGAAGTCGGGTGTAGAAATTCCAGACGAGTCCAGTCTCGAATTATTCTAGAATCTGCGGGCAAAGCATTCAGCCTTGTCCGCTGGGGAGGTGAGGACCTCAAATTTGTTTATTAGTCGGGGTATTGTGAACTTGCTCTTGTTAAGTACTCTTTTACAGAGTCGCCAGTAGTCCTTGGTGCCGAACTTAGAGGATGCTATGCGTTGCTTCATTCTGGCAGCAAATAACATCTTAGCTTCGTTAAGTATCTTTTTACACTTATTACGAGCTGAAGCAAAAAGACGTCTGTTTTGGTCCGACGCGTAGCTAGGATAGAGTCGGAAGAAATGATTCCGGTGGGCAATGGCGGCCGAGCAAGCAGGCAAGAACCATGGAGACGAATGAGATTTAAGCTGAAATTTCCTGGCAGGGATAAAAGCATCGATGCCAGGAGGAGACCTCAGATGCACATTCTTCGATGGAAAGACTAAAAACGTTGTTCCAAGGGACGTCACAGAGGAAGTCTCCGAACTAATCCCAGTCTGCTCTTTGGTAGCAGTAGGATATTCTACTTGTCTGGGTTTCTTGGATTGGGTGGGAGCGGAATGAAATGCTGACGGAAACTACGGTGTGGTCAGAGTTACCAAGTGGGCAGAGTTGTCTGGTAGTGCAAGAGTCTGGGATGGAGGTGAAGCAGAGGTCTAGCAGTGAGTCCCTTCCGTTAGGGTTGTCGGAGAAACGCTTGGGGAAGTTCACCACTTGCGTAAGGGATTGGGTTATTGAAAAATTCATGGTGTGGACACCAGCAGGGTCAGTGACAGAGTTCTCCAGCCACTTGGTGTGGTGGGCGTTAAAGTCACCAAACACAAATACATGGGCGGAGGGATGGGAAGAAATGGCTTTGTCAATATTGTCAGAGACACTGTCAAGTAACGAACAGTCAGGGAGGAAGGGGAGCAGTAGAGAAAGAAGAGATAGCTAATCGAGCTTAGAAGTGAGAGGCGGAAGCACATGAAAGAATGATCCGGGGATTCAAGGGATGTTGCCCTAGCTTGGGGAAGGTGTTCGCTGACATACACACCAAGCACATGCATATGAACATTGGAGTCCTTCCTGAAAAGGGGAAGGTAGCCAGGAATGTCAAACTCAGAAGAAGGGATAGAATGGCCAAGGTGAGTTATTTTGAAGGAATGAATCAACGCTGAGGAATTTAGTGCGGATACCATGTATGTTAGTGTAAGAGATGCAGACGGGTTTGGGCGTTTTCAGACTAGCTGGTTTAGCTTTGCTATTATGTTTGTTTTTTTCCATAGTGATTCAATTAAGGAGAGGTCTTAGAATAGAGTCAGTCGGTCATTTGTTTTCAGCATGTGAAGGATGGAGACTGATGCGGCCTACTACATAATGTGGCCTCGGGGTTGCCCACCAAACGTTCATGCAGGGACGCCCATCCATGCGCAATATGGCACTACAAGAACCCTGGTATTATTCAACTGTTGATCAGAGCAGCCTCTCAAGATGCTACGCATGAGTTTGGGCTCCTAACTATCAGTCGGAAGCAGCAACCAGGAAACTGCCAACCCGGCAGAATGTAAAGACGTTGCCACCATACTCCGTAACTGCAAGCAGCTTCCAGCTGAACTAACACTAAGACCGAAGAAGGGGGATGAACCAGAAACCCCTTCCTGAAGAAGAAACAAGGCAATCACCTCTACTCTTGATCAAAAGAAGGGGGTGGAGTGTGAGACCGGGTGATAGTAGGAACTATCTACTCCAATTAAAAACAAAAAAAAGAAAAGGAAAAGGGTAACTGAAATTTACTAAGTTTTAACTTAGTATAAGACAAAACTAAATTTCAATTGCAAAATAATTTACACGAACTACTTAGGTTAGTGACAAAACAAAAAAAATAAAAATTCAACAAAAAACCAAAAATTTTAAAAATAAATAATTAAAAATAAAATAAAATAAAATTAAAAATTACAAAAAAGACA
Organism: Ascarosepion bandense; assembly: GCA_037127315.1. Lineage (NCBI taxonomy): Eukaryota > Metazoa > Mollusca > Cephalopoda > Sepiida > Sepiidae > Ascarosepion > Ascarosepion bandense. The sequence continues at coordinate 186,324 of JBBBDQ010001251.1, read as the reverse complement.
GACTGATTCTGGGTGAACTTACCACGAGGAGGTAACACAGAAAGTTGATTTAATTAAATTTCTGAAATAAAAATAAAATTTAAACATTTTTTCAGAACATAGGTGAGTTAGCCAACACGTGCTTCTCATTATCTTCATTTTCAAATGAAAAATTACAAAATCAGCTCTATTTCTTCTCATTTTCTACTTTTTCAAATGAAAGATCACAAAATCAGCTCAATTCTTCTCATTATCTTCTTTTTCAAATGAAACATAACAAAATCATCTCTATTCTTCTTATTTTCTTCTTTTTCAAATGAAAAATCACAAAATCAGCACCATTTTTTCATCTTTTTCTTCTTTTTCAAATGAATATCATAAAATCAGCTCTATTTCTTCTGATTTTCTTCTTTTTCAAAAGGAGTATCTCTATATCAGCTGTATTTCTTCTCATTGTCTTTTTTTTTCAAATGAAAAATCACAAAATAAACACTATTTCTTCTCATTTTCTATTTTTTCAAATGAAAAATCTCAAAATCAGCTCTATTCTCATTTTCTTCTCTTTCAAATGAGACATAACAAAATCGGGCTCGATTCTTCTCATTTTCTTCTTTTTCAAATGAAAAATCACAAAATCTGCTCTATATTTTCTCATTTTCTTCTTTTTCAGATGTAACAATCATATAATCAGCACCATCTTTTGGTCTTTTTCTTCTTTTTCAAATGAAATACCATAAAATCAGCTCTATTCCTTCTCATTTTCTTCTTTTTCAAATGAAAAATCACAAAATCTGCTTATTTCTCATTTTCTTCTTTTTCAAATGAAGAATCACAAACTCAGCTCTATTCTTCTCATTTTCTCCTTTTGCAAATGAAAAATCACAAAATCAGCTCAATTTCTTCTCATAATCTACTTTTTCAAATGAAAAATCACAAAATCAGCTCTATTTCTTCTAGTTTTCCTTAACAGAAGGAATATCACTATATCAGCTGTATTTCTTCTCATTGTCTTTTGGTTTCAAATGAAAAATCACAAAATCAGCTCTATTTTTTCTGATTTTGTATTTGTTCAAATACAAAATCTAAAAATCAGCACTATGCTTCTCATTTTCTTCTCTTTCAAATGAAACATAGCAAAATCAGCTCTATTTCTCATTTCCTTTTTTTACTAAAGGAATATCACTATATCAGCTTTATTTCTATTCATTTTCTTCATTTTCAAATGAAGAATCAAATCATTTCTTCTCATTATCTTCTTTTACAAATGAAAAATCGCAAAATCAGCTCTATCTTTTCAAATTTTCTTCTTTTTAAAGGAAAATCACAAAATCATCTCTATTCTTCTCATTATCTTCTTTTTAAAATAAAAAATCACAAAATCAGCTCCATTCTTTTCATTTTCTTCTTTTTCAAAAGGAGTATCACTATATCAGCTGTATGTCTTCTCATTGTCATTTTTTTCAAATGAAAAACCACAAAATCAGCTCTATTCCTTCTCATTTTCTTCTTTTTCAAATGAAAAATCACAAAATCTGCTAATTTCATCTCATTTCCATCTTTTTCAAATGAAGATTCACAAAAACAGCTCTATTCCTTATCATTTCTTCTTTTTCAAAAGAAAAAGCACAAAATTAGCTCTATTTCTTCTCATTATCTACTTTTTCAAATGAAAAATCTCAAAATCAGCTCTATTTTTCTTATTTACTTTTTTCAAATGAGACATAACAAAATCAGCAGTATTCTTCCTATCCTCTTCTTTTTCAAATGAAAAATCACAAAATCTGCTCTATATCTTCTCATTTTCTTCTTTTTAATACAAAAATCACATAATCAGCTCCAATCAGCTTCTTTTTAAAATGAAATATCATAAAATCAGTTCCATTCCTTCTCATTTTCTTCTTTTTCAAATGAAAAATCACAAAATCAGCTCTTTTTCTTGTCCTTTTCTTTTTTTTCAAATGAAAAATCACAAAATCAGCTCTATTCCTTCTTATTTTCTACTTTTCAAATGAAAAATCACAAAATCAGCTTATTTCTTCGCATTTATTTCTTTTTCAAATGAAAAATCGCAAAATCAGGTTTATGTTTTCTCAGTTTCTTCTTTTTCAAATGAAAAATCATAAAATCAGTTTTATTCTTCTCATTATCTTCTTTTTCAAATGAAAAATCACAAAATCAGCTCCATTCCTTCTCATTTTCTTCTTTTTCAAATGAAAAATCACAAAATCAGCTCTATTCTTCTCATTTTCTTCTTTTTTACATAAAACATCACAAAATCAGCTCTATTTCTACTCATTTTCTATTTTTTCAAATGAAAAATCACAAAATTAGCTCTATTCTTCACATTTTCTTTTTGTTCAAATGAAACATAACAAAATCAGATTTATTCTTCTTATTTTCTCCTTTTTCAAATAAAAAATCACAAAATCAGCTCCATTTTTTCCGCTTTTTCTTCTTTTTCAAATGATATATCATAAAATCAGATCTACTCCTTCTAATTTTCTTCATTTTTAAAAGGAGTATCTCTATATCAGCTGTATTTCTTCTCATTGTCATTTTCTTTCAAAATAAAAATCACAAAATAAGCTCTATTTCTTCTCATTTTCTATTTTTGAAATGAAAAAGCACAAAATCTGCTCTATATCTTCTCATTTTCTTCTTTTTCATATGCAAAAATCACATATTCTGCTTCATTTTTTCCTCTTTTACTTCTTTTTCAAATGAAATATCATAAAATCAGCTCTATTTCTTCTCATTTTCTTTTTCTAAAGGAATATCACTCTATCAGCTGTATTTCTATTCATTTTCTTCTTTTTCAAATGAAAACTCCCAAAATCAGCTCTATTCCTTCTCATTTTCTTCTTTTTCAAATGAAAAATCACAAAATCAGCACTACTTTTCTCATTTTCTACTTTTTCAAATGAAAAATCTTAAAATCAGCTCTATCCCATCTCATTTTCTTCTTTTTCAAATGGAAAATCACAAAATCAGCTCTCTCTTCCTTTTCATTTCCTTTTCTTTCAAAAGGAATATCACTATATCAGCTCTACTTCTTCTCATTATCTAATTTGTCAAATGAAAATCATAAAATCAGCTCTATTTCTTCTAGTTTTTCTTTAAAAAACGGAATATCACTATATCAGCTGTATTTCTTCTCATTGGCTTTTTGTTTCAAATGTAAAATCACAAAATCAGCTCTAATCCTTCTCATTTTGTATTTGTTCAAATAAAAAATCTCAAAATCAGCTCTATGCTTCTCATTTTCATCTCTTTCAAATGAAACATAACAAAATCAGCACTATTCTTTTCATTTTCTTCTCTTTCAAATGGAAAATCACAAAATCAGCTCTATTTTTTCTCATTATCTTCTTTTTCAAATGAACCAACTTTGTATTGTGAAACTTTTCGGTCAATTTTGTCATCTTCCAGATGACCATGTTAGTCATCACTTCCAAATTATCTGTCAAATTAAGCCCCTTTCTGTTATTCGCAAAACATACACAACATGTCCTATTGCCAACCGAATCCTATCCATTGACTCGCTCAATCATCTTCATTTCTGTTACCGTCTTACCCAACTTGATAAGGAACAACGTGGATGTGGATCACATCCACCAGTATTTGCTTTTCTTTTCTTTTCTTTTCTTTTTCCTTTTTTTCCCCCTGTTTTCTTAACACCGGACAAATATATACAGAATTCCCTTCTCTCTATTGACTTGATATTTATAAAAAATAAAAGCGGGAGCTAGGAACTTTTGTGCTTACTTGATAAATTTTATAAAAAAAGTTTCATATTTTTGTTCGGTCTTGCTAAAGAAAAAGACGAGCTGCCACACGAGGGAATTTTAGATTTTTAGATTTTTAGATTTTAGATTCCATTAGAGTAATTAAGTGTGAGTCATGGTTTCTTTAACAAGATCATCGATCTTTGATGTTGATTTCTCAAGACATCGACCACTAAAACAAGAGACAGAAAGTCGATAGCTGGCAACGAGTGAAATCTCTCGCTCTCTCCACACACACACACACACACACACACACACACACACACACACACACATATATATATATATATTATTAGATATATTTTCTCATTCTTTGTTTAAACGGGGTTGAAAATGCATGTCTTAAACTGACACGTTGAAAATGGTTATTCCCCTCTAAATTTTATCTGAATTTACAGATATATATATATATATATATATATATATATATATATAAGCATATATGTTATGGGCATGAACCTGCTCAGTTGAAGTGAAAAATTCTTTGTGCTTATTAATGCTCTATCCTCACCCCGATATCGAGTTCTTTACGATAAAAAAACGTGCTTGACAAAATACATTTTATCAGTACAATCACTGAAAAAACAATAACCTTGGCACAAAACATTATCACAGCCCAACACTATATATATATATATATATATATATATATATAAGGTGGGTGAAAAGAAACTATTGAAAGTTATGTTATTTTTTACTTTTATTATTATCACGATATTTACATGAAACAAAATATATTGTGATCCCTAAAGTAGTAGAGGCCTATGAGTTAGAAGACCTCGAAATAGTGCACATTTTCTCCGGATGACCTCAAATTAATTTAAAAGTATATTCGAGAGGAAGACATTCAAAAGAAATTCAGTGAAATCTTATGCTCGGTGGAAATGCCATTGGCATGAAGAGCATTACTCATTCACCTCGCTTTAGGTGAGTTTCAATTACTTTCCAGTAATATCCTTCTTCTGCGATCCCTAAAGTAGTAGAGACTTAAGAGCTAGGTTTGTACCTAGATGGCTGACTATTTGAGAATATCAGATTGCTGGAAGCTTGGATGTGCATGTGGTGTAATGGATAATTGCAGGGAATTCTTAACCGGAAAACTGAGTTCCAGTTCAAGTTGAATTCGTTATATTCAATTACGTGAAAATACCCTTGGAAGAAGGTATGAATCTCCAACTATGTAGTTAATTAGTAAGACGTGTATCACTAAATTATTATTATTATTATTATATCAAAGAATTTCTTACAATCTAAAAAATATTTTCTTGTTTAAATAACCTGCAAAGGGTTGATCAGTAGTTGAAAATGAATTAATCAAAAATCGAATGCTGTAGAATTTCATTAATAATTTCTGTTTTATTTCAGAATGATAAGTGTACCAAGAATGACATAACACTTTTGTACTGCATGATCGTGGTTAGCTGGCATTCTGTTACGAAATATAGTAGTCCGTAAGTGCAGAGACAGTGATGCAGTTTTCATCAACTCCTTCAGTAAGTATCAAAACCATCAGAAATTATTATCCTAAGCTCATGAACACGGGATCTGTGGTTAGATACCTGTAGAAGCTTGGAAGATTGGAAGAGAATGTGCAAAGTTACGGGAAATGATGAAGTCAGTGTGTGTGTGTGTGTGTGTGTGTGTGTGTGTGTGTGTGTGTGTTATGATTAAATGATATGTTTACAATACTTACCTATTTCACCATGATGTCGCTTATCACAGTCATAATGTATTACTATCAAAATGTAAATTTATAAATGTTTATTAAATATGCTAAATTAATTTATTTAATAATCAACAATATATTCTATCAGTTATATAATATTTCTTATCGAATCTTGATGAAAAACTAAAAACAATGGTCTATAAAAGAATTATATCACTACACAAAAAATTCATGCTTCAGAACAATAATGTTCTTCAGTTGATATTCCAAAAAAAGTGTTTTTCACATGTTTTAAAATATCACCTGAAGAATAATAATATTGTTCTGAAACATGAAAACTTTTGTGTAGTGATATAATGCTTATATATATATATATATATATATATATATATATATATGCGGCAAATATTAACAGCATTTTAAATATTCCTCATACTTTACAATCTAAATTTAGTTAAATTTTTTCTGACCTATATTAAAAACTAAATTTTATTTGTTTGTAAGCTTAAAATATATTTTTATTGACCATATTTTAGTCGGTTACTATAGGATGAGCAGTGGACATCGGCTCGGAAGGAGAAATCAGGGAACAGAGTTCGAATTCCAGCTGAATTCTTTACATTCACTTCCGCGCAAATACTCTCGGGAAAGGTATTAATCCGTCTTTTCCCTCTAGTTCTGGGTTAAATAACAGGACAGATTGGGTTCTATAGCCTTGGCTGGCAGCCGGTCTACCGCAGAAAGTAATGGCAACCTAATCTGGGCTAATTTTCTGTCCAGTCAGTCATGTCTCTAAAGTGACATGATCACTCAAGCGTGTATTACGTATGGCACTTGACTGACTGTAGTTATGATTACAATTATAGCTCGAGTTATCACTTTTATTGCCAAAATTCTACTCAAATTTCAAAGTTTTATGCGTATCAATCAAAAGATTTTTTCCCGATTATTGCGTCTTGATGATTCGGTTTATCGTAACTTGCTATGTTTTTAATATTATTATTTGTGAAATATATTCAGTTCATTTCTAAATTAAACAAAATGTTGTATATGTTAGATAATTTGTAATTTTTGGTTAAGACTTCTTCTTCTTCTATTTGTAACCGTTTTATATTTCAATTTATGTTGTATCGTATTTTTGTGTTATTGATAAAGAGTATTTTAAAGTGAAAAGGTTGGTTTATTGTAGTTGGCACTTACAATTTTGTTGACAAATAATTTAATCACTGATTTGTTATCTGAAAGTTGATTATATCGTGAAACTAAACGTAAAGCCAAAGACGTCAAAATCGGAAGTTTAAAGGTTTCTGTAAGCTTTTATATAGACGATTTGAAATATATATATATATATATATATATATATATATATATATATATCCGCAGACAGATCTGCTTCGCTGTATCACAGCTCATCAGTACGGTTAGACATACGATTGCTTTTTACCCAGGATTGAAACCAGACCGAATTGGCGTCAGTCGGCGATTCTACCTCTGAGCTATTGGCGCTCGGTAGAAGCAGACTTTTAGCGTGTGATATATCATGTATAAACACACCAATAGCTGAAAGTGTCATAATTTATTACTGAATAAACGATGCATATATATATATGTGTGTGTGTGTGTGTGTGTGTGTGTGTGTGTGTGTGTGTGTGTGATAAAAAATATACTTCAGTAATAAATAATCATAATGAGAAATCCAATGTTGACGAAGTTAATACTCATCGATGGTTACGTGCATCTAGATTAAAGTGTTTAGGAAGTGGTTTCCGGCTTTCTCTTTTCCAATCTTTTACTCGTTTCCATTTTTCCTCTCTTTTTTTCAATTGGAGTAGATAGACCAAACTATCGCCCGGTTCACACTCCACCCACTTCTATTGAACGGGTGAAGAGGCTCATCCCTTGTTTCCTGTTTAGGATCTGGTTTCCGGCTTTCTCTTTTCCAATCTTTTACTCTTTTCGATTTTTTCCTCTTTTTTTTCAATTGGAGTAGATAGACTAAACTATCGCCAGGTTCACACTCCATCCTCGTCTATTGAGCGGGTGAAGGGGATCATCCCTTGTTTCCTGTTTATGATGTGGTTTCCGGCTTTCTCTTTTCCAATCTTTTACTCTTTTCCATTCTTTTCCTCTTTTTTTTCAATTGGAGTAGATAGACTAAACTATCGCCAGGTTCACACTCCATCCTCGTCTATTGAACGGGTGAAGAGGCTCATCCCTTGTTTCCTGTTTATGATGTGGTTTCCGGCTTTCTCTTTTCCAATCTTTTACTCTTTTCCATTCTTTTCCTCTTTTTGTATTTCAATTGGAGTAGATAGATTAAACTATCGCCCGGTTCACACTCCATCCACTTCTATTGAACGGGTGAAGAGGCTCATCCCTTGTTTCCTGTTTATGATGTGGTTTCCGGCTTTCTCTTTTCCAATCTTTTTATTCTTTTCCATTCTTTTCCTCTTTTTTTTTCAATTGGAGTAGATAGACTAAACTATCGCCAGGTTCACACTCCATCCTCGTCTATTGAACGGGTGAAGAGGCTCATCCCTTGTTTCCTGTTTATGATGTGGTTTCCGGCTTTCTCTTTTCCAATCTTTTACTCTTTTCTATTCTTTTCCTCTTTTTTTTATTTAAATTGGAGTAGATAGACTAAACTATCGCCCGGTTCACACTCTATCCACTTCTATTGAACGGGTGAAGAGGCTCATCCCTTGTTTCCTGTTTAAGATGTGGTTTCCGGCTTTCTCTTTTCCAATCTTTTCACTCTTACGTAGCCCCCTGCACATCAGTGGCGTTACCGCCTTGCTCGGGGTGATATGATTAAAAAAAAAGTCTAAGACAGAATGCTTTATTCTTGCAACGCAAGACCGAAGTCTTTTCACTAGAAACTTTCAGGCAAATATTATACATAATAATATGGATCCAAAATGCAGGTTTTGTGATAAACACCAAGAAACAATAGACCATCTAATCTCAGGCTGTTCTGTACTTCCCCCAAATGAATATAAAAATCGCCACGATAGAATGGGACAATATTTTCTCGAAAGTCCGCCGATGGATTAGTGGGTGAATTTCCGCCCGCTGATAAATCAGTCGGGTTTCGGTCTTGGCCTGAGGCGGACATTTAATCTAGCTACACTGATGAGCTATGATACAGCGAAATAGGTCTATATGCAGATGATTATATGTATATATATTGAATATGTCTGATAAGTGTCAGATTAATAGCGAGTCACACTACCACCAAATTAAATAGAAGCTTTACAAGTCCCCTGAATCAAATTTACCTATTTTCCTCTACATATGGATTAATTTGTATTATGTGGCATTCTAAAAATATTAAATGGCTATAAATAACCTACAAAGGTTTAATAAATCATAGAAAATTAATCAATTAACATATACTTTTATATTAATATAACACTTGTCCATCCGCCTTATGTTGATTTTCTAAGCGTAGCTTAGATGTGGCACAAGGCCGAAAGTATGGGGCATCCCAGTGAAAATTGAACTCACTACTCAGTTGATTCTAGCGAGACATGCTTGCCAACCATTACGCCACCTCGAGGTGTCCCTGTCCATTCACCTTATGTATGGCAACAAGAGAACAAATTGGCTAATGATATTCGTATGCAATAAGTTCATTAGAACCAACACCGCCAAAAACCAAGGAATTATTATCAGGGTCGACCAAAAACAAATATGAAGATATACAAAGAACAGTCAACGAAACACATAAAACAAAATCTAAGGCGACAACAAAGAGTTGTTTTTCAAGGTGACTTTGCAAATCACAGTCTAGACAGGGTGCACAGGTGTGCAGTTTTCGTTACGTCTACCAACGAGAACTTTTATCAATGGAGTCTTCTCTCTATCGATTTGACGTCTCAGAGGTAATGAAAGGCCGTTTTCAAGATACATCCTTTACTGTTCTTCTTGAGACAGGCCTTTCAACAAAGCCATTATCATAATTATTGCCTTCACCAGAATTCTATACAGTCTTACAAATTGTCTCTGTATACTTGAACTTAAAACTAAAACTAACAAGATTTCAGACGGTTAAATAGACAACTTTCGCAGACAATATTTACCTCGGCAGCACAAAATAAATAGAACGTCTAATTTCCAGTTTAACTTTCTAAATGCCTTTATTCGTGACATTTCGGCGTAGTAGATACAAAAATAATCCGAATTCCAGACACATCTGATGAAGGCCGGCGGGAACGACAGTCGAGAGGTTATGAAAAAAAACAAAACAACAAAGATGAGGACAATATTCCGAATGTAAATAGCGTAAATAATTATTAATTTGTTTTGTAGGAGATTTTCCCAAATGTTAAAAATATATTTAAAAATAATATTAATATTAACTCAATGAATTCACAATAAACCTAATATTAATATTAACTCAATGAATTCACAATAAACCTTCGTGTAAATAACTATTAATTTATATAAAAATAAAATTAATATTGTCAATGAATTCACAATAAACTTTCGTGTAAATAACTATTCATATATATCCATCTCCGCCTTTTACTCGTCGTCTTCCTTCTCCAAATCATCATCATCATCATCATACATTGTGAGACCACTGCCAGACAAAAGCCTTTTTTAAATCTTTCCATAACGTAAGTTACTAAACTAATTGCTTCATATCTTACTAACACACCCCTCTATCTCTTCTTTCTATCTTTTATTTAGTTTTTAATTACTGCTTTTCTTATTCACTTGGCAATAACTCTTCGAGAAACATGGGTTTCGTTAAGCTATTTTATTCGAGACAAACTGCTGATACTACATAGATGTGTTCAGAGTCAGATTTACATATGTGCTAAGATCTTCTGTCCTTGCGCCACTGATAAAATTACAAAAATAAAAATATATGAACAGAGAAGAGTTGTTTGTTTTCCAATTTAATGGGGTTCCTTTGAATTCTATTAAAACAATTTAGAGTATTTGGGCCTATCTAGTTGTCATTTAGTTAAGTGCCATAGTGATACATGCTTGCGCGATCATGTTTCAAAAGAGACATGATTGACTGGGCAGAATATTTTCCCACGGTACTATAGTGCGGTCTTGATAGAACCCAATCAGTTTTGTTATTTAGCCCATAGCTGAAGGGAGAAGAGACGGATTAATACATTTCCGATGGGCATTCACGCGTATGTGAATGCAACGAGTTCGACTGGAATTCTAACTAGGCTCTCACATTTCTCATTTTAAGCGGATATCCATTGCACTACAAGTGTGTCTTTTACATCGAGGAGGCACCTTGAAGATTTTAAAGTATTTTTTTTATATACACAAAGATTTTTTATGTATTTTTTTAAAGTTATGCTTAACGTTGTCTACTTTGTACACGTTTTTTTATCAATGTTACACTTCATGGAGCACAGTTATGTAATAAGTGGAACATTACCCAATATTGCTTAAATTAAACAAAATAGTGCAAAACAAGATAACAACTAAAACTAAAAAAATTGTGCAATTTTGAAAAAATGTTATCTAAAATATTAAACATTTTGTAGTACTTATGAATTTTTTAAAAACAATGGGTTGAGTTTTAAAAATCATTAAAACTTTACTTTAAATTTTTACACCAAAAACCTTCATCTAAAAAATACCTTCTTTTTATAAACATAGGGGTGGGAGGATAAAATTCTATTATTTTATTAAAATTCTATTAGTCCATGGGTTTTTTAATGTCTAAATCCGATCCTGCATGTGTTACCGTGATGACCCTAATTGGTTAAGGAACCCTTACATGATGTAGTAACTTTTTGTGTAGATCATACTGTACCCTAATACCAAAGTAAAATGAAATCAACGAAAACTTATTCATATTTCCTTTTTGTTTTGCTATAAAACAAATTAATATTTTAAATATTTTACTGATGAATATTTTACTGATGAATATTTTATTTATTCTTATGCAAACCATGAATTGCATATCCAGAATGCAAGCTTCTGTCAAATATCTTAACGCCTATCTGGGTTAGTGGATAACACGTTAACATTCTAGTCAAGAAACCGGGGTTCGAATCTCATCACTTTTATTTTCTCAATAACTGGGAGATTATCCCCAGTGGGCGGCGGTGGTGAAGAACTGCGAAAAAACCATACAACGTTTGACCTACGTCTTGTGAGTAAGGTTGGGTAAATGAAACTAATCAGAAACCCTTGGCGGTTGAGTTGGTAGCAGAGAACAAGTTATCGTAAGCAGGGGTCTGATCGTATTGGATCTGTTCAACTGGTGATGACAACATACTGCGCAGTATGTAACAATATCTCACTGAACGTTAATACTTCTACTGCTCCAGAGAATGGCAGATAAAAATACGTCCTAATCATATCTCTTTAATATTTACAACTTTTCATGATCATGATAAACTCGTAAAAATTTATAATGAAGGTCATGTAAGAAATTTATACTCCAGCTTTCTTAAATATTCAAGTCAAAACGAATATATATCAAAATGAGATGTAATTAGTACGAATGACCTTAGAAAATGCACGAATTAACATTCTTACGCTATGTCCTATGCTTTCTAGCCAATATAATCTGCAAAAATTTAAAAGCAATATCGTTATCTACTGTCTTCTGATTACCCTTCTTTCGTTTTCGCTCCTTAGCTATGTCCCTGTTTCTTGAATAAGTTCTCGCTATTTTTCAACAGATAGCATTCCCAGAATTGCGTGTGTGTAGTAACGCATATCATTTCGCTGAAGCGTAAACAACTTCGTTTTACATAGCATTAAACATGTCGGCTTTCGAACTAAAGAAAGTGTATTTGCGTTAAATTTTACTGCACTACTTTATTCAAAAGAAATCTATAGCTGAAGCGCACAGAATTCTTGTTGAGATTTACGGCAACCATACTCTGTCGGAAATAACATGCAGAGCTTGGTTTAGACGCTTCAAAAACAATAATTTTGATGTTGAACAGAAAGAAAGCTCTGGCGAAGCGAAACAGTTTCAAGATGAAGAATTGGCACAAACTGAACTTGCAGAATCATTAGGAGGTAATCACACGACAGTTTCGAAATGTTTGAAAGATTTAAGAATGATCCAAAAAGCAAGGACATTTAGAATCGCGACCCACTATTCAAACCACTCAAATTTACTGGGCAAAAACATATAAAATAATATAAAAAATATCTTTTATAAGAATAATTGAAAATTGATTTTCTTTTTACGATGAAAGATGATTAAATTGAGACATGACCAACCCTGATTTGTTAAACTCGTCAAAACAATACACTGCTTGATACAACAACAGCCTGGGAATGAAAGCCCAAATCGTGAACTATCTCAACATCTCAACTTCTTCTTCTATGTGCCCTGTCCCTTCAGGACGTAGGCGATCATGGCTTTCCATGTCTCCCTATTCCTAGTGGCGCTTAGCACGCCTTCTCCTGTGACACCATCCAACCCTCGTTCCGTCATCCACCTGATTAGGTCCTTCAAATATGTTATCCGTTGCTTTCCTCTGTCTCTTTTCCCCTGTATCTGGCCTGTTAATATCAGGTTCTCCAAGACTTCCTTCCTCATTGCATGTCCCAGGAACTTCAGCTGTCTCTTCCTGATGCTCAGTATTAATTTCCTTTTTGTTTCCATCATTTCTAGGACCTAATCATTGCTCACATGCTCGGTCCAGGATATTCGCAGCATCCTTCTGTGGAACCACATTTGAGTTACTTCAAGTGTTTCTTTCATCTTTGATGATATTGTCTAGCATTCACTGCCATATTGAAGAATTGACAACACATAACAATCCAGTACTCTCTTTCTTGTTTCTAGCGAAATTGTCCTGTTTCTTAATACTTTACTCAACTTCTGGAATGCTTCCTTCGCCATGCAAATTCACCTTCGAATCTTTGTGTCGCACTTTCCGTCTTCTGTTATAACACTTCCCAGGTATTTAAGTTTTGTACCTGCCTGATTCTAGTACCCTCGACTTGTACTTGGCATATTGGGCTGCCCTTTTTGCTCATGACCATGCATTCGGTTTTCTTGCAGTTTATTTGTAGTTCTTTCTTATCACTCTATTCAGCTACCCTCTGTTTGAGGTCTTGTAGTTTCCTTTTTGTTTCGGCTATCAGCACTGTATCATCTGCGTACCTTAGGTTGTTTAAATTGTGGCCTCCGATGACAAATCCAGGCATAACTTCTAGGGTCCTCAAAATATTCTCGCTGTACAAGTTGAACAGATCCGGTGAAAAGACACGTCCTTGTCTTACGCCCCTTTCTATCTTTGTATATCTGCTGAATTCATTACCTGTCCGTATACAAGCGGTTTGCTGCCAGTAAAGATTTTTGATTACTCTCAAATCTTTCCCAAATATGTCAAGGCTGCCGAATATCTCCATCAGTTCTTTGTGGCGCATTTTGTTAAACACCTTCGCAAAATCAATAAAGCACAGGTATAAGTCCTTCTTCATTTGTATTGCCCTTTCAGAGAGCATCCTAATCATAAATATGGCATTCCTTGTTCCGGTGCCTTTGACCAAACCGCACTGTTCTTGTCCTATCTCTGGCCTAATTCTGCTTCTCTCTCTATTCATCAGGATTCGGACGATCAGTTTTGTTCTATGGCTCATTAAACTGATGGTTCTGCGGAGTTCGCACTCGTTTGCTCCTGGCTTCTTAGTGCTATGAAGATCGACATGCTGAGGTCATCTGGTATTACCCCACTATTATAAATTTCATTTATTATTTCTGTAATTTTCTTCATACCAAATTCTTCCGGGGCTATCAGCAGCTCTATGACTATGCCATCTGGTCCAGTTTCTTTGTTTCTGTTCAGTTTGGCTATTGCAGATTCCACTTCAGACTTTAATATTTCCTAGCCGTCCTCATTTTTGCGTATTATTGGCTGCTCTCTCTTGTCGTGGAAAAGATCTTTTATATATTCTTCCCATCGTTGGAGTATTTCCTTTCTCCAATATGATTGTTCCATCCTTGGATTTTATACATCCTGTTGAAGAGAAGGTTTTTTTGTCTTGTCAGTACTTTTATTTCTTTAAGCATGTCTGCTTTATTATTCCTGCTCAATCTCTCTACCTCTGCAAATTTGTCATTGAGCCATTCCTCTTTAGCCTGTCTGCATTTTCTTTTTATTTCCTTGTGTTGTTCCCTGTACTCCATTCCATGTCTTGATATCATTTTCTGCCTCCTTTGCATCACGTCCAGGATCTCTTCAGTTATCCACTCGTTTTTTTTTTCTGCGCCTATATAGCGTTTAATCGAATCCAATGCGTAATTCTAGTATAACTTTTTAAGACCCACTAACATTCAGCTTGTAATCCACGGGTTGGTTGCGACCCATAGTTTGGAAAATCCGGATTAGGGTATTAACGTATTTTCAATGTACTTTTCTTCATCATGTAAAAATTGGGGGTTTCAAATTCTGAGTGAATCTAAATAGAATTTGAAAGTTTAGAATTTCAGCAACTTTTGCATATCCTTATAGTGCGTAAATACAACCGGTGCTCACCTTTATATTCTTCTTCTTCTTCTTCTTCTTCTTCTTCTTCTTCTTCTTCTTCTTCTTCTATGTGCCATGTCCCTTCAGGAGATAGACGATCACGATCATGGCCCTTCACAGCGCCCTATCCCTTGTAATGCTTAACACCTATTCTTCTGTTATCCCGCTCCAACTCTGCTTCGTCATCCATCTATTCAAGTTTAACAAGTATGTTCCATCTATCTGCCCAGTGAGCATCAGATTCTCCAAGCCCTCTTTCCTCACTACATGTCCTAGAAACCTCAGCTGTCTTTTCCTGATTTTAAGTATCAGTTTCATTTTTGTGTTCCTCTTCTCCAAAACCTCGTCTTTGCTCACATATTCTGTACTCTTCCTTTTTCTACACATATCTAATTCCACTAATAAAAACGTTATAAAATCCTAAAGAACGAAACTCCTTATGCAGTATTTTCCCCTTTACTTTCCTAATGTATATATTAATATATCTCTTTATTTTACTATTTAACTGGCTACGTGGGTGGACTGAAAAGTTCATAAGCTGATTATGAAGGAGTGATGACAGTGCTGTGAAATATTTCATGCATTAATTTCAACTCTTCTTATTACGAACTGAATTGTTTCTTTCCAGATAAACTGACATCTGACTGTTCAAAGAAAACTATTCATTCTGTTGATCAAAAAGAGTCATCAACATCAGATATGACTTCATCATCACTGCGATCCTAGTTGTCAGATAAGTGTTTATTTCATGTTGGAGAACAAATGATAGTCCAATCAGGAGAACAAGAAGGATGATCAACTGATTCAAAGCTACAGTTACGCACAGCAGCCATTGAAATTAAGGACTTGAATGTTGGGGCATTGTCCTCATGAAACAAGACTCGTTTCTTCAGTTTTACTAGCGTTTGGTTTTGACAACCTTTTGCAATTGCGTCAGAAAGTTAGCATAATACTTTCCATTGCTAATGTGATCCTTCTAAAGATAGTCAATAAACACAATGTCTTTTGTATCCCCCAAAATCTTCACTACAGATGTAACGACCTTGGTATTTTTTAAGCAGGTGAAGAAAGCTGTTTCTACTGCAGGCATTGTCTCTGGTTTGAAGTGATGAACTAAATTCTCATCCTGGATTAGAAAACGTTCAAGGAAACCAGATGGATCTGCCTGAAACAATGTCAGATTTTCTCGGGATCAGATCTGTCTGTTGTACTTTTCATCAGGTGTCAGAAGATGTGGCACCCACTGAGCAAAAACCTTTGTCATGTCAAATTCATTGTGCAGAATATTCTCAACTCTCTTAATGCTAGCAGCATCCATTTGATTTATAGTAAACTAGCAGTATAGCTCGGCGTTGCTCGGGTGTAATGAAAGCTTTAAAACTAATCCATGGTCCTGGAGCTCAGACTCTTTGGACGTTGGCACGAAAGACTAAAAAGAAATAGTTGTTTCCAGTTAAAGTAAAACTGCAGACTGAAAGAAAAATGAATGGATGTAAGTCAAATTTTGATTTCCTGGTATCAATATCAAATTTTCTGCACTATTGTAAGAACTGCAACATTGAAACTCCTGAATATCGTTTCTTATGTCTTTGTCTATGAGTGTATCAAATTTGATTAAAATCGGACCACTCCTTCTATAAGCCGATTTTTTCGATTATCGATTTTCGATATTTATCGGGGGTACCTCGACACAAAACCTAGCTAAGAACACTCGCAGACGCTTATAGTACAACTGTGTAAATTTTCAAGAAAATCGGTTCAGCCGTTTCGGAGTCTATAGGTAACGCATACACACACACACACACACACACACACATAGACACACACACACACACACAAACAAAGTTCCATTTATAAATAAGTTTAGATAGATAGCTTATCATCCATCACCATGTGGTAAACACAATCAATGTTTTCTTGTTGGTGGCAGTTCCAAATCTTGGGTTATCTTCAAGAATTTCTCTTCCTGTTTTAAATTCAACTGCCCGCTTTTTTATAAAGCTGAACATTTATCCTTAATGTATAAACCATGTCAGCTTGAATAGCATAGAGAATTAAACACTTTTTTTCTGCGGGTATTTCATAAATCCACGATGCCAAATTTTGTCCATTTTCTAGAGAAGTCGCTACTAGTTATAATGCAAGATTTTCTTGTAATGTCATAGGACTGGTGCACTTTGGATCAGGTGTCAGAAGATGTGGTACCAACCGAGCAAAAAGCTTCGTCAAGCCAAGTTCATTGTGTATAATATTCTCAACTCTCTGACGGGATATGCTAACAACATTGGTTATTTGATTCATTGCCAATCGTTTATCATCTATCACTACGTGGTGAACAATATTTCATTTAGTGATAATAATTGCAGTATATCTAGAATTTGTTAATAAAGCTGATCCAGCATCTTCTAATGTAGCAAACATCCCACCCATGTCCTTAGGAGGGTTAAAGTCTTTTTTTCTGCAGATATTTGTTAACCCCAAAATGTCAATTTTTTTTCCATTTTCAAGCGATCTCCCGACGAGTAACTTTTGAAGTCATATTTGAACAACAAGATATCAGTTTATCTGGAAAAAATGCAGTTATTAAGGGGAAAAAAGAGTTGAAATTAATGCATGCAAGATTTCATAGCTGTTATCACACCTTCATAGACAGCCTATGAACTTTTCAGCTCACCATAATATGATTTGAGAGACAACTGGTCATAGCTGCTTCTAATTATAAAGGAATACATATGTTGCATATTTAAATATATAAAGACACATACTTTAGCTATTGAAAAAGTATCCGATATTTGAGTGGAAGTCAAAGTGAATCGTACACGAGATACTAATCACAGTTTCAATTTACAACATACTCTTATGAGTATTTATAATTTAGGGGGCAAATCTTTTCTTAATATGCAGTAAGAGGATGCGTCTTAATAATCTATAAAGCCTGACGCCCCCGCAAAAACCTCTCCGTTTATACGAGGCATCTAAGCGTTTGCTTCAAAAGTGTTATTCGATATGAACAATTTATTAAACAAAAAGAATTAATACAATAAAGTAAGAATAATAAAGACTGAAGGTAAGTTCTAAAAATACTCAGATGGAAATAAATATCCGATAAATAAATAAAAATATTATCCATTTTTTATTCAAAAGTGTATTCTAATTTATGTATTTTGTTTTCTTTGGGTTAAACTATGTATTCGGTTACCTTTTGACTAATGTATGTATTTACTTGCCTTTTGACTATGTGTTTGATTTCAATTTGACTAATCTATATACTTGGTTGCATTTTGACTATGTGTTTGGTTGCAATTTGACTATATGTTTAGTTGCATTTTGACTAACCTATGTATTCGTTTGCCCTTTTGACTAATCTATATATTCGGTTGCCTTTTGATTAATATATATATATATATGGTTGCCTTTTGAGCAATCTATGTATTTGCTTGCCTTTAGACTTGCTAATTTTAATCAATTCAACCCATGCGAGGCGATAACGCGACTAAGATACAAGGGACTACTGGAATTGAAGGAGAATAAAATGACTTTAAAAAGAATCGGAAATCCAATCCGAAACAAGAAACAATGTATAAGCCTCTACTCCTGTTAAAAAGACTGGGGAAGAGTGTAAATTAAAAAATTACTTTGTTGGGTTTTCAAACATGCTACAATACAAACATGATGTAAAAATGATTTCAGGAAATCGAATATCGTCATAATTATTTAATTTGCAAGTTTGGTTAAAAGTTTTAAGCTAACATGGCAAAACTTCAAATGGGATCTGAGAAAAGTAGTATAACAGTAACAGCAATTAGGTGAGCAGGGTTGATAGGGTTCAAAATCGTTTACGCGGTTTTATGGGTGGGTGCGGATATTTATTCTTTACTCTGCAGCCTTTGGCTCCATAGACACAACAGTCCAAGCCTATTTCCATGACAAATGTTCAGATGGGCCCCATTCTTTGGTTCCGTCGATTCAGACCTTTACTGCTAGGACACGAAGGTGAGTTACCTTGTTTTCCGCAGTATTCCAAATGGAAGAAATTTCCACTCAAACAGCTTCATCCACCCAAGGTCTGGCAATTTACAGAATAAACTTTCCCATAGATGATTTCTTGAAATCTTAAATTAAGGGTTAATCGTGATCTGTTCTCCTTATACTAATAACCTATACTTCCTACCTTCTCTTTTCATTCGTATTACACACTACTTCCTCACTTACCAGTGAAACTCTACCTTAAGTGGCTCTGGGGACTTTTATCGGGTGAATTGTAGTATTTAACAATCTTGAAAATCAACGTTTAAAAACATTGTCTTATAGGCAAGATCGAACACCGACGATTGAGGCCAGCAAACTTCAGGCAAGTATTTCAATTCTAATTTTGTTTTATTTTATTCATCTTGTAGAATAATGTTCACCATGTACAAGGCCCCATAGCCACTCGAAGTAGAGTGTTACAGAGTAAGAGACCCAGCGTATTCTGACATATGGGGAAGATAACGGTTAACCCTAAACTTGACCAGGTTTAAGATTGTAGTGATCGAGGAAGCATCCTCTTGGGAGTCAGTTTCACAAAGCATCGGTTAGTGGGAAGGAGTTGCACGAGTGGAATTTACATCTCATAAATGGAATTCGAAGGGAATAAAGGTGGTTCGTTACAATGTGCCTAGTATGCAGAGTGATGGGTAGAATTGGTGAAACTAAGGAATGTAGTTAATGTGAACACTATCTATGAGTATAGCGATAGAGTAGCTAGAGGGTTGCAGCGGTTTGTATGCAAGAAAGTTTTGGAATGGAAATTAATTAACTACCCACATGGACATGGATACGCTTTTGGGCTCTGAAGAACTAGGTCGATTATATCTATGCCAGCAATACTCTATCTGAGGTCTGATCTGGTTCATGTAATGGTAGAGCATAGGAGAAAGTGTCAGATAATTATTGCAGCGGTACAGAGATCCGACCATTTTTACAGCATCTTTTTGTTATACTAAAAGAAAAATAGATAAAAAATATATATTGTATTATGGAATAATTGTTGTCTTTACCTTGAGACACCTTCATTCGTGTCTCCAAAAGCAGCTAAAACTTTCCTTTATTAAACAGCATCTGGAGCGAACCTACTTTATCACACGAAAGTTTCTAGCCGTTCTTCCAGTCAATAATGTTTATAATTGTTAACAACCTTTTTCTTTCACTTTTCTTTCTTTTTTTTTCTTTTTTTTCTTTTTTGTATTTCACTTTTGTTCTGCACCTGCTTTATTCTGTTTTATTTCTGTAAAAAGGAGTCCAGGCAGCATAGAAATACTTTCATAACAGCAACTAATCAATTGATCAATACAAGGCTGTTTCCTAGTGACAGTGTTATAAGACAGATGCTATTATCTGTCAACTAAAACAGAAAATTTCAATTTCAATCTTATCTAGAAAAACTGTTGCGGCTTTAATCAATATGTTTTCTTCTGAGAAAAGGATACAATGATTTTCATTCTCTGTAGTCATTAATGAAAGCCAGCTGTCTTGGGCATCTTATGTATTTATAAACTACAAATTGATCCTTAAAAAAAAATCTTAATTTAGATACATTTTCAATACAGGAAATAGTTTCTTCCCGCATCATAACTATTTTGTCATGAAAAGAATCTTAGAGTCATTTCTAAAAGTAACTGGTGGTAAAATTATTATTTATGACATATTCCAATATATATATATGTATGTGTGTGTGTGTGTGTGTGTGTGTGTGTGTGTGTGTGTGTGTGTGTGAAAGAACGAAGGATAAAACTGCTACATTAATTTAAAACTGGACTCAATATAAAAATAGAGCAAAAAATACTTCTTATTTAACTTATACATTCGAACATGTAAATAAGTACTTAAAAACTGTACATTTTGTTTCGATATTGAAAACATCCGCCATCTGTAATCCAACATATTTCATCATCGGTTGAACGACATATTAATTAGCACTCCACAAGCAAAGAAATATTTGGAAAACATAAAACAGTTTATGATAAAGTTTTTAGGGACAGTGGGTTTAGATCTTCTGAAATTAGATTTATAGAAGATTATAGTTATTCCAGAAAGAAAGACAGAAACAGGAAGATCGTATGGTAAAATCTTCTATTCAATCAATTAGTTAGTACTAAATTGGGACATATTTTTTAAAAATTTAATTGATAAACAATTTCCGAAAAATAATCCTTTCAGTAAAACTTTCAATCGGAACACTCTTAAACTTAGTTATAGTTGCACTAATGATTTCGAATAAAATAATTAAGTTACATAGCAATAAAATATTGAATTTATATAACAATAATAACCTAATTTTTTTACTGATCTTAATTTGTCGCGTTCTCATCAGTAGGAGATCCAAGGGTTACTAACATTTATATTGGGCGTACACTGAACTAATTTTAAAACATTTCTATAACCATCTCTCATCCTTCACAAACGATATATGACTTCGCATTTTTGATAAAAAAAAAAGCTCCCAGGAAACAGGACGCCATCATAGTTATTTAATCTACAAGTTTGCTTAAAAGCTTTGTACTAAAATGGGATAACTTAAAATGGAATCTAAGAAAAGTAGCATAACACTAATGAGATGAGCAGAGTTAATAGGGTTCAAAATCGTTTACGCGGTTTTATGGGTGGGTTTAAGCCTATTTCCATGACAAATGTTCAGATGGGCCCCATTCTTTGGTTCCGTCGATTCAGGCATTTATTGCTAGGACACGGAGGCAAGTTACCCTGCTTTCCGGCGTGTTCCAAATGGAAGATGAAATTTCCACTCAAACAGCTTCACCCACCCAAGATCTGGCGCTTTATGGAATAAACTCCCGTATAGATGCTTCCTTAAACTTTTAAACTCTTAAAGTAAAGAGTTAATCGTGATCTGTTCTCCTTATACTAATAACTCCCTCTTTCTACATCCTCTTTTCATTCATATCACACACTACTTTCCTCAGTTAACAGTTAAACTCTGCCTTAAGTGGCCCTAGGAACTTTAATCGGGTGAATTGTAGTATTTAAAAACCTTGAAAATCAACGTCTAAAAACATTGTCTTATAGTCAAAATCGAACGCCGACGACTGAAATCAGCAAAATTTAGGCAAGTATTTCAATTCTAATTTTGTTTTATTTTATTCTTTTTTTAGAATAATGTTCACCCTGTACAAGGGCTCACAGCCACTCGAAATGGAGAGTTACTGAGTTAGAAACATAGTTTATGCTGATCTTAACCCTAAACTTGAATTGGTTTAAGAGACTAGTGATCGAGGAAGCATCCTCTTGGGAGTCAGTTCCACAAAGTATCGATTAGTGGGAAGGAGCTGCACGAGTGGAATTTACATCTTAATGAAAGTGGTTTGTTACAATGTGCCTGGCATGCACTGATGATTAGTTTATCCGAAAGGTTGATAGCATCAATACAATTAAAATAGTTCATGTTGACTTTTTTTATTGTTATTCATTACATGTTTTTATTAAAGCTTTGTACTCCTTAGGATCCATTTTAAAGAAATTATAATTTTTATCTGATTTCACAAAAACCCGATTCAATTATATACCGAACCATCGCGTCCAAGGGTTTCTTAAATTTTTTTTTTTTTTTTGGTAATGGAAAGTGATACTATTGATAATATCAAACAAATATCTCTCAAAAATTCTTATTGCTTTTTAACATATCGTTTATTTTATGTTCTATGGAAAATACTTTTTGTTTGACTTTGTGATTTCATTTTAAAATGCCATGAAATTTGAATTGTAACAGTGTATCTTAGCGTTAATGTCTGTTACACGCCATTTCCATTCAAATTTGCATTCTAATCATTAGAATTATTTCATTCGCTTAAACCCTTTTCAACATCTCATTCATTTTTTTCTTTACTGTGCACTTCCTCTATTTCGTTGTAATGTTTTTCTTATAATTCTCTCCTTTTAACTTTTTGTCTTTTTTTTTCTTTATAGTAGGGTTAATTTCTTATGCTTCAGTTTTTTCTTTTTCAATTTCTTCTCTTTCCTCTTTCTTTTCCTTTTCTTGATTTCTTATTTTCTTTATTGTACGGAAAAATTTACAAAAACGAAAAGTGAAGTGATGCTTCATAAAAATCTAAAAAAAAATGCCATCATTTTAACGAGCTGATGTGACAATTTTTTAGCAGTTATTTATATGTTCTAATGTAAAAGTCGAATAATATCTAATCGAAACTTATTTATAAATGGAACTGTGTGTGTGTGTGTGTGTTACCCATAGACTCCGAATCGGCTGAACCGATTTTCTTGAAAATTTACACAGTTGTACTGTAAGCGTCTGCGAGTGTTCTTATCTAGGTTTTGTGTCGAGGTACCCCCGATAAATATCGGAAATTGATAATCGAAAAAATCGGGTTATAGAAGGATACACATATATATATTACAGAAAAGTGAAAGAACACGTAGATTTTAAACCCACTGTTCAAGCATTTACTTTTATAAAGAGTGCTCGATACAAAGTAGAGCTTAATATTGTAATTTTGTTATTTCAATGGTTTATAAAAGCATAATATCAAAAAGTTTTGTTTAGTTTCAACATTGTTCTGCTCTGAATCATTGTGTAATGATATAAAGCTTCAATAAACAATTGTAACAACAAAATCACAACACACACACACACACACACACACACACACACACACACACACACACACACACACACACACACACATATATATATATATATAAAGCATACCTCAAAACTATGGATGATTATATATGTATATACTCTGTGAACTTAACTGGAATGTAATTTCAATTAAATATTCGTTTTCATTGATGTTATTAAGTACTCTGCTCATTTTAGTGTTATGTTAAATTTTTTAGATCTTATTAAAACGTGACAAGCATATGCGCATTAAAAAGCCTTCACTGAGATCGCGCACGCGATATAATCTGTCGTTGCTTTGACAGAACCGATTGACAGACGCATAAAATGAAACCAGTTCCATTTTCCCGTCGTTATTTTTATCCGAGTGCGGTGACTACCTACCATCCCTCCTCCCAATAATTAACCAAGATTTAGCATTTTCTTATTGCTGTTCACTCATTTTACTAATACTCTACCACTGAGCGTTAGTTAATTCTTGCACTAGCAAATCAAATATTTATATCCATGCAGGGAGAAAAAATAGTGATTAAATAGCGTTTTTCCCACTCAACTTTCTTTTTGCAAATTTTACTATCACATGAAATGAACGGCATTACTCAAGTACTAGTGCAATTGATTAATTGGTGTTTTTTTTTATTATTAGTTATCAACCCGTTGTGGATCATTTAAAGCCGAAAGATATTTTGAATTTTAATAATAATTTTTTCAAAATGAATATTGCATTTATAATTTTTTGAAAAAATCGATAACTTTTATAGATACAAATCTTACTATTTAAGCCAAAGCTTGGAAACTAGCGCAATCATGACTGATAGAATACGTTATTATATGTGAAATGAAAATGAATTCAGAATGAACCACAAATTTGTTCTTATAGAAATGTAGTGAAAATCAAACAGAAGTGCATTGTTTATATATATATATATATATTATTGTCATCCGCAGACAGATCTGTTTCGCTGTATCACAGCTCATCAGTACGGTTAGACTCCGATTGCTACACAACCCAGGCTCGAAACCCGACCGATTTTGCGTCATATCATACTACGCGCCCAATAGCTAGAGTGATCAAATTCATTTTTACTGAATGAGCGATGATATATATATATTGTGTCAATGCTAAGGGTGGAGTATCCTTTCCAGGTTTAACATTTTGGTGCAGTATGGTCGGATGCAAGCCTTGGAAATGTGATATGGAGGACAGGCTGTTGCCCACGTATCACCTCCCCTCTCTCCACGTCACTGATTAGACTAAAGGGACGAAAGGGTCGTTACAAGTTGGGACTAGTGCCGTCGCAGTTGCCAGAACTATTTGAATACAACAGCGACTCCAGATTAGGGACTCGAGATTTACTTTCGAAGCCTTTTCTATGACTGGATATGGCCGTAAAACAGCGGAGGTTTGAAATGAGGGTTTTCTTTTCCCTGGGTAAACTGCCTTCGCAGGCTGACAAGCTCCTCTTGCTCGAAGTAACTGGTTATGAGGCGCCGGCGTTGACACAACACGGAGAACGACAGTTACCGGATAAAATTTACCGCTCGATTGGTGTAGGGCATCAGCGCCAGGAGTCGTTTCGTCGGTGGGAGAGATTCTCCAATCTAACTGGACAGCTACCGCCCGTCTCAAGCTGAGCAGCCCCCAGCCAGTAAGTTGTTGTCCCGCTACGGTTTGCCTTCTGTATTGAGGTTAAGAGACATCCGATAAGTGAACCGTAACATTTGCGTCACGCAACAAGAAATCTCAAAGGAAACTAGCTCTAAAACTGGGCTGTTGGAAAGTCCGGATTATGCTGACCGGCCTATCTGAAAACCTCCAGGATATCAGTGACTCCAGGAAAACTGCAGTTATCAATGATGAGTGTGAAGCAGACACAATGTTAGCAATTTATTTAATCTGACATACATATATATATATATATATATATATATATATATATGTGTGTGTGTGTGTGTGTGTGTGTGTGTGTGTCATATATCGCAATTATCTGTTAAGAACCCCTCCAATACAATATTTTCTTTTTCCTCTCCTCCCCTTTTATTCCAGTAGTAGAATTTAAAGTATTTTTATCCCTACAACCAGTCAAGTGCCATACATGATACACGCTTGGGGCGATTCTGTCTTGAAAGAGACATGACTGACTGGGAAGAAGATTATCCAGCAGTAGGTTGCCATTGCTTTCTGCGGTAAACTGGTTGCCGACCAAGGCTATAGAACCCAATCTGTCCTGTTATTTAACCCATAACTGGAGGGAAGAGACGGATTAATACCTTTCCCAAGGGTAAGTGAAATGCAATGAATTCAACTGGAATTCGAACTCGGCTACCCGATTTTTCGTTCCGAGTCAATATCCACTGCACCACAACGCATATCCCTATCCCTACAATAGTAAGACGATATTTTTTAAACGGAAATATTTTTGAAAAACTTTTTGCAAAGCCGAATATTACATCAAGTTATCTTTTTCTTTATTTCCCCTTCCCCCTTTCCCCCTTTCCCCCTTTTTCTATCTCCTTTTCTTTTTTCATTTTATGTATCTATCCCTTTCTTTCCGTTCTCCTTTAGCTAACCTTACTTACGACGGCTGTCTGGTGTGATTTTTTTTTGCTCCACCCACCTTCTTTAACTTTTTACCTGTCTACCCCCTTGTTTCCTTTCACCCTTCTTTCTGTTTTCCCTTTCCCTGACTTCTTCTTCTATGTGCCATGTTCCTTCAAGACGTAGGTGATCGTGGCCTTTCACGTCTCCCTATCCCTGGTGGCTCTTAGCGTGCTTTCTCCTGTAATTGGTATTTTAGGCTTCTTTGTTTGATGATGACCATACATTCGGTTTTCTTGTAGTTTATTTGTAGTCCATTCTTTCTTCATCTACATTTTTAATGAGAAGATCTTGTAGTTTTCTTTCCGTGTCGCCTATCGGCACTGTATCATCTACGTATCTTACGTTCAGATTGTGACCGCCGATGACGAATTCTGGCGTAAACTCTAGGGTCCCGAGAAAAGTTTCGCTGTACAAGTTGAATAGATCCGGTGAAAAGACACATCCTTGAATTCCGCTCCTTTCTATCTTTGTATAATTGCTGAATTCGTTTCCTGTCCGTATGCAGGTGGTTTGCTGCTAGTCGAGATTCTTGATAACTCTAATATCTTTCCCAAATATGTCGGGGTTTCTGAGCATTTCTATCAATTCTTTGTGGCGTACTTTATCGAATGCCTTGACACAGACTACAAAACACAAGTAGACAGTATATTCTTGTAACACGCTTAAGTTTTCATTTCGTAATATAGATGTAATCTAAATGTATAAATATATAGTAGTATTTTATTATAAGCGTTTATAATAAAAACATGATTTACTGCAACATAAGAGCTGAATATATAAAATGGCCATACGACACGCGTAATTTTTGAAGTTTTTTAAATATATATATATATATATATATATATATATATATATATATATATATACAAGTGTGTGTGTGTATTCTAAACAAAATATGCTTTTAAACTTGCGTAAGTAATTCATAAGCAAATTTAAAGTTTTAAATTCAATTGAGATATTAACCCCCTATATATAATCCAAAATTAACTTCCTTTTGATAGTTGCTTCCTGTTTTTCTTCTTGAATACTGTAGAATTATTTACAGCACCTAT
Source organism: Ascarosepion bandense (assembly GCA_037127315.1). Taxonomy (NCBI): domain Eukaryota; kingdom Metazoa; phylum Mollusca; class Cephalopoda; order Sepiida; family Sepiidae; genus Ascarosepion; species Ascarosepion bandense. The sequence continues at coordinate 159,126 of JBBBDQ010001251.1, read as the reverse complement.
ATAAGTTAAACTCTTTTCTTCCATAGCATTTCTGATCCTATGATTTGATAAGTATCTGAGCTTAAATTCTAAATTTAATTTTATTAATCCCTGATTTACTTCTTTTAATATATATATATATATATATATATATATATATATATATATATATATATATGACTTTAAAAAGAACAGATGTCATATTATTTAAACCCGAGGAACCTTTCGGACAACTCTTATCAAGGGTTCTCGTTGGCTTTAATTTTAAGGGAATTAAGGAAAAGGACAAGGCAAAATAAATTACTTACAATGCTGGGAGATGATGGAACTCGTTTAAAAATAAATTTATTGAAAAAAAAACCCACATAAAATGTAAGGGGGGTGTACACATATAATTCCACAAGAGTGTTTAAAAGTGAAAAAATGTACACTCACAGACTCACCAGCAATTGTAAGGAGTGTAAAAACCGCTCTTTCTGTCTGCACAGGCTCGGCTGTTGAATTTTCAAGCAAATTACTTCCAAAATACGAAGATGATGTGTAGACCGAGCGCTGTGCAAGACAGTAAACCAGCTGTCCTCATATGCCGAGGCACACACTTGATTGTCCAAAAGATGTCGGCCAATAGCGGAATCCAGAACAGATTGTGTTGTTCTTATAGGTCTGAGAGAGCCACTGGAACGTATATTATATATATATAATGTAGAATATTTGGTACTTTTGTCAGGTAAATTCCAATAGAGATAAACTCAAAAGAACTCAATGTTAAATTTTTATTAAATTTAACAGAGTAATATAACCTTGAAAAAGTTTTTGGATATTCTATAAATCCATGAATTTGTAGAATATCCAAAAATATTTTCAATATTATAGATAGATAGATAGATAGATAGATAGATAGTGTAAAAGGATGACTAATGATTTTACTAGAAAATATAGAAAGGCTTTAAAAATCACGTAGAAATAATTACTGATGGCCAGGAAGTAATGGATTTATTGATTGAATAATTCTGTTATATGTATATTGCCACTATAGTTACTGCCTTTCGGTCGATATATAACTCAATAGGATAGAACTTCTACTCGACAAATCATGCACTTGAGAAATCCATTCGTTTGTATCTCGCCTAGGTGACTTTTTTATTAAATTAATCTCGCTATATAATACATCATATACGTTTTGTATAGATTTTATCTGTAACGTTTTGCGATAATACATCCAATATATATCAAATAACAAATGAATCCTATCATGACTTTTGCCAGTTGGATAAACTATTACTTTACCAATATAGTTTGTATGCGTCCGTTTAAATTAGTTTTCTGAATCATGAAAATCGTAATGATGTATAATATTTGAGTAGGCTTCGTATACTTCTTTATGTTTTGTGCCTCTTCACGACGTACGCGACCCAATTTCCTGTCATTTGTAGATCTTAATAAATTGTGACTTTTGATTATTTCACCTAAACGCTGTTCCGCCATCCATTTACTCAAACTCACTAAGTATGTTATGCGTTTTCTTCCTCTGTCGCTCTTGCCTTCAATCTGCCCTGTAAGTATCAAATTTTTCAAATCCTATTTCCCCATAATGTGGTCTAGGTTTCTTTCTTATAATTATATGTTTCATTTTTGTTTTCATTTTTTTCAAAACCTTGTTCACACATTCGGTCTATGATATCCCTATCATCCATCTATAAACCCACATTTCTGTTTGGTCCTGGGTATGACAGTAAACTGCATCTGGCAGCAAGGGCACTGATTTAGAGGTTGTGAGGAGCATTGAACCACCTCTTAATTGCTGTTGTTCCCAGGTCCACCTTGACCCGGAGTGGTAGCACCTGTTAGGGTCCCAGCCATGGGTAAATAGTTAACCCCCCCCCCAAACTAGGGTCAAAACATTATGAAAGTATAAAAATAAACTTTTATAGAAAATTATACATTTTTGAAGGAAAAAACATATTACCCTGGTACATTTTTGAAGGAAAATAAATATTACCCTGGTACATTTTTGAAGGAAAATAATATTACCCTGGTACATTTTTGAAGGAAAATAATATTACCCTGATACATTTTTGAAGGAAAAAAATATTACCCTGGTACATTTTTGAAGAAAAATAAATATTACCCTAGTACATTTCTGAAGGAAAAAAAATATTACCCTGGTACATTTTTGAAGGAAAAAAATATTACCCTGGTACATTTTTGAAGGAGAAAATTTTTACCGGCATCATATTTTTTTAATGCAAAACAAGATGATATCTTCCGTTTTCTTCAGAAACAAAACTTTTTCATCAAATCTGACTAAATCAACCTTCTCACTACAACCGAACATTTTAAAAAATATCTTAAAACCCAACCTTTTTGGCATTAGATAACCCAGAGTGGTTGATATACCGTTAAACAAAACTGAAGTAAGCAGTACATTTCTGTTGCTTCAAGTCTATTATTTATCTTTCAGAAGATTGTCCAGCATTAACTGCTGTGAAAGAGGACTATTATGGTGAAACACACCTATTCTATAGTGAATAGACTCTCCCAACTAATTTAAGTAGGAGTATTAAAAGGAACGAGGGTCAGTCGATGTTGGACGATAGTAGTCGACAGTTAGTCGAATATGAAGGTAGTCAGCGACCTGGCAAGATTACACTGCGTAATACATATTATCTCAAGTTCTTAACGTTTTGTACGTCGAACCTATTAGGACCGACTTTAGCACAAATACTAGCCTAAAATAACTCCACAACAAGGACAGATGTCACTTTACAGTTTGGTACTCTTTTCTTTTTTTTTTGTTTCTAATAAACATTTTCTGTTTCTAAATACTTTGCTTAACCTTTTGAATGCATCTTTGGCTATTCCAATGCACCTTTGGATTTCATTGTCACACCTTCCATTTTTTGTTAAAATACTTCACTGATATTTACATTTTTTGTACTTGTTTTATTTTGGGATTTCCGATTTGTAATGCACATTTTGGGTTGTTCCTTTTACTAAAAAACGATGCATTCCGTTTTCTTGCAGTTGATTCTTGCTTCTTTACTCTTGCTTTCCTTCACTATCTTCTTTTTTATGACCATTTAACCCCAAGTAAGGCAGGAATGCCACTGGTGCACAGAGGGTTACAGTGCGAGAGTAAAAAGATACAGAGGATGTCAAAGAAAGAATAAGCAATGGATGGAAATCAAGTAGATAGAAAATGGCAATTGACGGTGCATTTAAACTTTTGGAGATTGTAATTATCATAGAAACAAGGAAATGAAAGTGAGTTCTACAAATAGGAAGTGCGAAAACAGAAATTGTTAGAATAGAAGAAAGCAGGATTTGTAGTTTTCTTTCCGTGTCTGCTATCAGCACTGGGCTATCTGCATATCTTATGTTATTAACACTGTGTCTGCTAATAATGAATATTGGTAGAAGTTCTAATTCTCTTAGAATCGTTTCAAAGGCACAACAATGGAGTAAAAGAAAATAGAAAACAGAGAGAAATTGAAACAATAGCTAGTAATTATGAGATTAAGTAATTGTTATTTCTGTCAATTCTCTTTGGGGACTGAAATATTTAAATGTAGTATATTATGAGAGAAAATTGTACATGAGCTGGCTTCCATTTTTATGTTTGCAATTTGCATTTTAGGCTCATAATTTTGCTAACCATGCATTCTGTCTTCTTGCAATTAATGTTTAGTTTTTTTCCTTTTTGTTTTCTTTATTAACTTTTCTTTATTAAAAAGAATTTTTTGTTGTTTTATTTCTGTACGAAAACTTAAAATTAGTTTATAAAGACGATAAAATCTTTCTACTAAAAAATAGTTCTCGCTATTGTTCTCGCTCTAATTTGTTTAGCAGCAGATGGTATCTAAATTACCTTTTTTACATAAAGATTTATCTTACGTACAGGTAAAAAGTAAACATTAAAGCTTAGATGTTAGCGTGTTTAGTTCTGTAAACCAATTAGGGCTTCCTTTCGCTTCTTCTTCTTCTTCTTCTTCTTCTTCTTCTTCTTCTTCTTCTTCTTCTTTTTCTTCTATGTAACATATCATTTCAGGACGTAGGCGATCACGGCTTTCCACATCTCTCTATCCCTGGTGGCTCTTAGCACGCTTTCTCCTGTTACCCTACTAAAACACAGCTCTGTTATCCGCCTACTCGGGCCCGTCAAATATGGTATCCGCTGCTTTCCCCTGTCTCCCGTTCTCTATATCTTACCTGTGAGTATCAGATTCTCCAAGCCTTCCTTCCTCATTACATATCCCAAGAATTTCAACTGTCTCTTCCTGATGCTCAGTGTTAATTTCCTTTTCGTTTCCATCCTTTCTAAAACCTCATTATTGCTCACATACTCGATCCATGATATTCGCAGCATCCTTCTGCAGAACCACATTTCAGTTGCTTCAAGTTTTTCCTTCATCATTGATAATATTGCCCAGCATTCACTGCCACATTGAAGAACAGACATCACTATCAATCCAGTACTCTCTTCTTTGTTTCTAGCTAAATATACCTTTCTTTTAATAATCTGATTAGGTTCTGGAATGCATTCTTGGCCATGCCAATTCGCCATCAGATCTCGGTGTCACACTTTCCGTCTTCCGTCAGAATTCTTCCCAAGTACTTAAATTTTTGTACTTGCTTGATTTTAGTATCCCTAACCTGTAATTGGCATTTTGGGCTCTTATGTTTGCTGATGACCATACATTCGGTTTTCTTGTAGTTTATTTATAGTCTTTTCTTTCGACTTTCTTCATCTTTCGCTCAGCGATCTAAAATGATTTCCATGTAGGACTCGCTAACCACTGATAGTTCAGAACTCATCGATTTCTCAAGAAAGAGTTTTCTTCTGCCAAAATTAAACCTGGTAGCACTAATGTTGAAGCCTTTCTCTGCTATCATCCAAGTCCTTTTCGAATGACTTAACTAAATAGAGCCCTTTCCATTTTCATCTTCTCAGCCACTTGAGAATCCAACCAGCCATGAAGCCAACTAGATGACTTCATCCGAAAAGACGAGCTACAATATTGTCGACTACGAACATTAATAAGAAGAAAGTATCTACAGACTTAGAAAAGTTGTTTTGTATACAAAATTAAATAAAATTAAGTATAATGACGTCTTCTTAACGAATCATGAAAGCAGAAGTTTTAAATTTCTCATGCTTAAAATTAAACTTTAACTTTAACCGGATTTCATCAATTACTACCACTCAGTGTGCGTGCGTGTGTGTGCGTTTGCACGAGCTCTCCATATCCATCAGAAACGTAATCCATACATTCACATGTGGGACAATTGAGATACTGCTCTTCTCTCTAGGGTGGGTGTTTATATATCTACCACATGTTCTTACCTACACCTGTGTTCCAGCTACAGCTGGGCTGATCACGTGGATCTGCACTTCGCGTTTCAATCGTGTACCTAACATGATCGAGGGTGAAACACAATCTGCTGCTTCAAGTTTAAAAGATTTATTTTGATTGACTTTATATTTTGAAATTGATTTAAACATGATGTTTAATCATTTTCTTCTCGCTTTTGTTCACTACCTTCTGTCGGGGTTTTTGTCGTTTTCTTAAATTTTCTTAAATTAACAAAAAAGGAAGTTTTAGCAAAACTAGGAACTGCAATGAAACTTATACTTACATGCAGAAAGAGACATTTGAAATTTCTTGGAAATAAAATAAATCGAACGTGGAAAATGGAACATTGAAAAAAGATATCGAAAATAAGTGAAGCCGACGTTTCTCTTATTTACTTAACAATTTTGTGTGTGTTTGACAGAACAGGATTAACGAGGGATGATAAAGTGTTAAAAGTTACGTAGAACAAAAGACAAGAAGTTTTGGAGATACATGATCCCCGAGTCCTGAAGCGATATGGCACATTTAAAAAAAGTAATGAAAACAGCCAAAATTACGATTTTGACTGATAGAATTAACAAATTTCAGCGCAATACTAGACTGGTAGTTAGGTCCCATCATTCTGTGATTGAAATGGATATATATTATCGTAAGTTCTATACCAACAATTTATTCTCACTTTTTGCTTTTGGTACATTTTTCGGTCTCTTTCTTTCCAGTTAACTTTAAATTTAAATGCAATATTAACCGTTATCTTTTATCCTGTTAATTCCTGTTCATTTTTGTTCTCTCTCTTTAATAATGTTTTTTCTTTTCTCATAATCTTTCACACTTAGTAACCTCTTACGTTTTAGTGGCTTTATTATCTTGTTTGGGGTGAAATTTAAAAAAAACATATTAAAATATCTCATTTTCTGTTCTTGTTTTCATGTCAATTAATTTTAAGTTTGAAAACATTCAGTTACAATTTCTTGTCATTAAAAATATCTTATTATTAAATAGCTTTTCCTGTTTCGAAAAAAAATGGAGACAATTTTATATTTAAAAAAATAGTTTGATGTAAGCATCATATACCCGACACGTTGTTAGGCTTGCATAAAAGCGAGAAGAAAGACCTTGACTATCAACCACAATCTGCAACTGTGTTATCCAGAACGATTATGTAAGAATGAGGTCAGTGCAGAATAAGAGAGATCGTTATCGATCGATCTGTTAGTCAGTCCACGTAAAAAAGCCAACCATTTTCATAAAACAGAGATACACTGAACAGATCTGGCTATATATATATATATATATATATATATATATATATATATATATATATATATACTAGCATCATAGCCCGGCGTTGCCCGTGCAACTCAGAACATTTTCATGTTGACCAAATGAATTTTGGATTTTTAAAATGTTTGAATAAAAATTAAATATAAAGGCTCATTTTATTTTTTTTAATAAAAAAATATTCTAGTCGCGTTTGACACGTGTGATTTGATTTCTGTGACGTAATTTAGCAACCATGTTAGATCTTAGATATTTTAGGGAGCAAATATAAACAATCGGATCAACTAACCAAAAAGTGCTAAAGGGAAAATTGCTGAAGTTAAACTCAAAAAGTATGTGTCCACCTGGTTTCCCTATAGATATGTGTCCCTAGAAAATTTCAATGGTGTAGCTTAAAAAATGTAGCAGTGTAGAGGGAACAGTCACACACAGACTCACAGATTGCCTTTTATATATATAGATATATATATATATTCATAAATATATATAAATATAGTATTTATTATATATAGTATTTTATATATATATAGTATATATCTATATATAGTATTCTATTTTATATATATATATATATATATATATATATATATATATATATATATATATAGTATTTATTTTCATAAAACAGAGATACACTAAACAGATCTGGCTATATACAGGGTGTAAAAGATAAATTGGCAGTAATTTAAATCCGCAGTTTAGTTTTTTTTTTAAGCGGCATTATCAATCTGAAATGTTAGTTGCTGTACTCTTTAAAGTCTGAAGTCCAGATTAGCCACCTAAAAATACTAACAAAATGAGTGCCAGTGTAGAATTTAACAGTAGAATGGTTATTGCTGAATTGTTCCGCGCCGGGCATAAGACGTCTGACATTATCAGAGACACTGGCTATGCACTCAGGACTGTTTATCGTGTTGTAGCAAACTTAAGGGAAGATAAAGACATGCAAAGGAAGGCTCACAGTCCGAGAAGTGATAAAATCCGCACCAGAAGGTTTCTCAGTGGCTTGAAACGATCCAATGCAGCAAATCTATCACAGTCAATGGCTGACGTGGCGAAAAATCGGAATGTGACCATAATGACCATTTCTAATGCAGTACGGAAAGATCTTGGGATGAACTCATATTGCAGACGACGTCGTAACATTCTTACAGCGAAATCTAAGACCATTCGTAAATAGAGAAGCCCTTTGCTACCCAATCACCTGAAATACCATGGTGGTACTGTTCTCATTTTTATGGACGAGAAAAAGTTCGTGGTAGTCGAAGTCGCCAACCGCAGAAACTCGAGAGTTATCGCCATTGACCCTTCTTGCGTTCCTCCAGTCATGCAGAGTAAACACACTGCCTCTGTCATGGTGTTTGAAGCTGTTGACAGCGATGGGAAAGTCATGCCCCCTCACTTCATTGAAGTTGGCATTGAAGATCAATACGGTGGATTCTGGAGGAAGTTCTCTTACCCTGGATTAAGAAGAACTATGATCTCAACAAAGTGATGTTCATCCAGGACACAGAACCTGCTCATGGGTCAAAACAGTGCAGACCTTCTTGAAGAGAGAGTTGTCGCTTTTTGTGCCCTCAAATATCTGACTCTCTAGTTCGCCAGATTTAAACCCCTGCGACTATTGGTTATGGGGTGATGTTGAGAAAGTCTCTATTGCTCGCCCCCATAACAGTGTGACCTCCCTGACGACCTCCGTAAGGCGAGCATTCCGCGCTATCAAGAAAGAGTCAGCTGTCAAGGCCTGTTGTGCTTTTAGGGCTCGCATTCAGCAAGTTATGGACACAGAAGGTGGACGCATAGAATAAAATGTTTGTATTTAATAAAATAGTTAAATAAACATAGACGAATCTTAAATGTCTTTAAATGTCCCTTCTTTATCAAGGTTTTAAGTCTGAGATCTCAAACTGCCAATTTATCGTTTACACCCTGTATATATATATATATATATATATATATATATATATATATATATATATATATAGTATTAATTCAGAATTTATAACATTTATGTTTTAAATTCTAAATAAATATTATTCGGTCTACTTTGTATTGAGCACTTTTTTTAAAAGTAGTGTTTTTATTTTTTATACGGAATTTTATTCCGCCATACCTACTCTTTACTTATATATATATTCTTACCGAATAGAGGTGAGTGAGAACATTTATTTCTGTATTTATTTATTTGAGGAAATTTTCCGACACCTCCTACAGCTTAAAACCGCTCGTTTACTAAAGTCGTATTTCTTGACCTTTTGAATGATTTTCCGATGGCCCGTTTTATTAAGTTCATCCGTTTATTACATATGAGAAAATAGTTTGACTTCACCCACCAATTATTAAGACATCTTTTGTATTAGGCGTTTCAGAGTATTTATACTGTATATAAACGTGTACCAGCTGAGAAATATAAGACAAAAAATCGATGATAAAATGTGAGTAGCCTTATTTTCGAGATTATTATCATGCCGAGTCTCGCCAACTTCAACATCTGCGTAAAAAAGCCTTAATATTGGGAGCGATTATTTTATAACAAAAATTAGTTGTACTTGGATTTTAGAAGTATTTTTGAGAATTATTTATAGTCTTTTCAATCTTTATGTTTTCATTTTTCTCATTATGTCAGTGGACGGTTTCGTAATTAATTCTAATTTATTAAATCTTCCAATCAGATGCTGCGAATATCATGGACTGAATTTCTGAGCAAAGGCGGAGTTTTAGAGAAAATAGAAACAAAAAACAACACTTATACTTATCATCAGCAAAGAGACAGTAAAAATTTCCAGAGCACATAATGAGAAAAGATAGCTTGGAAAATATGACACTCACAGGGTAGATTGAAGGCAAGAGTGTCTAAGGAAAGCAGTGAGTAATCTCCCAAATGAGCTTGAGTGAATGAATGGTGGCACAAAATTTAGGTTGAGATAGCAAAAAGATAACATTTAAGAACTCCAGATAATAGGAAATTGAGAGGAGCCATGATCGCCAACGTCTGAAAAGGAATCTACACAAGAATCGATTTGCATTCATACAGATGCTCTGTTATCGTTGATTTCTGTTAAATATTGTGTATTAAAGTCTTTTCTCTGACAAGCGCTTATTTTTCAACTTCATTCAGTCAGTTAAGTGCCATACGTGAAACGCGCTTGGGCGATCATGTCTCGAAAGAGACATGGCTGACTGGGCAGAAGATTATCCCGCAGTAGGTTGCCATTGCTTTCTGCGGTAGACTGGTTGCCAGCCAAGGCTATAGAATCCACTCTGTCCTGTTATTTAACCCATAGCTGGAAGAAATAGACGGATTAATACCTTTCCCAAGGGTATTTTCACGTAAGTGAATGCGGTGAATTCAACTGGAATTCGAAATCGGCTCCCCGATTTCTCGTTCCGAGCCGATATCCACTGCACCACAACGCACATAAAAATGGATCTGTTAATACATATAGACCATATCGAATTGTATGTTGAATAAAATCCTGTTGCATTTAGACTGGGGCGCTGTTGTCTGCTAAAAGTAAACTAAATTCGACAAAACTTTTATCGAAAAAGTAAAAATAATCGAAATAAAAAGGTTTCATTATGACTACGAAGGACACTAACAGTAATAATTCCAATTTATTCCCACAGAAAAAATACAACTGATACAGCTCGATAGAGCAATTCTCGCTGCAAGATACGATTTTTCAACATAGTCACTGCAACTGTTCATGCATTTTTGCTTGCAACGAATAAGAATTTGCATTCCACACTCATTTACGGGAACGACACACGTTTCCCTCGCAACAATGCTGAAGTGTAGCTGTGCTTATATCCACTTTTTCGTCTCTGTAAACATTCAGTAATTGTCAATGAACGTCAAGAGGGCAATTTCATTCGCACTGAGAATTTCAAAGAGAAACCTGTGCTTCATAATCATTTTCATGTTAGATGTAATTTTGACAGCAGGGAAAAAATATAGATTGATGGCGGGAGGCCTAACCTCTACTGTCATAACAACCGTCTCTAATCTCATAGATTAATATTATAAAACAGGGCACATTAATCAAGCAAGTGCAGATTTTATTTTACAATAATGTTAACTCTGTACAAGGCCTAAGTGCCACTCAAGGTAGAGGGTTACAGAGTACGAGGCAAGGAGCACAATTTATGGCACGGTTAACTCTAAACTTAAACAAGTTTTGTGCCGATCGAAAAATAGCATCGTCTTGGGAGTCGGTTCCACAAGGCAGCAGTTCGTGGGAAGAAGGTGCTCGAGTAGAATTTACAACTCACAAATGGAATACGAAGGAAATGAAGGTGGTTCACTACAAAGTGAGTGGCATGGCGTGTCCAAACTGTGAATGCCTGTACTGGTGGAACTAAGGAACGTAGTTAGTGCCATGAAAATAGCAATAGAGCAGCAAGAGAAGCTGTGAAGGTCTAAACTGGTGGAACAAAGAATGTAACTCGTTTGAACATTTGCCATGGAAATAGCGATAGGATAGCAACGTTTCATCTGGGGTGAAGGTGTTGGAAAGTGTAACATAATTAATCACCTAAATAGCCGCATAATTGCCATGACTGGACGTGAAGGACTGGGCAGCACCAGTCAAGATATGGTACGAACATTTCAGTCTTCGTCTGATCTGACCATTGTAAAGATATAACATGGTAACAATGATTTAAGTTTTTTTCTGGAACGATACAAGGAACCAACCATTCTTCAAGCATTGGTATAAATATCAGTCAGTCAAGTGCCATACGTGATACACACTTGGACGATCATGTCTCTTTCGATCCATGACTGACTGAGTAGTTTGTCGTTTCTTTCTGTGGTAGACTGGTTGCTACCCAATGTCACAGGACCTAGTCTGTTCTGCTAATCAAGTCATAGCGAGGGAAACATAACTTTCTCAAGGTTATTAACGCGTTTGTGTGTGTATGTCTGTGTGTGTGTGTATGTGTGTGTGTGTGTGTGTGTGTGTGTGTGTAACGTCACTTTCACTAGTAATCACTCCAAAAAATTCATAATCACCATTAGTCTGATCCAATTCTTTCGGGATTCTCTGCACAGTTCTTAGATTGTCAGCCAAACACTCTGAATTCATCATATTTGGGCTTCCGGTGCGAATGCCAAGCAGTACAGCATGCCATTTGCAAATTTATGACGTAGTGAATTTCGACATGGTGCTTCTTTTATCACAAATTTTTGACGAACGGGGGTCAAAGAGTCAGCGCTCAAAATTGGAGGGAGTGCACCTGACGTTCTAGGTGTCAGGAGGTAACTATTTAAGTGACGTCAGCTGGCGTAGAGAGGAGATCTGAGGTAGCAGTTACGGAGAGCAGTCGGGTTAAAAAAAACTCAGAGAGGAGTCGGGTAATGTCGGGCGGGAAGACGCTGACTCGTATGCGTGCGTGCACCAAACCAACACCCCTCCATGCCAAGTCAACGAAGAAAAGCGAATATACAGATTTTTTTTTGTCATTTTGTAATGTGAAAAGATAATCAACATTTGGTTTGAATGCATTCTCGCCGAATGGATAGCAGTTTATGGTCTGTCAGTTTGTTTTCGACGAAGAAGTATCGTTTTATTTCCCGACATTTTGATTCAGCATTATTAACGTCGAAGCGTTATATACCAGAAGAAGTGGTATATAACAGACATATTTTTAAATTTATTTGTTTGAACATTATATTTCATGGATACTCGTATTTTAATGGATAGTCTGTTTTTTTTCTATAATTTAAACAGTATTTTTAGTATCCACTAGGTCTGAATATTCGAGAAATCTTTTGAAGAAAATATCTATCTTCCAGCAGGATTAGAAACTGCAGGATTCGAACCTGAAAAAATATTACATATACCGAGGAGACGTCGTCATTAGATCTGACATAAGTATTTTTTTTAATGAAAGATCAGAAATAATGTCCAGATGCAATCGCACCAAAAAATACATCTTAGAATCATATAAACCTGGATGAAATTGTTTAAGATCCTTAAGTAACTCCTCCCTATTTTTGAAATTTCGGCTATTAAAAATTTCCAGTTCGTAAAAATCCCTGTTATAGAAAAAGTGGGAATATCAGTTATTATAAATCGCCTGAACATACCGAAGGTTGCAGAAGCAAGTGTTTTTCAAATTATATATATATATATATATATATATATATTGTTTAATTTCTTAGTTTTGGTCATAATAAAATTAGACCAGTACACAGTTATATTAAAAGTGTTCAATACAATCATATTGTAGAACTTTTGAATATTCTTCATTTGTAAATATCACCTCAAGACACCACATGATAGAAACCTAGGTCGCGTAATAACTCGTCTACAAATGACGAATATATATAAGCATGCAGTGTAGATATAGAAGAATCCAAAGGAGTATCCTGTACATACAGCGGTAGGATAATTCTCTAAGAGATATCTAAATATATATGTATATAAATACATATAGAGTAAATATAGGAAAACTTTTAGACAGACACGTTATTTCATGGTAAATCGGAAGCATAGGCCTATTTCAGGCGAACCATCCTCAGCTTCCGTCTTTATTGTACAGAAGATTTTACACGAATGAAATTCACAAACAAAGACCCCACAAAAAACCGGAATAAAAATAAAGATCGCAATATATATATATATATATATATATATATATATATATATATATATTAATCGTTTCACCTCGAGCAAGGTGGTAATGCCACTGATGTGCAGGGGGCTACATAAGAGAGTGAAGAGTAAGACGAACCAGTTAGAAAGGAGCAATAGAAAGATAAGAATGCAGGTGTGATGACAGTTTCAAAATGAAAGGATATACGGGGTGGGGAAAGAACTAGAGTCAAGTGGTTAATAGATGAGTATTGACATTGCATTTAAAGGAGGTTGTAGCCGTCAGGAAAGCAAGAATATGGGAGAGAGTTTCACAGGCGGGAAGTGCGAGAGAAGAAGCTACAGGAGTAGAATTGTCGTCTGCACTTGGTTAACCTAACTGTGAATGGGTGGGACCCAGTTGCCAATCTGGTTGCTCGAGTAAACACCTGTTGAGGAGGCACCAATGACTTAAGTTCGTCCGAGCAGAAGCCATGAAAGTATTTATAGAACAGACAAATATATATATATATATGGAACGGTGAGAGTTAAAGAGAAAGATAAACGAAAATCTATGGTTGGAAAGACATTTAATTAATACATAGCTTCAGGTATACACATGATATTTCCTCTGTATTTTTTTTTCCTTTTCTTACCGGAGATACTTTCGATTCTCCATTTTGAAATCATCTTTAACTCCACGTTGCTCTTTTCTTATTGCAATCCACGTTTCACATTTGGATTTCCTTCCGTTTCTAATCAACCGTATTTATTTAAAACTACTTTTTGCATTTGAAAAATCAAAAGTAAAGATTTCAACCCTGAAAATTTGCAGTTGCCAAATAATTCCAATTCCTAAACAGGAAATACTGGTTTTATGAGATTAAGACAGTTCACGAAAAACAAAGACGTCGGCTCTTAAAGGATTAAGTAGCAGAAAATATGGCAATAAAAATGTAGGCCAATCGGTAAAATAACCGGCATTCTTAGTCAACATAAAAGCTTAAATCCTTTTTCTACAGTTTCAAAACTGTTCCTGTAAACTGACAGATATTAACAAATAAATTTCGACCTTTAAAATCAGCATTATGCACCTTAGCTCTTACAAAGTCCTGAAAGCTGATCACTGATATTGGTAGTCAGTCAGTTAAGTGCCATACGTTAGACACGCTTAGGTGATCATGTCTCTTTTGATTCATAACTGACTAGGCAGAATATTTTCTCTCTGTCGTTGACTGGTTGCTAACCAAAACTACAGAACCAAACCTGTCCTGCTATTCAACCTATAGCTAGAGGGAGAAGAGAGGGATTAATATATTTCTCAAGGGCATTTGCGTGTAAGTAAAGGCAACAAATTCAACTGGAATTCGAAATCGGCTCTCTGATTTCCAATTCCGAGCTGATATTCATTACACCACAACGTACATCCAATATGCGTAGGGAGTACGCAAATATCTCAACGATGCTAATCTCATGCCATGAAAGCGTTGAACACAGGAGAACCATCTTGTCCCTCCAGCTCTCAAGGTCTTGACAAAATGACAGGACTCCCCAATCACCCGATTAATCTACTCGTGATCCTGGCGAATGGCGTCCTTCCAGCAGCTGATTATTTTCATTAATCATAATTGTTATTAAAATATCCTCATTATTATTCTACTTATTTTTGTGTACAGCCATTATGCTTCTTTTTTTTTTTTTTTATCTAGGATCAAAGTGCAATAATTAGAACTTTCCGGGAGTTCGTACAGTTCTACATATTCACTATCCATTCTTATGATTGCGAATACTCTATGAATGTTCCTAAATGCGCTCTATCCATAACCATAGGAACGGTTCTAAATAACAATAACAGGGATAGTCGTAAATTACTCTTCATTCCTAACCATTTGTATGGTGCTAAATTGCCTGGTAAAGTTTGTGGAAACATTTTAAATTTGAAGATTAATTTTTGTTTTAGGATTTTCGTAAATTCAATTTTACTTATTCTTTTTTTAACTTGTAAAAGCAACTTCTCTTTTTATGTGCCATATCTGTTCAATATGTGGCCGATCATTGCCCTCCCCAACTTCCAATCATTCTTAGCTGTAAATAATATTTGTCTTCTTACTATCCTCCCCTATCCATATTCTGCCATTCATTTACAAAGGTTTGTTGGGTTGATTACTCAATGATCCTCTCTGCCCCTCTTGACTGCAGTATGTACTGTAAGTGTCAATTTTCCAAGTCCAGTTTTCTCAAGATTTTTCTAAACATTTCAACGTTCTTTTTTACAATACCATTTTCTTTAAATTTTCACCATCCTTCTGTATATTCTCATCTCACTTACCCCAAGTCTCATCTTCATCTGACCAGACTTCTACTATTTAATTTACTTGCTCGGATAGAGAAACCCTCCTAAAGTTTAAAAAAACCTCGCTTTTTTTATTCTCATGAATTGATCCTTTGTGCAATTCTTAGAGAAATTTATGTACCACTTCAATTAATATTATTATTTAATAGGTGAGCAACACGACAACGCAGTGATGATAGGGTACAAATATAGAAAGTAAAATATATCAAGCATGACACCTAGTCTCATAAATGTGTACTAGGCACGTGCATCGCTGCTAAATGGGCGCAATATGTCACCAGGGTCTCATGAAAGCAGCACATAACCTTGCAGGTGTGGTCCAATTAGAAATAACTTCAGGTTGTGTAGCCCAATCCATTCCGACGGTCTCCCATTGAGGCTGTTTCCATGTAAGTAGACGTGATTTTCAAGTCATTTCGTTTGTCGCATCCTCCAAATTATCATCATTCATTCATGATCCTCCCTGATTACCCCAGAGATGAACAGGGTGTTAACTCGTAGTGGTCAGATAGTAAAGGCAGATAATTGATAAGTAAATTATCACCTGACCGAGATATTTACTGTAGCTGAAACATTAAGTAAATTTTAAATAATTAATTCATTTTTTAATTCGATATTATTTACTTTATATATGCTTCGAGTACAACAATAATGTTAGGAGGTATAGATTTTGAGAGGTGCCAACGATAAATGTACATTTATTAGACAGTCAATTGCTTCGTTATTATTGTTTCTCGTGGCCTATTTTAGGGGTACTTGCTTGGCTTAAAAGCAGAATCAATCAGGGAAAAATGAAATACGCGTTCGATTCCTGTCGATAACCGAAATTCCCCGATCTCTAGGCCGGTAGACATTAATTCCACTATGAATAAAAGTAAAGATATCTACTCAAGCATATTTGCCAATAGCAATTTAACAGTCAGTTTCTATTCAACATCTGAAGCTTGCGTTGTACATGAAACTCACAACCATCTCTCCTTTGCCGTGTTCTTCCATTCATTCGCACAAACACTTTAAGTAGCTTATTCGCTGCTTGCCCTACTCCGCTTCTTTTGCCTTCAGTATGTTCTGTGTTACATTATCTATGTCCTCTTTTCTCGATATGCATCTCAGAACTTTCAATTGTCACTTTCTGATTGTATGTATAATTTCTTAAAAATATTTTCGTTGCTCCGTTCATACTATTTAACTTTGTACGTCAGTAAAAAACATATATTTGTCACTTCACGCATCTTCCTCATTTATGGGGAGATTTACTGACATGTATGTTGCTTGCTTGCTTTTGTTTAGCGGCATATCATCCTTCATGGATTAAATGTTTTGTACACATTTTTTTTTTTAGATAATAATAATTTAGTGATAAAGTCTTAATAACTAACCCACTATCCTTGGTATTACGATAAACTGCATCCGGCAGCAAAGCTTCTGATTAGCAGGTATTGAAGAGCATGAAACCACTTTCTAAATGCAGTTGTTCTCAGGTCCACTCTGATTCAACATGGTATTACCTGTTAGGGTCCAAGCTATGAGAAAATAGTTAACCCCCAAACTGGGGTCAATACACTATGAAAGCATAAAATAGATTTTATATTAAAAATACCGACAATACATTAAACAGAAAAGAAATATTATCAACAATATATTTAACTCTTGACAAAAAACCTCCTCACAATAATACATCAATGAAACCTGCTCTACAAACTGATTTCTTACAAAGAATACATATATTCCTACGAATCTATTGTAAAAATCCTGTTGGCATAAAATAACCCATTGAAGTTGATATGCCCGAAAACAAATAAACATAATTAACCCATAGCTTGGGAAGATGAGAAAGATGCATTCATTTTTAAAGGGTATTTGCACTTAAGTAAATATAAGGATTCCAACTGGATTTGATACTCGACTCTGTGATTAAAAATTCCGAGTCATTACCCATTACACCGCCCGAATATCCAAGTTTACGTCACCTGGTATTTCCAAGCGGTTGCCCATATCGGTACGAACCAGATTCGGTGTTACTTATTTATTTCGGTGATCGAATGGGAACCGGTGTTTCGACATGATGTGGCCATATCAAAGATCATATATTATATTTCAGTTCATACTGTATTTGTTTTCTAGACAATTTTCCCTCTACTTTCCTTAGGTTCTGTAAAACATCTTTCTCTATTCCAATGCCAAATGCCTTTCTCTGTCACATTTTCCGTTGTCTGTTACGATACCCCTCAGCTAAATCTTGGTACCTTTTTGATTTTGATGCCCCTTAGCAGTCACGTAAGACTTTGTCTTTTACTGACAACCATGCATTCTGTCTTGATATTTTTGTCGATTTTCTTTTTTTCTTGTTGCAGTAAGGTTTACCCTGTACAAAGTCCAGGAGACACTCGAGGTAGAGAGTTATGTTAGGAGGCAGTTTGTACGGATATGAGTGGAAGATAACGGTTAACCCTAGACTTGAATAGGTTAAGATTGTAGTGGACGGGGGAACATCTTCTTATGAGTCAGTTCCACAAAGCTGTGGTTCGCGGGAAAAAGCGGTTCGAGTGGAGCTTATTTCTTACCGATGGAATACGGGAGGAATGAGGGTGATTTACTACAATGTAAGTGGCATGGCATAAAGGTTGGAACTAGCGGAACAAAGGAATCTAATTCACCTGATCACACTCCCTGAAAGTAGCGATAGAGCAGTGTGAGGCTTACCACACTCCGCTAGTGAGGGAGAGGTTGGAGGGTAGGGAAATAATTCCTCGCATACGAGAGTTAATCCTTTCTTTTTGCTTTTCTGTACTACATTGTCTAAATTTTTTTTTTTTTAGTTTTTATTCTGATTTTATTGTCAACGGTGTATAATCTGCCCATCTTTAAATGTTGATTTTTCCATCAACATTAAATCGTTGCAGGTTTTCAATTTCTTTCAGGATCGCCTCAATGTAGATTAAATAAATTCAATGAGAAAAATCACAGTTGGCTTACTCTACTTTCTATATAGTTTTTGTTTACATGTTCTATTAGGTTGTCCCAAAAGTTCGTAAACACTTGCAAAAAAATGAAATTTTACTCGCAAAAACAACAAAACTTATTGCTCAAAATAAAGACCATCATTTTCCAAGACTTTCTGCCATCGGTCTGCGAGCTTTCGAATCTGGTCAAAGTACCATTCAGCCGGCTTCAAATCAAAGAATTCTTGACACGCTTCCTCGACTTCATCAAACGAGTCGAATCGGCGGCTCTTCAGAAAGTGTTGCATTGAGCGGAAAAGGCCGTAATCTGATGGAGCACAGTTAGGACTGTAGGCTGGATGTGGCAGAACCTCAACGCCGTCCAGCTCTTCAAACTTGTCTTTGGTCTTCCTGGCGGTGTGTGGCTTGGCATTGTCCTGCTGCATCAAAGCGCGCTTTCGGTTGATCAGAGCCGGGTACTTTTGCTTCAACTTTTCGTAGACCCGCTCAAGTTGCTGACAGTAAAGTTGGGTACTGATGACACGACCATTCGGAACCAACTCAAAATGCACGATTCCTTCAAAGTACCACCAAACGCACAACATGACTTTCTTGCCGAATCGATCTTGTTTTGGAACCGACGGTGTCTCTTGCCCTTTCTGAACCCATCGCTTGTCTCAATTGTGCTGGACCAGATAGACCCATTTCGCAAGTGTTTACGAACTTTTGGGACAACCTAATAGTTTGTTTGGTTTATTTTTTTCTATATCAAGTTTCTTATATTGCGTTTTAGTGCAATGGTTATCGGCTTGGAATGAGAAATCGGAGAGCTGAGTTCGAATTTCAATTGAACTTGTTGCATTCACTTACGAGTGACTACCCTTGGGGAAGGTATGAATCCATCTATTCTCCCCTCAGCTAGGGTTGAACAGCAGAACAGACTAGGTCCCACAACAATGAGTCTACTGCAGAAAGAAACGGCAACCTACTGCGGGAAAATTTTTTTGCCTAGTCTGTCATGAATCGAAAAGAGCCATGACTGTCCAAGCGTGTATTACGTATGGCACTTAAGGGAAAGAGTCATAAAGTATTTAGCTGAAGAAGTTGTGGAGAGACATGATCGCCCAAGCGTGTATCACGTGTGACACTTAACTTACTAGGTAACTGATTATACCGTCACCACATTTTTACTCTTTAATTCCCTGGATCTCTCTCTCTCTCTCTCTCTCTCTCTCTCTCTCAACAAAGGACACAGAGGAAGTGAATTACAGTGGTGTTATAAAATATCACATGTATTTACGCGTGCTATTAAATTGGTGCCTAGTCCCACTCTTTTACCGTTGAAATAGTTAAATGCAACCGTCTCTTCTACTTTAATAGTTCCTTTTCTCGCACTTCACGCTTGTTGGACTCACTTCCATTTTCTTGCTTCTCTGATAGCTACAAGCTCCAAAAGTTTAAATACAACCACAATTGCCATTTTCTATCTACGTGATTCCCATCCATCTCTTATCCTTTCTTCGACATCCCCTGTACCTTGTCTTTTTTTTTCTCTCAATGTAACTCCATGCGCACCAGTGACGGTCCTTGCTTGCTTAGGGAGCAATGATTATTTTAAAAAAGAGTATAAATTCCTTTCAGTATCTCTTTTCTTTTTACTCTTATTGTTGGGTGTTTCGAATTGAATGTCAGCTAACAAAAGCTAACAAGAAAACTGGAACGAATCACATACGCTTCTCATTCAAGAGTACAATTTATTGTTCGGCTACAATCGTGAGCGAAATAATTAGTTGAAGACGATATCTAAACTTATTTATAAATCGAACTTTGTCTGTGTGTGTGTCTATGTGTGTGTGTGTCCGTTACCTATAGACTCCGAAACGGCTGAACCGATTTTCTTGAAAATTTACACAGTTGTACTATAAGCGTCTGCAAGTGTTCTTAGCTAGGTTTTGTGCCGAGGTACCCCCGATAAATATCGAAAATCGATAATCGAAAAAATCGGGTTATAGAAGGAGTGGTCCGATTTTAATCAAATTTGATACACTCATAGACAAAGACATAAGAAACGATATTCAGAAGTTTCAAGGTTGCAGTTCTTACAGTAGTGCAGAAAATCGATAATATATACTGGGTCTGATCAAAATAAGTTTTTCAGCCCTTTTATTTTAGTTTTTGCTTCGGGTTTGGCTCTAAGTAGGTATAATTGTAGTTCTTAGTCTCAGCCATGATACCATTTACTCAGAGGACTTATTTAGCCTTCAAAATTCAGTTTACGACGAAAAAAACTTATTTGATATCGATACCAGGAAATCAAAATTTGACTTACATCCATCCATTTTTTTTCAGTCTACGGTTTCACTTTAACTGGAAACAACTATTGCTTTTTAGTCTTTCGTGCCAACGTCCAAAGAGTCTGAGCTCCAGGACTATAGATTAGTTTTAAAAGCTTTCATTACACCCGAGCAACGCCGGGCTATAATGTTAGTGTGCTTATAATATCTCGAAGGGTTTTGGTTTCAAATCGGTAGGACACGATAGAAATCCACTCCGGACAGTCGTTGATTCTATTATGCCAGGATTTGAAGAAATAGTGCGACATATCAACGGGCAAAAACATGCTGACAAGGAAGGCGATCTGATCTAGTCGGCTTGTGGTCTTGAATATATTAACACTGCTGATCATCACTGACACACTGCTGGTTATTACTGACTGCTTATTCAATAAATGGTGAACGTTTCCTTAAAATGAAACGGATAATATTACGATTACCATTACCATAGCATTGGGAGTCACGGTGGAGTAATGGATAGCCGGTCGGATTGAGAAATCAGTGAGCCAAGTTCATTACATTCACTTACCTTGGGAAAGGTATAAATCCATCTCTTCTCCACACCACAGACAGACTGGGTGACAACCGATCTAAGAGAAAGAAAAAACACTGAATCCAAGACCAGCCTGGAGGTGAACCTCCTTGGCCGGTTGATAAAGGAAATGGGTAAGGTTAACACCTCTACCTGTGAAAAAAGGACAAATTACATCAGCGTCGACTACAACGAACCAGGCCAAAATAGAGTGCGATGGTGAGGGGTCGTCGATAGGCTATGCTCAACTGAGAACGATTGGTTCATAGAGATTAACATAGAATTATTATCCTTTATTTTTTACGCCAGAGGTCAAGTTGACTTTTACTGTGGATTAACTAACAGCAGATTTCTGTAATACTCTAGCAACATCTGGATTGCCCGTTTCATTGATCTTCAGTTCCCCCAACCTTTATCTTTTACAGTTCCCAGCGATCCGATAACGACTGGCTGTTTGATCAATTAATGCTGAATGTTTCCTTACAAAGAAACGACAAATATTACTGTTATCATGACTATTATCAGAAACTATGCAATTAACAGCATCTTTTAGCTCTACGTGCTTACAGTTTTTATTATATTGGATTTTAGACATGAGAAAACGGAGAACACAACGAAACGAGATGACACACCGAAAAAGCCTTACAAAGGAAGACATTTGTTCATAGACCAACTAGAATAAAATAGTGTAAGCAGGAAACTTATAATCTTCGACTACTTGATCCTGCACTAGGTAAACTTGACCTTTTCTGATTCTGACCTTCTTTATACTTGACTCCGTACTTCTTTCGTCACTTGACTACTTGATGTCACGTAGGGCTTCCTGACGATGTAGACCGTTTTTCAAGCGATGCGCACACTTTTTTTTATACTTACAGAGAAAATATTTTGCAAATTTAGTACAAACGCACATTTATACTTGCTAGAAAGATAAGAATACTATGCTGTGCAAGCTCCTAATGGGGAAAACATGCCTGCTTGATTTAAGAAAAACAGCATTTGAGATCTTGAACGCCAACAGCAGATCTCATGAGATCTCATATACTTAAAGCACATTGTTTTCCAAAAAGATACACCTATAAAAATTGAAATACCAATTATTTCAATATAATAACGTGCGATGAGTCTGTTTGCCTGAATAATGGCGACTATGTGATGGGACATGAAATGCTGCCTAGAATTTAATTAAGTCTCTAATATGTTCCGGACGGGTTCAGTGAGGTTTAAATCTAGTGAACGAATGATCTATTGATACATGTGAAGGTCAGCCAAGTATTTTTCGAACAAATTACGAGGGGTTATAGATTGTTGGAAATAAATCCCCAGTGCGAAAAATGGCGAGTAGATCTGGGTGCAACATATTTGTGTTTTTGTCGGAGATGACATTTGAATTGATATATAATGTTGGTTTTACATCAGTTGGTGGGGAAGAATTATGACGAATAATTAAATTAGTAGGGTTGTATTTTTTATAATATATTATTAATTTTAATTTTTTGTTCGGATATATTAGTACGAATGAGATTTTTATGATTTTTTCATCCTGCTTGTAGTTACGTGCATCTGGTTGCAATAAAAGAGTGATATGTTTAGGGTCTTTTGTGGTAGTACCATATTCTGTTTGATGTGTGTTTAGATTTTTTAAGTATCGTCTTATTTGTTCATCTACAATATGGTGTGTGAAGTCATTATTAATGAGAGTCTGCTTAATAGTTTTTAGTTTAGAGTAAAAAATTTTTTTTTTTTGAGGAGGTAATTTGTGCTTGGTTAATTAAATTGAGTATAAGTGCTATTTTGTAGTAGTTAGGGCATTCACTGTTATAGTTGAGAGTGCAAGAGTTTTTGCTGATTGGTTTGTTATATGGGGAGGTAGTCAATGTTTTATTGTTTGTTTCTATTAAAATGTCAAAGAAAAGGTATTGCCTTCCTTAAAATTTGTTGAATTTACAACAACTACATTAACAAGACGTCTTACAATAAACATGCCTGGCCATTCGTCTATTTCTAGATATCTACAACAACATTTCTGTCTGCATTCACAATATAAAAAAATAATGATCGATAACACAACTATCCTACATTAAGAAAACAACAAAAATAAAATTCCAGATCTTCGAGGGAATATTCATTAAAACCGTAAGCCGTCAATTAATAGAATCAACTATGAATACTGTAGCAATGTTCTAAAATGTTTATATAAAGAACAGTTTTTCATGCTTTAACACGTACATGACCATGATATTAAAATATAAAAAAATCCATTTTGGATAATTTTCACGTTCTAATGACCGCTAAGCAATTTTTCAACCGTTACATATGAAGCAAGAAGAAAATTTACAGTAATTTTTAGCAACACAGTTTTGCGGTTATTTTTGTTACCACAACTTACACCCCCTGAAAATGATCTCGGAAGGAGATTGAAAGTCTTTGAAAACATCGAGAAATTCATAATAAAATCAATTATCAAAGTTACAGCGCATTTCTTACATCTTTCAATTATGATACGCGAAAGATTATCTGTGAGTAAGATTTAATTTTATTAAAAATAAGAAGGCACAATTTTATTTATTTATTTACACACACACACACACACACACACATATATATATATATATATATATATATATATATAGGATGATTGAAAATATTTAAAATTTATTTTTTAACTTAATTTTTTACAAGGAATGGATATAAGAGAAAAGCATTTAGCATGAGGTTTTATAAAAAAAAATTCAATATGTGCACCAGATTAAGCTACCAGGTTCTCGATCAGAAATTGCGTCAATAGATTTCACCAGGAACTCTTGTGGTATGGAAGACATAACTTTATCTCGTATTCGATCTTGGATTTCTTCTAAAGTCTTGGTTTGGTACAGTAGAAATTCACCTTTAACCAACTCCGAAGAAAAAGTCACAGGCTGTTAGGTCGGGTCTCCTGAATGGCTAATCATACATAAAATAGGGATTTACTTTTTAATCATCCTGTAAACAAATAAACAAAAACAAACAAACAAGCCAAAAAACAAACAAACAAAAAACACACACATGACAGATCAAATAAATTGCAAACACTATGTTTGCTTATTTTTAATAAAATCTGTGTATACTCACGGATAATGTTTCGCGTATTACAATAAAAAGATGTCAGAAATGAGCTGTAACATTGACAGATGCTATTTTCATTCATTTTTAAGGTACCTAAGTACTTTCAACTTCTTTCCGATATCAACTTCAGGGGTGTGAGTTATGGTATGTGACCGGAAAACTCAAAAAAATTTTCAAAAGAACCCTGTCCTCAAGTTTACCTATGAAATTAATCAAGATAACAAAATCCCTTTTCCTGACATTTTAATAGACACACAAAAAAAAAAAAAACAGAAAATCTCTTGCATTCTCAACTATAGGAGTGAATGCACTTATACGCAACTTAATTAAAAGAGCACAAATCAACTTCTCCACAAAAAGATATTTTACTCTGAACTAAAAAATATTAAGCAGACTCTCATTAATAATGACTTCCCAAACCACATTGTAGATAAAGAAATAAGACGATATTTCAAAAACCACAATATGGCAATCAAACAAAATATGGTAATTCTACAAAAGACCCTAAACATATCAAACTCTTCTATTACAACCAGATGCACGATAACTACAAACAGAATGAGAAAATATTAAAACATCTCATTTGTACTAATATATCTCCCGTTGCTCATAATGAAAAATTAAAATTAAAAATATATTATAAAAGGTACAATACTACTGATTTAATTGTCCGTAATATCTCCTCCCCAGCAGCTGTACAATAGAACTAGAAAACAATGAGGCTGCCGTCAGTCGCTGTTAATGGGTTAAATTTTTGTTTGAAATTTCCTAATGAGATATCGTAACAGATTTTAAGAGACTAATATCCTTATCTTTTTATTTACTTATGTTTTTTATTTATTCTATATAACGAAGTTTCCACCATAACCTCCTGAGCAGTGTAACCTTCGACCGATAACCTTTAGGATGAGTTCGAACGATCACATTATTTTGTTCAGGTGTTTGCTCATTTCTTGTCACGTTTTGCCTTCTTAAAGCGTTAAAAAAACCTTCTGTTTACTAAACTTATCGAGTCGTTAAATGCCTATGCACAGAGCGGTTCACGATGAGGTCAGTTCTCACGCATGTACGTATTGAGAGGCAACAAAGAAATATACCAACATGTGCAGAAATCCGTCCAATCCGATAAGAGAGATTATTTGACAAAGAGATTTTTATTTACCTGTCGTACTTCAGCATCAAAAGAGAATGCCTATATCCATTTTAATGATATACATAAATAAATGGTTACTCTGGTACACGTTCAGTGCGATATCTCGATCTGTAATTAGTGTGATCTCCTTACAAAGCTATCAACTTCATTCGGGTACATCTTTGTTAGATTGAAAGTCATTTCTGGGAATTCAGTTGGAAATGAGCAAGATGGGATAAATAAACTATTCATGCTTATCCTGTACAAGGCTAAAAATCTACTCTAGGTAGAGGTTTTACTGCTGTCACATATCGCCTAGCGCTCATGCTATTTATCTATAGATCCTTGATAAAATCCAAAGAATCGGCAATATTATTGGTCCTGATCTGGAGACTCGGCTTTAATCACTTCCCCACTCTGTGCATTATCTATTACATGGAAAAATACGTGCATAAAAAGTAATATCTTTAACATTATATTAAATCTGGAAAAGAACAGGATAAGTTATTAAACCAGGAAAAGTAAAGGACATGATATTCTAGTGAAGTTAAAATAAATTTCTTACTTAAAATTTTATTTTCAGCTGCAATATTTTAAGTAAGAAATTTCTTATTTTTTTTACTTCACTAGAATATCTTATCCTTTACTTTTCTAGGTTTAATAACTTGTCCTGTTCTTTTCCAGGTTTCAAATAATCTTAAGAATATTACTTTTCATGCGTGCATTTTTCCATGTAATCCATAATTTTTCTAGGCATTGCTATTAATTTAATATAAATTTAATGTTGAAAACCGCATTCAAAAATATTAAAAAGAAAAAAATTATATGTAATTGTTAAAAAAAAAACAATTAAAAAATTAATTATTTATAATTAATTTTGATAATCAATTCTGATAAAATGATAAATGATAGGCAAAGTTTGATTGATAAAAATGATAAAAGATATCAGAATTTAAATGCTGGAAAATATGCAAAAATATTAAATAGAAAAAAGTTATAAAGAATAAGATTTATTAGTAGAAGTGTCAGTCACTCACTTATGTATTTATATAGTTAGTCTCCCTTTTCGGACTTCACATATATAGATGTAACTTTTTTCTACTGAACCAATATTCAAACTTTTTTTCCCTAAAATGTAGCTAAGAAGGTGTCCTATCTAATTCTTCAAAATTTGAAATTTGGTTAAGAACTGAATTAGTGAGGAATCTTGAAAGATGCTTAGATTCACTCAATGTCGGACTTAAGAATGTATTCAACCATTGCCATGGTTGAATGATAAATACTTACATGGTAAATGCTAGAATGAGCTCTTCGCTATGGTACCTAGACTTTATGAATTTATGTGCAGTACTAGATTACCGACGAGGTCTCATCAATTTATAGCTAGATGTAACCATAAATTCTATGCTAACTGTTTCTTTTTTTTGTACTTCTCGCTTGTGAAACTTACTCCCGGCTCCATGCTTTCCAGTCATATCTAATCTTTAAAAATTTATATGCAATGTCAATCCCTATCTACGGTCCTCTTGATTTCTCTTTTTTTTTCTTGCTGATTACTGATGCTTCTGTTTGTAATTTTTCCACACTTAGTAACTCCTTGTTTTAGTGGTTTTACTGCCTTTCTTTCGGTGAACTCGGTTAAAAAAGGGTAAGAAGCACAGTTTATGGGAATATGTAGGGAAGATAACGGTTAACTCTTGACTGGAACAGGTTTACACTGTAGTAATTAAAGAAGCATCCTCTTGGGAGTCGGTCCTTCAAAGTATCGGTTCGTGGGAAGAAGTTATCCGAGTGGAACTTACATTTCACTAATGGTATATAAAGATAATGTGCAAGACTCACTATAACGAATGAAGGGTCTTAGCCGTGAAGGTCAGAACTGGTGGAACTAAGCAATGCAGTTGGTCTGAGTACTTTCTATGGAAATAGCTTGTTGAGAGAAAAACTAAATGGAATGTCCTTCACATTTTTAAATAAATAAAAACCTGACAAGGCATTAAAATCGACGAAGCGTTTGCGACTATTTAAAAAAAAAAAAGAAAAACTCAAGCAGCTTATATATTCAGAGTGTTGTTTGTAATGCGGAGATCAGGCGGCGGCCATATGTTTTGCTCTGAGCGTGATTCGGCGAGTGGAAGGCTCTTTTAATACGAAATTAGTTTAACTGTTTTCTTTCATAACAAAAACAGAATTATTCATGCTACTTTCTGTGCATGGAAAACTGTAATTTACAAATGTTTTAGTTCGCAAGACGATGTATGCATTTTGTGTGTGTATACACACATGCATACATACATGCATATATATATATTGTTTTAATCGTGATCATTTTTGGAGCCAATGTTGTTGTTATCAGTGGTTTTACTGATAAAATTTATTTTGACAAGCAGTTTTTTTTATCGTAAGGTGCTCGACATCGGAGTAGAGAGAGAGAGGGCGTTTAAAGAGTTTTTCACTTTAACTGAGCAGATTCATACCGACTTCAAATGCTCACACTCCTCAGGGCTAGTTTGCTGTAAGGTAGCAGTTTTTTCTTGATCATATAGAGCATGATTGCATTTTTGTAAGAGTGGTCTTGTTCGTTATTGGTTGATTTTTATGTTTATTTTTGTTTATTTTTACTTTTTATTTTTATTGTGCAGGTATTTGATTTATTTTTATTTTTACTGTTTGCTTTTCTTTTTAGTGTACGCGTGAGTGGGTGTTTGGATAGATAGATAGATAGATAGATAGATAGATAGATAGATAGATAGATAGATATTTCATTAAATACGAGTGACAAGCTTTTTATTCATTTTTTCTTGTCTTGATAAAAGTGTTTTCTTTTCTGGACATACAGTATGTAAAAACTATTTTTGCTATTATATTTGCCGTTTTCAAGGATGCGTTTTATTTTTATTCTTAACTGAATGTGTAGATTTTATGTATGTGCATGGATTGAAGGAATTTTTTTTTTCAAACATTCATATTTATGATTGATTTTGCAGTATTTAGTTAAAGCTGTTAAGCTCAAATATTTAACGATGTGATAAGGGAATTTCTACGAATATTTTATTGTCACGGAACTCACCATGAGCTTATTCAAGCATTAACTTAAGAATTAAGATTTATCAGAAAATTCAGAAAAGTTAAAACTAGTTTTAGTAAATACATTAAAATTACTGATGTGGAAAACCCACACAATGCTTACGACCTTGCACTTTATCTGATTATAAAGTTAATAGCTTTTTAAAGTAGATTTTTCTTTTTTAATTTTTTTACTATTTTTTTTTGTTCTTTTTTCTTTTCTTTTTTTTTTTGCACTCAAATTGACCCATAGGAATTTTTATAATCTTTTTGATTCGAAATATTTTAATAAAAATCGAACTATTTTTAGTTAACTTGAAATATTTTAATTGTTTCTTAAATCTGTATTTTTTCTTTCTTTTTTTCTCACTTTTTGGCATTCATGCTTCATTTGGAAGAAAGAAAAAAAAAATTTGGGATTTTTATTTATTTATTTATTTATTCTGTTATGCGAAGCTACCCTGGCCAAGGTATCAGCAGCCACTTGTTACCCTCCCTGTTATGGTCTGTTCTTCAAATTCAAATTTACCAAGCAGCTTAACTTGATGTTAATTTTTGGGAAAAGCAAGAGTTGATGACAGTGAAACATTCTCAATTCAAATTTCCTGTGTTAAACTGTGCGATATGTACGAATTGTTTCTTAAATCTGTATTTTTTCTTTCTTTTTTTCTCACTTTTTGGCGTTCATGCTTCATTTGGACTTTAACTAAGTTAAAACTTAGTTAACTCTCCACCCTTAGAAGTTTGTTTGTTTCTTTTTTTTTTTTTTAAATAGGAGTAGATAGATAGGTCACACTATCGCCCGGTCCATACGCCTCCTACGTCTATTGACCTGGAGTAGAGGCTTGCCCCTTGTTTCCTGTTTAGGATGTGGTTTCCGGCTTACTCTTTTCTCTCTTCAGACCTTGGTATTGGTGCTTCCATAAGTTTCCTGCGATCTGGCCGGTTGGTGGCAACGGCTCATCATTGTGAGGGTACCGGGTTGGCAGTTTCCTGATTGCTGCTTCCGACTGGTAGTTAGGAGCCCTAACCCTTGAGCAGCGTCAAGAGCGGCTGCTCTGATCAACAGTTGTATAATATCGGGGTTCTTGTAGTGCCATGTCGCGCATGGATAGGTGTCCGTGCAAGCGCTTTCGGTGGGCAACCCCGAGGACACACCTTGTTGCAGCCATAGCCAGTTTCCCTCCTGGCACAGATCGTGGATAATGACCGCCTGTATCCTCTACCCTCTATTTCTTCTCATTTTCTATTTTTGAAATGAAAAATCACAAAATCTGCTCTATATCTTCTCATTTTCTTCTTTTTCATATGCAAAAATCACATAATCTGCTTCATTTTTTCCTCTTTTACTTCTTTTTCAAATGAAATATCATAAAATCAGCTCTATTTCTTCTCATTTTCTTTTTCTAAAGGAATATCACTATATCATCTGTATTTCTATTCATTTTCTTCTTTTTCAAATGAAAACTCCCAAAATCAGCTCTATTCCTTCTCATTTTCTTCTTTTTCAAATGAAAAATCACAAAATCAGCTCTCTTTCTTTTCCTTTCCTTTTCTTTCAAAAGGAATATCACAATATCAGCTCTATTTCTTCTCGTTTTTCTTTAAAAAATGGAATATCAGTATATCAGCTGTATTTCTTCTCATTGGCTTTTTGTTTCAAATGAAAAATCACAAAATCAGCTCTATTTCTTCTCATTTTGTATTTGTTCAAAAAAAAAAAAATCTCAAAATCAGCTCTATGCTTCTCATTTTCATCTCTTTCAAATGAAACATAACACAATCAGCACTATTCTTCTCATTTTCTTCTCTTTCAAATGGAAAATCACAAAATCAGCTCATTTCTTTTTATTATCTTTTTTTTCAAATGAAAAATCACAAAATCAGCTCAATTCTTCTCATTGTCTTTTTTCAAAATAAGATTCACAAAATCAGCTCAATTCTTCTCATTATCTTCTTTTTCAAATACAAAATCACAAACTCAGCTCTATTCCTTCACATTTTCTTTTTTTTTTCAAATAAAAAATCACAAAATCAGCTCTCTTTCTTCTCATTTTCTACATTTTCAAAAGGGGTATCAACTATATCAGCTGTATTTTTCTCATTGTCTCTTTTTTCAAGTGAAAAATCCCAAAATCTGTTAATTTTTTCTCCTTTTCTTCTTTTTCAAATGAAAAATCACAAAATCAGCTCTATTCCTTCTCATTTTCTTCTTTTTCAAATGAAAAATCACATAATCAGCTCTTTTTCTTGTCCTTTTCTTTTTTTTACAAATGAAAAATCACAAAACAGCTCTATTCACTCTCATTTTCTTTTTCAATTAAAAAACACAAAATCAGCTTATTTCTTCCCATTTATTTATTTTTCAAATGAAAAATCACAAACTCAGGTTTATGTTTTCTCATTTTCTTCTTTTCCAAATGAAAAATCCTAAAATCAGTTTTATTCTTCTCATTATCTTCTTTTTCAAATGAAAAATCACAAAATCAGCTCTTTTTCTTGTCATTTTCTTTTTTTTTCAAAAGAAAAATCACAAAATCAGCTCTATTCCTTCTCATTTTCTGTTTTTTCAAATGAAAAATCACAAAATCCGCTTATTTCTTTGCATTTATTTCTTTTTCAAATGAAAAATCATAAAATCAGTTCTATTCTTCTCATTATCTTTTTCAAATGAAAAATCACACAATCAGCTCTATTCTTTTCATTTTCTTCTTTTTGAAATGAAAAATCCCAAAATCAGCTATATTCTTTCTCATTTTCTTCTTTTTAAAAAAAAATCTCAAAATCAGCTCAATTTCTTCTCAGTATCTAATTTCTCAAGTGAAAATCACAAAAGCATATCTATTCTTCTCACTTTCTTCTTTTTCAAAATGAATATCACTATATAAGCTCTATTATTTCTCATTGTCTTTTTTTTAAAATGAAAAATCACAAAATCAGCTCTATTGCTCCTCATTTTCTTCTTTTTCAAATGTAAAATCAGAAAATCAGCTCTATTCCTTCTCATTTTCTTCTTTTTCAAATCAAAAATCACAAAAAGCTGCTCAATTTCTTATTATCTTCTTTTTCAAATGAAAAATCAGCTGTATTTTTTTTCGAATGGAATTTACAAAATCAGCTCTATTCCTTCACATTTTCTTCTTTTTCAAATGAAAATTCACAAAATCATCTCAATTTCTTCTCATTATCTTATTTGTTTAATAAAAAATAACAAATTCGCTTTACTTTTTTTCAAATGAAAAATAACAAAACCATCTCGATGACTTCTCATTTTCTTTTTTTTCAAATGAAAAATCACAAAATCAGCTTATTTCTTCTCATTTTTTTTCAAATGTAAAATCACAAAATCAGCTCTATTCCTTCTCATTTTCTTCTTTTTCAAATGAAAAATCACAAAATCAGTTCTACTTCTTCTCATTTTCTTCTTTTTCAATGAAAAATCACAAAATCAGCTCTATTTTTTTCTCATTTTCTTCTTTTTCAAATGAAAAATCACAAAATCAGCTCTCTTTTCATTATCTTCTTTTTTAAAAAAAATCCCAGAATCCCAGCACTATTCTTCTCATTTTCTGCTTTTTCAAATGAAAAATCATAAAATCAGCTCTCTTTCTTCTCATTTTTGATTTGTTCACATAAAAAATCACAAAATCAGCTATATGCTTCTCATTTTCTTTTCTTTTGAAAGAAACCTAACAAAATCAGCTCAATTCTTCTCATTTTCTTCTCTTTCAAATGAAAAATCACAAAATCAGCTCATTTCTTCTCATTTTCTTCTTTTTCTAATGAAAAAACACAAAATCAGCCTATTCTTTTCATTTTATTCTTTTTCAAATGAAAAATCACAAAATCTGCTCATTTCTTCTCATTTTCTTCTTTTTCTAATGAAAAAACACAAAATCAGCTCTATTCTTTTCATTTTATTCTTTTTCAAATGAAAAATAACAAAATCAGCTCTATTCCTTCTCATTTTTTTCTTTATCAAATGAAAAATCACAAGATCAGCTTATTTCTTCATATTTATTTCTTTTTCAAATGAAAAATCACAAAATCAGGTTTATGTTTTTTCATTTTCTTTTTTTTGAAATGAAAAATCATAAAATCAGTTCTATTCTTCTCATTATCTTCTTTTCCAAATGAAAAATCACACAATCAGCACTATTCTTTTCATTTCCTTTTTTTAAAATGAAAAATCCCCAAATCAGCACTATTCTTTCTCATTTTCTTCTTTAAAAAAAAAATCACAAAATCAGCTCAATTTCTTCTCATTATCTACTTTTTCAAGTGAGAAATCACAAAAGCAACTCTATTCTTCACATTTTCTTTCTTTTTTAAATGAAAAATCACATAATCAGCTCAATTTCTTATTATCTTCTTTTTCAAATGAAAAATCACAAAATCAGCTGTATTCATTTTTTTTCAAATGAAATTCACAAAATCAGCTCTATTCCTTTTCATTTTCTTCTTTTTCAAATGAAAATTCACAAAATCTTCTCAATTTTTTCTCATTATCTTATTTGTCTAATAAAAAATAAATTTGCTTTTCTTTTTTTTTCAAACACAAAATCACAAATCCATATCTATAACTTCTTATTTTCTATTTTTTCAAATGAAAAATCACAACATCAGCTCTATTTCTCTCATTTTCTTTTTTCAGATGTAAAATCACAAAATCAGCACTATTTCTTCTCATTATCTATTTTTTTGAATGGAAAATCACAAAATCAGCTCTATTTCTTCTCATTTTCTATATATGCAAATGAAAAATCAAACAATCAGCACTATTTCTTCTCATTTTCTCTTTATTCAAGTGAAAAATTAAGAAATCAGCTCTATTTCACCTCATTTTCTATTTTGTTCAAGGAAAAATCACAAAATCATCTCTATTTGTTCTCATTTTCTTTTTCAAATGTGAAATCACATAATCAGCACTATTTCTTCTCATTTTCTATGTTTTCAAATTTAAAATCACAAGATCAGCGCTATTTCTTCTCATTTTCTATTTTTTCAAATGAAAAATCACAAAATCAGCATTACTTTTTCTCATTTTCTCATTATTCAAGTGAAAAATTAAAAAATCAGGTCTATTTCGTCTCATTTTCTTTTTTGTCCCAGGAAAAATCACAAAATCAGCACTATTTCTTCCCATTTTCTTCCTTTTCAAATGAAAAATCACAAAATCTGCTCAATTTTTTTCATTTTCTCTTTATTCAACTGAGAGATTAAAATATCAGCTCTATTTCTTCTCATATTCCTTTTTTTCAAAGGAAAAATTACAAAATCACCACTATTCCTTCGTATTTTCTTCTTTTTCAAAGGAAAAATCAGAAAATCATCTCCATTTCTTCTCATTTTCTTCTTTTTCAAATAAAAAATCACAAAATCCGGTCTATTTTTTCTCATTTTCTTCTTTCTAAAGGAAAAATCACAAAATCAGGTCTATGTTTTCTCATTTTCTTCTTTTTCAAATGAAAAATCATAAAATCAGCTCTACTCTTTTCATTTTCTTCATTTTCAAATGAAAAATCGCAAACTCAGCTCTATTTCTTCTTATTGTCTTTTTTTCATATGAAAAATCACAAAATCAGCTCTATTTCTTCTCATTTTCTATTTTTCCAAATGGAAAATCACAAAATCAGCTGTATACCTCTCATTTTCTTCTTTTTCAAATGAAAAATCACAAATCAGCTATATTTAGTCTCATTTTCTATTTTTTTGAAATGAAGAATCACAAAATCAGCTCTATTTCTTCTCATTTTCTTCTCTTCCAAATGAAAAATCATAATATCATTTATATTTCTTCTCATTTACTACTTTTTCATGAGAAAAATCACAAAATCATTTTCTTCCTTTCCAAATGAATTATCACAAAATCAGCTCTATTTGTTCTCATTTTCTCTTTTTGAAATGATGTATTGCAAAATCAGCTTTATTTCTTCAAATTTTTTTCTTTTTCCAATTAGAAATCACAAAATAAGCTCTGTTTCTTCTTATTGTCTTCTTTTTCAAATGAAAAATTACAACATCACCTCTATGTCCTCTCATTTTCTTCTTTTTCAAATGAAAAATGACAAAATCAGCTCTATTTCTTCTCATTTTCTTTTTTTTCAAAGGAAAAGTTACAAAATCAGCTCTATTTCTACTCATTTTCTTCTGTTTCAAATGAAAAATAAAAAAATCAGCTTTATTTCTTCCCATTTTCTTTTTTTTCAATAAAAAAATTACAAAATCACCTCTATTTCTTCTCAGTTTCTTCTTTTTCAAATAAAAAAATCACAAAATCAACTCATTTTCTTCTTTTTCAAATGAAAAATCATAAAATCAGTTCTATCTCATCTCATTATCTTCTTTTTCAAATGAAAAAATCACAAAATCATCTATATTCTTCTCATTATCACAAAATCAGCTCTACTGTTCTTTTTTTTTCAAATGAAAAATCACAAAATCAGGTCTATTTCTTCACATTTTCTATTTTTTCAAATGGAAAATCACAAAATCAGCTGGATACTTCTCATTTCTTCTTTTTCAAATGAAAAATCACAAAATCAGCTCTATTTTTTCTCATTTTCTCTTTATTCAACTGAAAAAATAAAATATCAGTTCTATTTCTTCTCATTTACTTTTATTTCAAAGGAAAAATTACAAAATCACCACTATACCTTCTCATTTTCTACTTTTTCAAATGAAAAATCACAAAATCATCTCCATTTCTTCTCATTTTCTTCTTTTTCAAATGAAAAATCACAAAATCAGCTTATTTCTTTTGATGTTTTTCTTTATCGAATCAAAAATCAAAAAATCAGCTTTACTTCTTTTTCAAATGAAAAATTGCAAACTCAGCTCTATTTCTTCTTATTGTCTTTTTTTTCAAATGAAAAATCAGGAAATCAGCTCTATTTCTTCTCATTATCTACTTTTTCAAATGCAAAATCACAAAATCAGCTCTATTTCTTCTTCTTATCTACTTTTTCAAGTGTAAAATCTCAAAATCAGCTCTATTCCTTCTCATTTTCTTCTTTTTCAAATGAAAAATCCCAAAATCAGCTGTATTCTTTTTTTAAAATGGAATTCACAAAACCAGCTCTATTTCTTCTCATTTTCTATTTTTTCAAATGAAAAATCCCAAAATCAGTTCTATTCCTTCATATTTTCTTCTTTTTCAAAATCATTTCAATTTCTTCTGATCTTATTTTTCTAATAAAAAATAACAAATTTGCTTTTCTTTTTTTCAAATGAAAAATCACAAAATCATCTCTATGTCTTCTTATTTTCTATTTTTTCAAATGAAAAATCACAAAATCAGGTCTATTTCTTCACATTTTCTATTTTTTCAAATGGAAAATCACAAAATCAGCTGTATACTTCTCATTTTCTTCTTTTCCAAATGAAAAATCACAAAATCAGGTCTATCTCTTCTTATTTTCTATTTTTCTCAAATGGAAAATCACAAAATCAGCTGTATACTTCTCATTTTCTTCTTTTTCAAATGAAAAATCACAAAATCAGCTCAATTTCGTCTCATTTTCTATTTTTTTGAAATGAAGAATAACAAAATCAGCACTATTTTTTTCTCATTTTCTCTTTATTCAACTGAAAAATTAAAATATCAGCTCTATTTCTTCTCATTTTCTTTTTTGTCCAAGGGAAATCACAAAATCAGCTATATTTCTTCATATTTTCTTCTCTTCCAAATGAAAAATCATAATATCATTTATATTTCTTCTCATTTTCCTCTTTTTTATAAGAAAAATCACAAAATCCACTGTATTTCTTCTCATTTTCTTCCTTTTCAAATGAAATATCGCAAAATCAGCTCTATTTCTTCTCATTTCCTTTTTTTTCAAAGGAAAAATTACAAAATCACCACTATTCCTTCGCATTTTCTTCTTTTTCAAAGGAAAAATCAGAAAATCATCTCCATTTCTTCTCATTTTCTTCTTTTTGAAATAAAAAATCACAAAATCCGGTCTATTTTTTCTCATTTTCTTCTTTCTAAAGGAAAAATCACAAAATCAGGTCTATGTTTTCTCATTTTCTTCTTTTTCAAATGAAAAATCATAAAATCAGCTCTACTCTTTTCATTTTCTTCATTTTCAAATGAAAAATCGCAAACTCAGCTCTATTTCTTCTTATTGTCTTTTTTTCATATGAAAAATCACAAAATCAGCTCTATTTCTTCTCATTTTCTATTTTTCCAAATGGAAAATCACAAAATCAGCTGTATACCTCTCATTTTCTTCTTTTTCAAATGAAAAATCACAAATCAGCTATATTTAGTCTCATTTTCTATTTTTTTGAAATGAAGAATCACAAAATCAGCTCTATTTCTTCTCATTTTCTCCTCTTACAAATGAAAAATCATAATATCATTTATATTTCTTCTCATTTACTACTTTTTCATGAGAAAAATCACAAAATCATTTTCTTCCTTTCCAAATGAATTATCACAAAATCAGCTCTATTTGTTCTCATTTTCTCTTTTTGAAATGATGTATTGCAAAATCAGCTTTATTTCTTCAAATTTTTTTCTTTTTCCAATTAGAAATCACAAAATAAGCTCTGTTTCTTCTTATTGTCTTCTTTTTCAAATGAAAAATTACAACATCACCTCTATGTCCTCTCATTTTCTTCTTTTTCAAATGAAAAATGACAAAATCAGCTCTATTTCTTCTCATTTTCTTTTTTTTCAAAGGAAAAGTTACAAAATCAGCTCTATTTCTACTCATTTTCTTCTGTTTCAAATGAAAAATAAAAAAATCAGCTTTATTTCTTCCCATTTTATTTGTTTTCAAATGAAAAATCATAAAATCAGTTCTATCTCTTCTCAATATCTCCATTTTCAAATGAAAAATCACAAAATCATCTTTATTCCCATTATCTTCTTTTTCAAATGAAAAATCACAAAATCTGCTGTATTCTTTTTTTTTCAAATGAAATTCACAAAATCAGCTCTATGTCTTCTTATTTTCTATTTTTTCAAATGAAAAATCACAAAATCAGGTCTATTCTTCTGATTTTCTTTTTTTTCAAATGAAAAATCATAAAATCACCACTAGTGTTTCCCTTTTTTTTCAAATGAAAATCACAAAATCAGCTCTATTTTTTCTCATTTTCTACTTTTTCAAAAGGAATATCACTAAATCTGCTCTATTTGTTCTCATTTTCTTCTTTTTCAAATGAAAAATCACAAAATCATCTCTATTTTTCCTCATTTTCTTTTTTTGCCCCACTGCGTCACATACCACTACAACGTACCGATCGCTGCCTCGACGAATCTCTTCTTTGCGCAGTTCTGCCCCCATGTTCACAACTTCGGAAGACATCTTGCTTAACTTAGGTTTAATTGCCTGACTCGCTATTCGAACGCTCCAGGGCCTCCTTAGCTAAGGCTATCTCTAGGGGATCTTCACCTGCCTCCGCCGGAAGAAATTAGATTTAAGCGTCTTCACCTTTGCAGTCTTATCTAGTTTGAGCCGTTAGCTATATTCAGTGGTTAAAGACCTAATCTTATTCTTAAGATTCTCCCACCACTTATTCCCAATGACCCCCCCCCCAGTTAAAGCTCGCTGCATTACATTAATTAGCTGGCGCCGAAAGTCCCGCCTGTCCTGATTAAACTTCCCGTAACTAGCCATTCTAGGCCTAATGTCTGACGCTACATGAGCACAAACGTGTTTGTGGTCCGTGTAGCCTAACCAGTGGAACGTAGGACAATCTAAGAACTCTATGTCGGCTTCTCTC
Source organism: Ascarosepion bandense (assembly GCA_037127315.1). NCBI lineage: Eukaryota > Metazoa > Mollusca > Cephalopoda > Sepiida > Sepiidae > Ascarosepion > Ascarosepion bandense. The sequence continues at coordinate 120,733 of JBBBDQ010001251.1, read as the reverse complement.
ACTAACATTGTATCCAGGTAACTAGATATGCAGGTAACTAGCTATCAACTATGAATCCACGTCCACATCTTCCCACCCAAATGATCGCGTCCAGTTTCCCAAATGTTGAATAGACGATAAAAACATTAGACAGCACACAAGAATCGACGTTGCAAACAAAGTGAGTTTCTTGGATCGCGGCCGCATTCAATCCGAACGACAAGATGTCCCGAATCAGGCGGACTGCCTTACTCCAATTTGCATTCCAACTCGCTAACTTGATTGACATCCATTAGATCTGAAACGAGAAAAAGAGAAAATTACTTCTAGTCACATACCCGGCAAAAATCTCTGTGAGTAAGGACCCCGAAAGACTGTCTTAGGGAACCAGTTCCTACATCAAACGTAATCCGTCCGTCTGGGACAATCCCGCTGACGTCCGTAGGGTTAGTTAGTTTTACGACCCTATACAGACAGGGATGGAGTAAAACCGTGACCCTTCCTGCACAGAGCTTGGACATTTTCATAAGTTCCAGCGTGCCAATACGGCACATCACAATTTTGGGATATTTTTCCACTTCTGAAATATGGTGCCAGACACGCATGTTACCCATTTATTGCGGATGAGGGTAATTACTGCTGGGGCCTTGGGAAAATTAGTTGGATCATCAGTAGACTTGTTATCTACCGCTGATAATTTAAGGAGGGGCTTCAGCAAGCTGCGCGTCTGTGCAGACCACTCCTTGCCAATTTCCTTTCCATCTATTTTCATAAGAGCTTCCCCCTGGGAAAGAGCTTTCTTTTTCTTGGGATGTGCGTGAGAAGGAGTGGAAGTAGGAGAAGGAGATTTGATTGGAGAGAGTGGGATTGGAAGGTCGGGGACTGGGAAATTTTTTGTGAGGAAGAGGGAAGGCTGTTTGCCTTATCCGCGTAAGGAAGTCTCTGGAGACACAGGCAATGAGGAACATTTCTGCTTTACTTTTTCGCTGCTCCTGTTCTTTGGAAAAACTTTCGGGTTCTCCTCCTGCTCTTCCTCTTCCCGATTCCGCTTCAGTGAGGCTGATCTTGGGGCTGCCATCTCCATCTCCTCTACTGGTTCTATCTGGGAAGGTTGTGATTTTTGGGGGGATTTTTTTAGGCTTCCCCTGTGGGACATTCTGCTTGGAAGGCGATTTTGCAACTTCCTTTGTAGTGGAGGTGATTTTGACTTCTTTTTGCCTGCCATCTGCCATTACTTTTCTTTGTTGGCCGCTGGTTCTTTCGACACTGCTTCTGTTGCTGGCTGCTGCGAAGGATGGGTCTCTGGGGCCTGGATCTTGGTTGGGCAAGCGTTGGCTATATGATCCGAGGCCCCGCACACCCAGCAGAATGGGCTCCATCCCTCCACCACAACGAAGATCAAGCGACCTCTGCATGTTAAGATATTTGGGATGTCGGTGAATTCCTTTCGTGACACCGTCACTTGCAGAGTGATGTCGCCATTTGCGAAACCCGCCTTCGAGATAGCAGAAGTCACCTCCGCCACCTTTCCATATTTTGCGAAGAACGCTCCGACGTGGTCTTCACTGATATCCATGGGAACCCCGTGCAAAGTTACGCGTGTTTTGCGGGTTCCCATGTATTCCGTCTGAAGCCGGGGCGTTTTGTCGCCAATATTGTTCCTGCCAGTCGCTTGACCTCTTCAGCTGTGCCAAGCAGGACGTCCCACATGGCATGGCTTCTTCTTGCCACTGCTTTGGCTTTGATTTGTAGAGCCTTAATTGCTTCTTCCACTGTCTCCCTGCTGACCCCTACAAACTTGTAGGTTTTAGGGTCTTTCGTCAGCAGGGAGATGATCCTTGGTTTAAGGCTTTCGGGCACGGACAGGAGATAAATTCAGCATAGCGCTCCCGTAGTCCATCGTAATAATCATCTCTCTTCTTTACGTTCCCTCCCTTTCACACCGATGTGGAGTGAACAGGCGATACTTTCTGAACAAGTGATTTGCCACTCATTTTCCTTCCCTTCACTCCACACCGAACCGGAGACTGCTGATTTTCTGAGGCCCTTTACATGACCTCCTCGGTAGAGGCTTTCCGAGAGTATTCCCCCGCCTGGAAATACTTTTTTTATTCCCTAAGCCTGGGAATACTTTTGATGAGCTGCCGACACTTATTGGAACACGAACATAAACATGGACACAGACACGGACAAAACAACGAACTCAACAATCGATCACAGCGTATACAGGTACAATTCATAGTGCAAACCACCCAGACCCGGAGACTTGCCTCCGCCGACCTTCTTCAAAGCCGCACAGACTTCGCCCTCCGTAATCTCTCCCTCGCAGCTAGCTGCATCAGCAGGCAAAAATCGGAGGAAGTCTGCCAAATATCTGCGAAACTTCTCATCACGGAGACCAGGCTCCTTGATAAAAATGATCTCGAAATGCCACCGAAACGCCTCGAACATGTCGTCACTCGACCGAAGAGTAACGCTCGCTAGTCGAACGCTGCAGGGCCTCCTTAGCTACGGCTATCTCCGCCCCAGAGTAATTAGCTCTAAGTGTCTTCACCTTTGCAGCAGTTAGCTGAATTTGGTGGTGAAAGACCTAACCTATTCTTAAGACTCTCCCACCACTTATTGCCAATGAATTCCCCAGTTAACGCACTACATTAATTAGCTGGCGCCGGAAGTCCCGCCTGTCTAGTAAGGACGCGTTGAACTTCCAGTAACCAGCCATTTTAGGCCTATTTTCTAAATCTAACCGGGCACAAACGAGTTTGTGGTCTGTGCAGCCTAACCAGTGGAACGTGGAACAATCTAAAAGATCTATGTCGGCTTCATGAACTAACATTCTATCCAAGTAGCTAACCACCTTGGTAGAAGGCCAACTATTTGCCCACGTTCACATCTTCCCACTCGGGTGATCGACCCGGTATCAATCGACGAGCCCGTACTCGTCAATGCAATCAACCAAACTTTGATCACGCATCTTCCCGCTAGCTCCAGCCCTCGATCGCACTTGGGGTACAGGATGACATTCCAGTCCCCCACTAAAACGAGTCGCGTTGAATCCACCAGAGAGGGCCCCAACCGCCGAAAACACGAGACATGCTCCTCCCAGTCGTTGGGCGCATAAACCAAAATCAGTCGAAACGCATTGCTTTTCACTGCAATATCAGCCACGATCAACCGGCCCTCTGCACCGACATGGACAAGGTCCACTTTTGCCTCCAGGGTACTCTTGACCAGCACAGAAACTCCTCTGGCCAGTCGGTTTCCATATGCTGAATAGACGAGAAAGTCGCTCGACAACACACAAACATCGACTTCGCAAACAAAGTGAGTCTCTTTGATCGCGTCCACATCCACGCCGAAGGACAGGAGGTCCCTAAGCAGGCGGGCTGCCTTACTCCGATCCCTCAGGCCCCTCGTATTCAAACAAGCTAACTTGATTGTCTTCCGTTAGACCTGAAAAAGTATAAAAGAAAAATTACTCTAGTCAGATACAGGATAGAAATCTCTGGGGGAAAGGATCCCGACGGGCTCTCTTAGGGAACCAGTTCCTACATTGGACGTAATCCGTCCGTCTACAACAATCCCGCCGACGTTCGTGGGATAAGTTAATTTAAGAACCCTATATAAGCAGGGATGGAGAAGAACTGCACATAATTTACCCATTTTTCTTAATTCCGGAGTTCCACTCCGTACCATAGTTACATTTTTGAAAAAGCTTTTCGCTGCGTCAATATGATCTCAGACCCTTAGGTTATCACACGTGTTGCGAATGAGGGTGATAACTCCTGGTGCCTGGGGAAAATTGTTGTGGTCACCCGTGGATTTCCCCTCCACGTATGTAAATTTCAGTAGAGGCTTGAGCAAGCTCCTCCTCTGAAAAGTGCAATCCTTGCTCACCTCCTTCTTATCTATTCTGCACAGTCCTTCCTCTTTCGGGATGGGCTTCTTTTTCTTTGACTGGGTAGGGGTAGTAGAGGGGTATTTGATTGGGGTAAGGGGGGTCAGACGAGAGACCGGGGTCAAAGGGGTAAAAGGGTTTTGGCGGGGGGAATTAAGGTAGTCTCCTCGCCTTATCTGAATATGATGTTTCCGGTCTCTCTGGAGACCCCGGCACAGATGCAGATCTCTTCGGAATCACGCTGACGTCCGCCCGACTCCTCCTCATCACCTTTGATTTTTTTCTTTCTTTCTTCCCCCTCTTCTTCTTTTCCCCTCTTCAAAGAGGAGGACTGGGATGCTGACCCATCAACCTCCATCTCTTCTGGTGGCTGCTGCTCTGCTCCTTTCGGCTGCTCCACTGCTTTTGGGGGTTCCTTTTCCGCTTTCCGTTTTTCAGCAGGCTTCTTCGGGGATTTCTTCCCCTGTGAAACGTCCTGCTTGGGAGGTGACATGGGCAGCGGAGGTAACTTTTCTGGTTGTGGAAGTGTCGTTTTTCTTACCAGTCGTCTGCTACTTTTCTGGTAGCTTTTGGTGCTGTTGCTTCTTTGGCTGCTGCTGGTTGCTGTGTCGGGATCCCGTTTTTTTTTGTCGGACACGCTTTTGCAACGTAGTCCGAGGCCCCGCAAATCCAACAGAACGGCCTCCTGCCCTCCACCACCACAAAGATTGAACGACCCGTTCAGGTGTGGATATTTGGTATGTCCGTGAATTGCTTCCTTGACACCGTCACCTGCAGGGTCATGTCGCCAGTCGCAAATCCTGCGCCACCCTGACATATTTGGCAAAAAATGCTCCCACACGGTCCTCTGTAATGTCCATGGGAACCCCGTGCAGCGTCACACGTGTTTTGCGGGTTTTCATGTACTCAGTTTACAGTTTTAGCGTCTTCGTCGACAACGATGTTCCTGCCAATTGTTTCGTCTCCTTACTAGTTCCAAGCAGGACGTCCCACATGTCATGGCTTCTTCTGGCTACGTTTGCTTTTATGTTGAGTGCCTTAATGGCATCCTCAATGGTCTTTCTGATGACTCCTACAAATTTTTGGGTCAGCAGGGAGATAATCCTCGGTTCAATGGACTTCAGGGTTTCCGGCACTGACAAAAGTTCGGTTCCGGAAATGTAATCCGCGTATTTCTCCTGTATATTATGGTAATAGTCTTCGTCCTTTCTCACTTTCCAGATGTTGAAGGGACGGGTGATTCTGTCCTTTATGAGGACATCGAATGGGCATTGTTAGACGGAACTGGTGATTCTTGCGTATCGGTACTAGGAATCTGCCATTCGCCTTCTTTCCCTTCACTCCATGCTAAAGTGGAGGGAATTGGTGACTGAGGCCTTACCGAGGCCTCTTCCATGTTGCCCTTCTGCCGAAGGAGGCTCTCCGTTTATGGTATTTCTATAGGGAGAAATACCATTTAATGATCGATCGGGCAGCCTTCATGTCCATTGTCAACTGCTTGGATTATTGCGGCCGAAAATTGCCGGTCATAGTGAGCTACCGAAAACCAACTTGCTGGAAGTACGGAGAGACTGGTCACCTCTCATCTTCCTGCCCAAAGAAGAAGGCGTCTGGTGCTCCAGCCACCGTCGACCAAAATGCCCCTAAGCCTGAGAACCGTAGTTCCGTAACGCTTGTAATGGGCCTAGCAGCGGCATGGTCTGGGGACTTAAAATCTTTGGATGGATCTCGGCCCTCATCCTCTCAGATTCTGAAGCCTGCTTCAGGTGTGGCTAAGGACAAGCATGAGGGAGAATGGCGTGTCGTTACTAGAGGCAAAGGGAAGAACTGAGCAGCGAGGCCACAGTCTCCTGAAGCTCCTAGGGAAGACACCAACAGACCCACTCTCTCTGTCAGCTCTAAGAGCGACGTCTCGACGGTCCACTAAGACTCCATTATCAGAACTTCAAAAGCAGGCAGGGCCCAGTTGGGAAAAGATCAAGCAACTGAGGAAACTTAAAAAGGACTTAGATGCAAGAAAAACAATTGAAGATCCCAAAAGTTTTAAAGCATCAGAAAATAAATCTGCAGTGTCAGTTTCTGTCCCAACTTTCACTTCCCTTTCTCTCCACCCATGAGACGATCACTGACCTACACCCTTTCCAAAATGACTGTATTTAAAAAAAAACATCACCATTCCCTTCTCCAGCCTTTTTTCATGTTCCGACTCCAGTTACTTACTTCGGATGTCTCCGCTACCCCCACTTCATCCCCCACTCCAACCCCCACTCCAACCTCCACTCCGACATCTACTCCTTCTCAATCTCCAATGAAAACTCTTCCAAAAGGCAAAGAAGCCTAGACACAGCGAGTGGTAAAGAAAAAAGCAAGAAAAGAAACCCCCCTTTTAATGTGGAGCATGATGTTTGCCGTGACTCAGAAGACGCTGGGTAAAAGGCGATTAGCCAATCCAAAAAACTAAAAACTTTGTGGAAATTCACTAAAATTTTCGAAAAGGATATAGAAGATCACTCAATTTCCCGAAAGCGAAAAGACTATAAACTGTGGTGAGATCAGGTGTGGGGTCAAGCCAGATGCAGAGTATGATTGAAGAGACGAACGACTCCATCCCGATGAGCTCCCCCAATTGTAAACTTCACTAACGAAGATCAAATGAATTTACAACAGTTTTGTTCTGGGAGGACCCCTGTTTATATTCACCCTTCCCTTTACAGAGATCTAAAATTAACTTTTCCCTTGGACATCGGCGGACTGTCCTTTGATGGCACCATTAAAAGTGAAATGGGTCTAGACTCAATGGGACATGCCGTGGGTGTCCTCTCCCCGTCCATATTCAATACAGAGGTGCAACCCTAATCGATTCGATAATGTCTCTTTGGTTGGCTAGTTTGAATGTCGGGCCTGAGGTCGGAGTCTCGTAGGGCGAAACTCATTCGCGATCTTCAGGGTCTCGGAGTGAATATAGGTTGTGTGCAGGAGACCCACTTTTCAACTCACGATCATGAGATCAATCTTTCTTGTGACTTTACTCTGTATTCAGCGGGTTTTGATGGAAATTCGAGAGATGTTTCCTGGCTAGTAAGCAAGTCTTTGAATGCGACGTATGCTCTTGTTTTCGCAGATCCTGCGGGCAGGCTTTGTGAGCTGGATGTTACCATAAAGGAAGGCTCTTCGGGTTCATGCGCCCAATGTCCATTCTGAGCGGCCTGCTTTGTTTCGGCAGATCGAGCCGTTTTTGACGACATCACGTTCGGTAGTTTTAGCGAGGGATTGGAACGCCGTCCTTGACCCCTATTTAGATCGTATAGGCTGCAATACAGGTACTAACAATCCTGCCGTGAAGCCGTTTCGGGACTTTATTGACGTTTGATCGTAACGAGCATCTCCAGGAAGTAGTGTGGACTTGGACGAATAGGGGCGGCTCGGTTACGGTGGTACGTTCTAGTTACCTCGACTGAGTTTTAGTTAAGAGAGTCGACGTAGGGCTCTTAGATTAGATAAACCTAAGGCTAGAATGACTGGATACTGGAAATTGAACGCATCATTACTTGATGACCGACATTTCCAGAAACAGCTACTACTAACAATACAGCGGGAACTGACGAGGGCTGTCATTGGGAATAGGTGGTGTGATACTCTTAAGGCAAAAATTAGGTCGTTTTCTGCTGATTATATCCGTCGGCTTAATCAAGCTAGTTTAGCAGCAGAAAAGGCAGCAGAGGAAAAAGTCGATCTCCCCATTAAATCCCGTGACAGTGAGGACGTAGCCTTAGCTAGGGCCGAGCTGGCCTTCCTGCTTATCAGGAAGGACCAAGCTCTGGTAGTAAGGGCTAGGTTAAAAAGAATGTCTTGCGAGGCAACGAATATGGCCGCTGATTTGCATGCAGAGGAAGTCAAGAAAGCTTCCCAATGACATATTGCGTGAGTCACATTGCTGGATAATTGGACAGTGACAACAAATGCGGGCATATGTGAGGCATTTCGTGATTACTTCCAGGAGCTTTTCACCAGAGAGCCCGGTCTGAGCTTTGCTCAGTTCGTCACCTATTTGGCTGACTTCCCCCGCCTCGAGGCGGCTGAAGCGAGGGTCGCATTACAGAGTGAGAAATCTGGGAAGCGCTGAAGCGGGTTTAAAAACTGGATGAGGCAGGGGTCTATACCTCAACGGCTCACCAAGGGTGTGATCAAGTTACTAAGCAAGGATAAGAACGGTGGGGATGGGTTGGATAATTTCCGGCCTTTAACGATGTTAAATACAGAGTTAAACATTTTAGCCAAGGTCTTAGCCGGCCTTTTGCAGGCTGTCCTGCCTAGTCTGATTGTGCTGTGAAGGGCAGGACTATCCAGGACAACCTTCATATGGTATGCTTGATCATAGAGCAAGTCGACAGTGAAGCTGCGCTGATCAATTTAGATCAGTCTAAGGCATTCGATATGGTTGACCATCGATTTCTGGAGGCTGTCCTTTCAGTCGCCGGTTGCGGACCGTACTTTCGCTCCTGGATCCGTCTTCTGGATGCGACTCCCGGTGTGCTGGTGGAGATGAATGGGGTTCGATCGAAACCTTTCGTATTGTCCCGCTCCATTCGTCAAGGTTGTCCGTTATCACCTTTGCTGTACTTTCTTGCGTTGGAACCTTTCCTTCGTAAGTTAAAGACGAATCCGGTCTTGCGGGGAATTTCACTTCCTGGTGCTACCACCTCAGCCAGGTACTCCGCCTATGCTGACGACGTTTCGGTTCTGGTGTCGAGCAAGGCCGAGATTAAGTCAGCAAAGAAATCAGAGGGACAAGATCAACTGCGATGTCTGTTGGCTTGCGGTTGGGTGCGTGGAAGGGAGTTTCTCTTCCGGGACCTTTCCTCTGGACGGACGGGCCGATCAAGATACTCGGCGTATAGTTCGGTTTTGATCTCCAGTTGGAGATGAATTGGTCGGCGGCACAAGAGGAGGCCGAGGCTTCAATTTCTTTGTGGTCCCGGAGAAATCTTTCCTTAAAGCGGAAGGCGGAAATATGTGCCTCGTACATTTACCCGATTCTCCTTTACCGACTTTCTGTGATACCTCTTCCGTCTACCACACTAGTTGAACTAATTAGGATGTTGTCCTCCTTCTTGTGGGAAGGCAAGTTCTCCAAGGTATCTCGGGATATATGTTACCTCCAACCTTCTGAGGGTGGTCTGGGTGTGCCTAGCGTTGAGATTCGTCAACATATGCTTCGCATCGCTTTCTTGGATCGAATGTGTCAGCAGACGGATAGGGAGGGCGAGAGCGAATTCTGGAAGGAAGACGCCCGCAGGAACTTCCCATCCATGAGAAGTGTGTTCTCGTCCTAGGTAGAGGCGCATCTTTTATCCCGATGCGAGTGCCCCTTCTATAGCGAATGTCGTATAGCTCTGAAACGACTCCTGCAGGCAACGAAAGTCCTCACCGATGCCCAGGCGTTGTCACGTAAGGCGTATCACGTGTTAATCAGGGGACTAAAGTAGGGTTTGCACCCGGATCACTAGCAAGAATGATGCGGAGGTAGGGGGCATGTGGCCAAATGGTGTAAATTGAGAAGGGCCAAAAGTGAAGATGAAACCTTGAGAGAATTGAACCAGGAAAACGCAAAAGGATTGCCCCGAGAAAAAAGAGGCAGAGTGGCCAGTATGAATGAAAACCAGTTACATTGTTGGCGCTGCGGGCAGATAGGTCATTTTGCGAAGAAATGTCCAAGAAGAAAGTGTTGGTTTTGTGGGAATCCAGGGCACCTGAAGAGAGGCTGCCCATATAGAGACGGAAAAGGACACGGAAATAAAAGACCCCGATATGGGAATAGAGGTCGGGGGGGGGGATCCTCGTAGAGACATTAATGAACTGCTGCTGGGTGGATAGAAAGATAGCAACGAAGAAGGAGAAGAGCAAAGATATTCTTGTTGACACAGGAAAGAGAGCTCTCCTGTGAGGTAGTGGTGGGAGGTTCAGCGGTGAAGATACTGGGGCGTCCGTCTCGTTATTGAGGGAGGAGGAATACAGAAAATTGAAAAATCAGGGAAGAATAAGAAGGCCCGATATAGAAATCACTCAGGCTGATGGTGGTTCCATGAAAATAAGGGGTATGATGAATCTTCCCATGAAGGTAGGAGCGATGCAGAGTCTCCAGACATTTTATATCACCTCCGGGCTGTGTGTGGAGAAGATTGGCTACATAGAAATGAGGCTAGATTTGAGTTTAACCCTGTTGTCACCTGGTGAACGGTGTAAAGATGCCATTGGGAGGCTCCTCCAACAAGGGTATAACAGTAGTGGCAGAAGAAGATATAAAGTTACCCCCCAGAACTGCAGTAACAGGCAGAGGCAGATTAATGACAAAGAAGAAATAGTTCCCATGTTATTAGTGAACGAAGCCTCTAAGGCCATTAAAGTAAAGAAAGGGGAGGAAGTAGGTAAAGCCTTACCCTAAGAACCAGACAACAAATAAGGCTAGAGTGAGTGAGAGAGAGAGAGAGAGAGAGAGAGAGAGAGAGAGAGAGCTTTAAAAAGGGTACATGAGATACCGGACGAAGAAGTATTGGCTCCCGAAGAGTTTAAGACTAGAGTAAAGAACCTGTTGCGAGCCAATCGTGATGTGAAATTAGGCCAAACTGATACGGTAAAGATGAAAATGGACACAGGTGATCACCCTCCCATTAAGTTAAGTTATAGAACTCCTCTCCATAAAAGGCCACTGGTGGAGGAAGCAGTGAGATATATGTTGGAGACGGGCATGAGAGAAAGATCAAAGTCTCCCTGGAGCTTCCCCATAGTGATAGTAGATAAGAAAGATGGCGGGCATAAATTCTGTGTAGATTTTAGGAAACTGAATGCTGTTTCCAGGCCATTGGCAGTAGCCTTGCCATTGATAGACGGCATATTGGTTCTGTTGGGAAAAGTTAAATGCTTTTCCACATTAAATTTGAGATCAGGGTATTGGCAGGTAGCCCTTGATGAGGCTGATAAAGAAAAGGCTGCATTTGCATGTCACATGGGTGTGTTTCAATTCAAAGTCATGCCATTTAGCCTGGCCAATGCACCTGGGATTTTCCAGCAACTAATGTCAATAGGGAATGGAGAGTTTTGCCATGACTTACCTGGGCGATATTCTGGTGTTCTCAGAGAACCCACAACAACATTTTGACCACTTGAGACAAGTTTTTGGTTGACTGAGAAGGCACGGTTTGAAGTTAAAAGTTTTAAAGTGTGATACTGCAGTGCGGCTGGCCCTCAACTCGCCCGGCGGCAACTCAGGGTTGATCCTCGGTCACGGCAACCAGTTGTGATACCGTACAGGGCACGGTAGCCCTTATGTGACTCTCGTTCTCGATGACGGTCGTGACAATCCCAGTAGTGACGCTGCCACCCGGTCGCGGCGATCCCGTCCGATAATGTGGCCACAAAAGCTGGACTACAGGACGTCTTTTGCAACAACGGGCCACTGTCCCACGTTGTGATTAGATCCCAGAAGTCTCGTCGTGCAATTTCAATAGTCGTCCCTTTTAGCCAGTCCGGACATTGGTGTACACTTGTGGGTTGAAAAAAAAAAATAAACACGGCACCAAAAAAAAAAAAAAAAAAAAATTAATAAAATAAATGAACGAACAGACATTGTTTTTTGTTTTTTGTTTTTTTTCTTCTTTATATAAAGACATTCTACGTAGCTCTCCAGGCGTGTTCGCCTGGAGAGCTACGTAGAATGTCTTTATATAAAGAAGAAAAAAAACAAAAAACAAAAAACAATGTCTGTCTCTTCCCAAGAATACCGTTGTCGAAAATGATATACAATCGTCGGAAATGATATACAGTTGTTTAAAATGCTGGTTGTAACGGAGAGAAAACGTTCGCCAAAAGCATCATAGCTTCCAATCGTTAATTGAAATGTTTACTCTAAGTTTCGTTAGCGTTGAAATGTACTTCTAAAACAGCAAAGTTCTTTCGGGTTCTTGACGGAATCTGACGGAATGTGCCGAATCGGAGAGGCCGCTCTCGGAGTGTGTGGCACTCTGCCCAAAGTCTGAACAATTAGCTCTCCAACTAAACTTTTCGCGTCGAGCATCTATTTTTATAACCAGTTTCGATCCTCTCTGGGGATCCGGCCGGCCCGTAGTCTTTGGCCAATGAAAATCGGTCTTCGCCCACTCGATTTGTGGATGTCTTTAGCTAAACGAATGAGATTTTGCCAACTCACATCGGAGCTTGATTCTATTTTAGATTCGCATGGACCCTATGTACTCACCAGCGGCCCTGACCTTCGGGTGACCTTATCAAATCACTCTGACACTTGTTCTGTCAACGCGTCTTCAGATTAGCGGAATACACTCCAGATCTAAGAGAAATCCATATTGAACATAAAAGAAGCAAAAATCATGAAAGAGGAGAAATTTATATTTATCCGAAATAACTTTATTTTATGTTTCCGTGCTTTTAGAAGCACTTGATGGTACTAAAATTATTATTTTTTTCTTAAGCTCACATCGCGTGACGCAATAAAACACTAATAATATCACCAATATCAATTTCTCTCTCCGTTGTTTTAAACCAGCCAAAGGAAAGTATCTCCGCGGGAGAAGCGAAAGCATCACTGCGTGAGATAGTGTCACAAAAGTGCCAATTCCTAAGGAATTAAACCAAGTACTTAGGATTTATAATAAGCGATAAGAGAATCAAACCTGATATGGACAAGGTAAAAGTGATAAGGAAAATGCCAGAGTCCCAGACTGTATGGCAGGTGAGAGGATTTATAGGGGCTATAGGGTATTACAGACGCTTTATCCTGTCATTTTCTCGGATAGCGACTCCCTTGATAGCGTTGACCAAAAAATACGCAAGATTTAAGTGAACAGAGGACTGTAAAATGGCCTTTAATGCGTTAAAAGAACAGCTGACTGCTGTACCCCTGCTGACGTACCCCAACCTCAGCAAGCCCATGGTATTATACACAGCAATGTGTGGGAGCAATTCTAAACCAACTCTGTCCTGATAGGGAGGGTCCAGTACCTGGCATACCAGAAGAAGTACCGATATACTCCTTGTCCCATAAACTTTCAGAGACACAACAGAGATGGCCGGTGATAGAAAGAGAGGCGTACTCTATTGTATACGCCCTCCAAAGGCTAGATTACTATCTAAGCGGGTCGGTATTTACTATAAAAACAGACCATAAACCTCTTCAGTATTTGCTAGAAACAGATAGGGCAAATAAGAAAATCCAGCAGCGAGCGCTAAAGTTAAGCGGGTACAACTGCAAAATAGAGTATCTGGAAGGGAAAGATAACACCTGTGCAGATTTGCTCTTCAGGATACTCAAGAAGCTAGAAGAAGAGTCTATGACCGTAGAACCAGGGGCATATCAAATCGGAGTAATTAACTCCTATACGCTAAAAGATCGCCCTGTGTTAGAGGCAGAGGAAGAAGAAACTTTACAGCCGAGAATAGATCCCCAGAGGATAGAACAGGTTAAGGAAGAACACAAGGAAATAGCAGCCCTCAGAAAAAAGTAATGGCATGGGAAACTTCTAGATATATGATACAGGAGGGAAAGCTATATTATCTTTCGGGTAAGGATGAAGAAAGTCGATCCAGGTTGTATATACCCAAAGATCTGAGACCAAAAATAATGGAACACTGTAATGAGAAGCTAGGCCACATGGGGATTGATAAAACCCATGAATTGATAAGCAAAAACTACTACTGGCCCAGACTATACAGGGAAATTACTGGCTACGTTAATAGCTGTGCGGGATAGATGTACCAAAGTATCCCTTTGAGAAAATCAGTATGGATGTCTCAGGACCATACGAACAGACTCCCAGAGGCAACCTCTACAAAGTGAGTTTTGTAGATTGGTTGACGAATTGGATAGAGGCCTTACCTCTTACCTGATAAGAAAGCTAAAACTGTAGCCGACTTAATCATGGGTGGAATTTTTCCCAGGTATGGTGCTCCTGTGTACCTGGTGACAGACAATAGGCCTGAAAATGTAAATTATATGATGAGAGAGGTAGCAGAAGGCCTGAATATGACACATATAACAACATCCTTTTACCGCCCCCAGAGCAACGCCAAGGTAGAGAGGTTCCATAGGACCTTGGGGGACGTTCTAGCAAAATGAGACAATGGGAATGAGAATTGGGACCTGTACCTCACCCAGGCTCTCGCAGCGGTAAGGTTCACAATCAATGATACAACTAAATACCATATTACATGCTGTTTGCCGATAGATAACCTATTAAAGCCCCGAAGGAAGTAGATGGGGGAAGACCACCATCAGTTGGTGATAGAACAACAGCATAAGTTGTTCGTACAAGCCAAAAGGCGAATAAAAAGAGCCCAAAAGAGGAGAAATTACAAGGTGAATGCCAATAGGAAAGAGATGGAATTCAGGATTGGGGACCCCGTGTACTCCAAGGTTCATTTGAGGGAAGGAAAAATTTGACAGGAGATTGGAACCGTACTATAGAGTGGCAGAGCAAACTAGTCCAGTGTCATATGTAATTTGGGATCAGGTGGCTGGTCGAGCAAAGAGAGTTCATGTCAGTGATCTAAAGTTAGCTGAGATTGCTAATTGGGAGATGAGTGAGCCAAAAGCAAAGAAGAGAAAAAACAAGGAAATCGACCCTAGTAGAACCAGAAGAATTAGAATCAGATGATGACTCTGAGAGAGAGAGAGAGAGAGAGGAGGAAGAGGGGGGTGGAGAGATGCATCAGCAATCCATTACAATGACCTCTAGAGGCCCAGACTGTGTCGTTGCAGGAGATGCCTATCAATGCCACTGTTCCGCCCCTGGGGCCCAATAAAAGAAGGGCGAAAGGAACTCACGGTGAACTCCAAACATCGAAGTTGAAACTTCGTGAACAAGAATCAGAAGGGGAATCAAGTGAATGGCAAGAGGAGAATGAGATATTTCTCTCCCAACTCCGAGAGAAATGGAGAGAGGAAAAAGAATCGGAAGGCAAATCAAGTGAATGGGGAGAGGAGGATGAGATACTCCTCTCCCAACCCTAGAGAAATGGAGAAATGAAAAGGTGTGAGACTCCCAACCGACAGAGAATGAGGAGGCCCAGAATTCCCAGTCAGAACTGCCCGAAGAAAAGGGAGCACAACAACCCGAAGAAAAAGGAGAAAAAACACCTAAAACTTTAGAGAAGTCAAGGATAGTCAGAATTACCCTTTAAACAGCAATTGAGAAAGGTAAAAACACCCAAAAGTGGAGAGAAGTCAGGGATAGAGTCAGAAAGGGCGACTGAGAAAGGCAAAAACACCCAAATTTCAGTAAGGAAGGAGCGGAGAATAGGGATCCCTTAGAAATCCTAGTAATAAAAGAAAAAGAAAAGGGAGGGCGTGATTGGAGAGGGTACGTGGGCGGATGGTGTCACAGTGAGAATGAGATCGCTCGGCGATGCCACTGACCGGCCAGCAGCGGTAACGCCGGGGGGCGCCTCTGTGGCATGAGCAACGCTTACTTGTCCGAAACAAACACCCTACCAATGGTTAATTAGCGATAAAAGAAACTGAAGACTAAAAAGGTAGTAAGAGAGAAAAATAGCGAGAAACAAAAATAGGGAATAATTAAGTAAAGAATTAAATTGATTAATGAATTATTAAGAAATAAAACAGAGGATCTGTTACCCTTACAGGGATGGCCCAGTTGAAAGGAATAATGCTGCTGATGATGATGGCGATGATGATGATGAGAATAGACTCATGGAAACACAGCAGAAGTACTGTATTTAAGAAGACCACTGAAGTGATAATAACAAGAACGAAATGGGTGGTCACTTTTGTAATAGATTTAAACCCGTATGAGGTGTTACTCAACAGACTGAAGGATGAGATAAGCAAGCTGGGAATAGCTAGAATAAAGGTAGCCCAGGATAATCCAGGACAGGAAAAATATCTCAGATTGTTGTATCCCTTGGAGGGAGAAAAGGCTGTAATGGTGTGCCAGTGGAATAACATGAGGAATCACATGAAGGAGATTGAACTGCTACAAACTAGAGAAAAACGAGCATTAGTTCCCATAGTTGGGAAGGCCCTAAATGTTCTCTTTGGAAAAATAACAGAGGATGACCTGGGAGTCATAAGGGAGAGCTTGGGAAAGGTACAGATAAACCAGAAAATTCTGGCCCAGTGGGCGCGGAAAAGTGTGTCGGTATTGAATGTTACAAGAATAGAATGGGCGACTAATAGAGCCAGTATCAATGGAATAATAAGTAGCCTGAATGAACTACAATAGGAAATAGCTAATAATACGGAGGCCATGGCAACTGAAGTACAAGGATTAAGTAGATTCGTTCAACAGCAATTTTTTAGTCGAACGCCATTGCTAATAGGATGCGAAGGACTATTCAGTCATTGACAATATTACTGGAGTATGTTAGCGCTCAGATGGACATATTATCATTGGGACACTTGTCCACTAGTATAGTAACTCCAGCATGTTTGAAAGAGCTTTTGTTAGAAATACAGAGCAAATTACCCCATCACCTTAGATTACCGGTAGAACCCACCAAGGAACTATGAAAGTATTATAATGCTCTAGGTTTATAACCTTGTTAGAACATAACAAAGTGCTAGTTTTGATGTCCCTTCCGTTGTTGGATAGAGAGAGTATTCTTGAGATATAACAAGTTATAAACTTGCCCATTCCCTCTCAACACGTAGATCAAGGGTTCGGAGTGATAGCTAGGTACAGGATCGAAACCAAGTATATAACCTTGAATTCAGCTAGGACGAAATTTATGATACTGTTAGTAGATGAAGCAGAGAAGTACAAAAATGATCCTGACAGCTTTGTTTTGACTATCGTTGTCTTCCACTTTTACCGGCCAAAAATTCGCTTCTGAATACAATGGGAAAAATATAATTTTGTTTTTTTTCTCAATTTCCAGCTAATTTCTCTATTTTTTTGATTTTGCAAGCACATAAGCATTCAATATTTCTAAGCAAAGCTTATATCGCGAATTATAATAAACTGCAAAATCAACAATACCACTAATAATAATTTCTTTCACTCCGTCGTATTAAACTAAGAATTACTATTTTTTAATGTGGAAATAGGGTTACATTCCTCCGCTACCCACCTAAACATAAGCATTAAATGACATTACAAATCCAAAACACAATTTCAACATACAACTTTACAAAGTCCTCTTTTCTTTTCTTTTAATTTTTGTCAGCAGAAAGTTCTTTTAAAAAAGTCTCTGAGAAAAGTTCCTTTTTTTCACTTTTGGTTCTGGTTTTATTCAAGCACTATCAATCTAAGCATGCAAATTCAACAAAAAAGTCTTTTGTTAAAAAGTCTCTTCAAACAACTGGAAAAGTTAATTGTTCACTTTTAGTTTTTTGTCTATATTTTATTAAAATCTAACCATGCAAATTCAATAAAAAGTTTTGATTTGCATAGATAATGCAGTGTCCATTATCCATCCCCCAAGAGACCCCATTTCGGCCGCTTCCGAAAAGCTTCGGTAAAGAGCTGTGAAAAGATATTTTTGTTTGGAAAATTGAAAGCTCTGATTATTCTTAACAAAAACATTGAATCCGAATGATTGTATATTCTATTTTCTTTTTTTTATATATATTTCCGTAACTCATCCAGGCATCTTCGAACTTATACCATTAATTTTTTTTGGGGGGGTGCCGTGTTTATTTTTTTCAACACAAGTGTACACGTGTGTCCGGTCTGATTTGAGGTGATAGAGAAACGGCAACTGGGTTTCAACGTGTCTTTCCTGAGATCAAAGAACACAGCGTGGGCAGGAAAGTTCACCGTTGTAATAGACGTCTTGAAGACCAGCTACTGTCACGAGGCCATTGCCACGATTAGCAACCCGGGAGCGTCGTTATAACTGGTGCCGTTTCGACAGCATCAACCCTGACTCAGGTTCCGGTCATCATCATCACAATAGGTTCCAGACCAGGGGCAGTGAGACAGCCGAGGGCAGAGTGTCACATCAGTTCTCTAGTAGGTGCAGGTCACCTTTCGTATTTCGGGTTTGATTTTCGTATTTGTTTTTGTATTTGGATGTGTGTATGTTTATATGAGTGCTTCGATGATTGATTGGTTTATATGTTTATAGCCCCGCGTCGATTTCGTCCAGTTAACGGATATATCTATCACAAGTGAGGATTTGTGGGTGGGGGATTCATTACTAACACTGCTTTGTTTAGTCTCTTGTATTATTGTTTTGCATGTAAATAATTATTGGGGTATTTTTAAATTGTTATTCCCCTCCCCCATAGACAAAAATTATACATATTGGGTTGCTAGTTAGGACTTCATGGAGACATTGAGGTATTATGATTGACATTGTAAGAAATATGATTATGAAAGTGTTGTTTTGGTGCAAGAAATACTGTGGAATGTTTGGGTCAGTGATTGAGTCTAGCTAGGTATAATGTAAAGACAGTCGAAGACCAGCCTTCCCATCCCCAATTTTGGCCTTGCGCCACATTTTTTGTAGCTAATACAAAAATAAATACTGGCAATTCAAATGAAGGTGGATATGCCAGCATCCCGGTCCTCCTCATTGAAAAGGGTAAGGGAGGAGGAGGAGGAGGAGGAAGTAGAAAAGCCCAAGGTACTGAGAAGGTACTGGATAGAATTAGTGAGAGAAGCCGACATATAGTTCCTAGATTGTCCTATGTTCCACTGGTTAGGCTACACGGACCACAAACTCATTTGTGCCAGTGTAGCGTTAGACTTTAGGCCTAGAATGGCTGGTTACTAGAGGTTCAATCAGTCCTTACTGGATAGGCGGGACTATCGGCTCCAGCTAATTAATGTAGTTCAGCGGGCGTTAACTGGAGGAAGTCATTGGGCAATAAGTGGTGGGAAAATCTTAAGAACAGGATTAAGTCTTTCACCATTGAATATAACCAACGGCTCAAATTAGATAAGGCTAACAAGGTGAAAACGAGTAAAGCTAATTTTTTCCGGGCGGAGGTTGTTGGGGATCCCCTAGAGATAGCCTTAGCTAATATAGTGATCGAATAGCGAGCGTTACAAGGGTCAGGTGATTAAACATAGGTTAAACAAGTTGTCTTCCGAAGCTGTGAATATGGGCGCAGAACTACACAAGGAAGAGATTTGTCGAGACGGCGATCGGTACATTCGAGAGGTGCGGGACCCGGAGGGACATACACTTCTCTCGACCGACAACATGTGCGAGGCGTTTCGGCGGCGTTTCGAGAACCGGTTTATCAAGGAGCCTGGTCTCCGCTATTTGGCTAACTTCCCCCGGCTTTTGCCGGCTGATGCAGCTAGTTGCGAGGGAGAGATTACGGAGGACGAAGTCTACGCAGCTTTGAAGAAGGTTGGCAGTGGCAAGTCGCAAAGTTTGGATGGTTTGACCTCGACAGGCTTTAGCAAAAAGTGGGTAAATGTGGCGAGCCTCGTTTGCGTGAACGGGACTAGCCTTTTAGATCTGCTAGCTACATCAGGATGGATTCCTTTGGAACTCTACCCTGGTTAAGGTAGTTACTTTTTGTGTACCTAGTTCATGGGAATTAATGTGATTCCTAGCCTGTTCCCGGCATTGTTTTTTGTTATGATCCCAATTTTCCCAAGTTCTTATTGTTCCTGTTTTATCTCGTCTGGGCCAGAATTATATTTTCCCCATCCATTTTATTTTCTCCTCTCCACTTCCTGTAGAAAAAGTGCCTATTGATTTTTTCCTACAGCGGCCTCTTTGTTTTGTGGATTGGTTGGGTCCAACTAACATCATGATTTCGGTTAGTATTTTTAGTTAAAAATTTTGTTTTGGGGATTCATGTCATACCCCACCCGCACATATCATTTCATGATATATTTTTAAATATATTTTTGTATTTACTGTTTATAATACATTTTTTATGCTCAATTGGTTTTTTTTAGGTCCCTGGTACGTTTGAGGTATATGAAGGATTGAATGCTGATGGACAAGTACTTGTGATGGACGAGAAAATTGTAAAGTATGTTTGAGCCGTGAGTCAGATTAGCTAGGTATAGGATAGGTACTGAAGACCAAACTGAGTTGTTTGCCCCACCCCAAATTAGCCTTGTGCCACAATTGTATTTTATATACAATAAATATTACATCTAATTTGATTCAGTAGTGTGTCTGATGACGTTGTTTCATTGAACAGTTTTCATCCTGTGCTGTATTCTATATTCATAAACTATGGTAGACATGGTGCATTTGAGATTACTAATCTACACTTTGGAAAGAATTATTGCTGCATTTTTCAAATTTGAGATTAACACTCTTTTGGTGAAGAACTATTTTGCATTATCAAGTTCGAGATTACTCAACTTAAAAAAATCAGCTATATTTCTTCTCTGTTTTAACTATTTCAAAAGAAAAAATAAAATAATAAATATTTTTCTTTTTTGTTTTGTCTTTTTCAAAAAACAAAGCAAAGTCAGCTATATTTCTCCATCCTTTTTTCTTTTTCAAACAAAAAATGAAAAAATCAGCAATATTTCTCCTGTGTTTTATCTTATTGAACTGAAAAATAACAAAATTAGCTATATTTCTTCTTTCTTTTTTATTTTTCAAATGAAAAATATCAAAATCAGCTATACTTCTCCTTAGTTTCTTCTTTTTAAATGAAAAAATACAAAATCAGCTACATTTCTCTTTATTTTGTTCATTTTAAAATGAAAAATAACAAAATCAGTTATATTTCTCCATATTTTCTTCTTTTTCAAATTAAAAATAACAAAAGCAGCCATATTTCTCCATATTTTCTACTTTGTAAAATGAAAAATTATAAAATCAATGATATTTCTAGTTATTTTCTCCTTTTTCAATTGAAAAATAGCAAACTCAGCTATATTCCTCCTTATGTACATCCTTTTCAAATGAAAAAGAGAAATCAGCTATATTTCTCCTTATTTTGTAAATTTTCAACTAAAGAAAAACAAAAATAAGCTATATTTCTCCTTATTTTCTTCTTTTTCAAATGAAAAATGACTAAATCAGCTATATTTATCCCTATATTCTTCTTTTTCAAACCAAAGATAACAAAATCAGCTATAATTATCCTGTGTTTTTTCTTTTTCTAAAATAAAAAATGACAAAATCAGCTATATTTCTCCTTATTTTCTTATTTTTCAAATGAAAAATAGCAAAATCAGGTATACTTCTCATTAGTTTCTTCTTTTTCAAATGAAAAATACCAAAATCAGCTTTATTTTCCTTATTTTCTTTTTCCAAAAGGAAATAAAAAATCAGTTATAGTTCTCAATATTTTATTCTTTGTCATATGAAAAATAAAAAAATCAGCTATATTATCCTGATTTTCTTCTTTTTCAATTGAAAAATTACAAATTCAGCTTTATTTCTCTTTATATTCTTCGTTTTCAACTGAAAAACAACAAATTCTGCTATATTTCACCTCCATTTCCTCTTTTTCAAATAAAATATAACAAAATTAGCTATATTTTTTCTTATTTTGTTATTTTTCAAAGGAAGAAAAACAAAATCAGCTATTTCTTCTTACTTTCTTCTTTATCAAATAAAAAATACCAAAATCAGCTATGTTTCTCCTTAGCTTCTTATTTTTCAAATAAGAAATAACAAAATCAGGTATATTTCTCTTGTCTTTCTGATCTTTAAAAAGAAAAAATAGAAAATCAGTTATTTTTCTCAATATTTTCTTCTTTTTCAAATACAAAATAACAAAAACAGCTATATTTCTCCTTATTTTCTTCTTTTTCAAATTAAAAATGCCCAAATCTGCTATATTTCTTATTATTTTCTACTTTTTCCATTGACAAATAACAAATATATATTTCTTGTTCCAGGATAATAGACTCGTCTAGAGTATACATATATATGCCATAGAAGCAAGATGTCAGATCCGAGAAATACCGAGCGATATCGGGGTTTCACGGAGAATACAGCGTCAGAAGTTCATAGTAGCTCTGAGCTCCACTCAGCAGAATATTATTACACAGCACCCGTCAGCTTCCGACGTGGACATACTAATTCTACTACGGCTTCACTTCAGAGACTTGTATATACACTTCCTACTAACCGTATTCCTGGATTACTAACCTGCGTTCATGTTTGTATCTTTTACGTTAATATACTTATTTTTCAATATCAAATTCTGGTTGTTGTTCCTTTATTTTGTGTGGTTTCTATTCCTGGGATTCACAACAACATGGCGGCAAAGGATTAGAATTCGAGTCGACCACAACAACTGGACGACAAATACTCAAAAGAACTCATACAAAGAACAAAAAAAAAACCCATATTGCCATACACGCAACAATTTGGCGACACAACAATTTGAAAAGAACTCTTGCAGAAATTAAAAGGAAGGTCTGGTTGCATAACAACTTGGAAAGAAATTTTGCAAGGACATAAAGAGATAGAAAGAAAAATTTGTCAAAAGGTATTTGAAAGTCAATATTTTTTTCTCCTCAAGCAAGTCACTACAATCAATTGTCGACTAATAATAAAAAAAAGATTTAATTCAATAAAGCAACGGTAAAAAAGTGAAACTCCTCATGGAAACAAAGCAAAGAACCAAGGAAGAATTTCAAAAACCGATGCTTGAGATTATAAAAAAGAAGTGAAGAGAGACAATTAAAATTCGAGGAAAAACAGATGGAAACAAATAAAATTAGAGAAAAAACATGGAAATTCAAAGAATAAATGAAGAAAGACAAATAGAAATTCAGAGAATAAATGAAGAAAGACAATTAAAACTCCAAGAATTACTACTAAAATTGACAGTCAACACACAAGAAAAAACATTGAAAAAGAAGCAATGTTTTCCTAAGACGCAGTTTGGAACACTATAGAAACATTTAAGTATTCTCTTGAAGATGATAAAAATTTCAGGGACTATTTCAGATGCTATGAAACATCTTCAACATTGATTACCAAAACTGGACAGAATAAAAAAAGCTAAGGTTATTATTCAGGAAATTGGGAACAGAGGAGTACACAAAATTTCTGCCGAAGAAAACAAACGATTTGACGAGGCAATTAAATGCCTTACGGAGCGCTTCAGTCCAAAGATTTCATTTTTCACAAAAGGTGGAAATGCCTCAACCTCGCTGCAATCGTTAACAAACATTGCGATGATTTTAAATTAGCAGAATTGACTCCGGACAATTTTAAATGTCTTATATTCGTACAAGGATTAGTCTCAGCCAAGAACAGCGAAATGCGTAAAAGAATGCTTGCGAAGCTTCAACATAAGCCTGGGCTAACGCTTCAAATATTGTCAGAAGCCTGTCAAAAATGCTTGGGCATTAAAAAGGACTCTAAGGATATTGAGGAATCAGGAGTAGCACATACGTAAGGTGAACAAAAATTAGGTATTTTGACTCTCCCCAAAAGAAAAACAAAACTTTAATGAAAAAATTACAAGATATAAGGTGACTAAAGACAGAAATCAAATAAAAAAAGTACCCCCTATTACGATCTGCATGTTATAGATGTGGTGGATTCCAATGGAATAAAGATGTTGATTTAAATACAAGAACTGTTTAGCTTGTGAAAAGATGGGACATAATGCATCTGTATGCAGAAATAAAAGACACACTAGTAGGGCAAGAACTACTAGAGTGGACTATGAAGACAATCTAAACACAAGAAAATATGTAGAACTCGAGATGAGAAGGTAAAACTACAATTAGATTCTGGATCGGATCTAACTATAATTAATCTACAAACATGGAGGAAACTAAATAAACCGACCATGATACATACACAGAAAATCGCTAAGTCTCTCACAGGGAAGCGGATCAATTTTGAAGGAGAAGTAATCCTAAACGTAAAATTCGATGGAAAAAATTAAAAATATTTAGAATGAAAGACACAGAAAATTTGGTGGGCACAGATTGGATGCAAAAGTTTGATGTATGGGATTTACCCATTTGCTAATTTTGTACGAAAATAAAGTGCGAGTTGCCAGAAGCTACAAAATTAAAAGAAAAACTACACAGTCAATTTCTCGAAGTATCCTCGAAAGGTTTGGGACGATGTAACAAGTTTGCAGCTAAAATTAAACTAAAGTAAAATGTTCAGACAGTATTCAAGAAAAAGTGAAACGTGCCTTTCGTAACCATAGAAAAGATTGACAAAGAACTAGATAGATTGGTACAAACTGGAATCCTTTCAAAAGTCGAATTCAATGAATGGGCGGCACCAATGCTCTACCTAAAGGAAAAATCCGGAGAAACCTTTGTTTGTACAGATTTCTCGACTGGGTTAAACAATGCTATCAAAGATTATCACTAGCCATTGCCAAACCCGGATGAAATATTTACCAAGCTTAACGGTGGTAAGGTATTTTCGAAGATTGATTTAAGCAAAGATTATCTTTAGATTCCAGTAGAAGAAGAAAGTACAAAAATTTTATGTTTCAACGCTCACAAAGAACTTAACAAATTTAACAAATTGCCATCTGGGATAAAAGTAGCTATATCAATCTTTCAACAGACTATAGTTAGCATGCTTGTGGGATAGAAATTTGCCACTGCTTACTTAGACGACAATTTAATCAAAAGCGATGTTGAAGAACACGCAACGCATATTAAAGAAGTCTTTAAAAGAATTTAGGATTTTGGTTTTAAAGTAAAGGAGAAAAATGCAAATTTTTCATAAAAAATCAAGTACTTAGGCCATATAATCAATGAAAGTGGCAGAAAACCAGATCCAGATAAGGCATCAGCAATAAAAAATATGCCTGAGCCGAAAAATGTCACAGAGTTGCAAAGCTTTCTTGGTTTAGCAAACTATTACGGTGAATACATTAAAAACATGCACAAATTGAGGGCTTCTCTCAATGAACTATTGTAAAAAGACAATCAATGGAATTGGACGGAAAATTGTTAGAAAGCCTTTAAGGAGATCATAAATAAATTAACGCCGGATCTAGCACTGACGCATTTTGATCCCAAACTGGAAATCATCATTGCTTGTGACGCAAGCTCACACGGAGTGGGAGCTTGTATATTACACAAGATGCAGGATGGCACAAGGAAACCTATAGCTCACGCATCTAGATCGTTGCTAAGGTAGAGAGGAATTATTCATAAATAGAGAAAGAAGCATTAGGCATAATATTCGCCATAATTCGCTTCCACAGAGACATATTTGGAAGTGTTTACTCTTCAAACTGACCATAAACCTCTTCTAACTATATTCGGATCGAAAAAAGGACTACCAGTTTACACTGCAAATAGAATTCTGTGGTGGGGAACGATATTATTGAATTACAACTTCAAACGAGAGTTCCTACGGTCGAAGAAAATTTGTCATGCGGATGGTTTATCCAGATTGGTACCTGAGACATGCGAACCTCTGGAGGACTTCGTAATAGCGGCTTTGAGAGCCGAAGACGAAATAAGTAAAGTTCTAATCAAGACAGTAAGGGAATTACCAGTGACATTGTTAGAAATCAGAAGAGAAGCTGAAATGGACGAATTCATACGAAGTACAAAGAGAAAAATAGAAGAAAAAGAAAGAAATCTATTACTTTACAATGAAAGCGTGATCATACCAAATCGTTACAAAGACGAATTCTGAAGGACTTTCATCTAGGACACTCAGGAAAAACCGCATGAAAGCGTTAATGAGAAATTTTGTTTACTGGTCTAATATAGATGACTACATTACGCAGATGGTGGAAAAATGTAGAGGCTGCGCTGCAGCAGCAAAGGCACCACCAATTATACAAAAACCGTGGCCTAAGGTGGACAAACCTTGGTCTAGCGTCCATGCAGACTACGCAGGACCCATTGATAGATATTACTACTTTATATCGGTAGATAGTTTTAGCAAGTGGTCAGAAGTCTTCACACACAAAAACTCTATGACAGAAAATACTATAAATTATTTACACGAATTATTCGCAAGCTTTGGCGTAGTAGATTGCCTTGTAACTGATAATGATTCTCAATTCATCTTGAGCGACTTTCAAGAATTCTGTGCGACTTATCAAGTCAAACATATTAAAATAGCACCATACCAACCACAATCTAACGATCAAGCTGAAAGGTTTGTGGACACTCTTAAGAGAGCCTTGAAAAAAGTAGAGAACGTACCAACTAAAAAGCTATACAACAGTTCCTTCAAGTTTACAGAATCACCCCGAACGGAAACGCACCGTCTGGCCTTTCACCAGCTGATGCCGCAAAATCTGTTTTTGACTGATTATTACCCAGCAAAAATAAAAACTGGCATACACCTATAGTGCCTAAAAGATCCTTCAAACTAGGTGAACGGGTCTATTTCAGAATGTTCAGAAATAATATGGCATACTGCGAACCAGGAACGATAATAAACAGACTGGGGAATGTTATGTACACAATCCAAGGCGAAAAATTCACCCACAAGAAGTTATATAAACCAAATACAAAAAAGAAGAGTAGAGGAGCCAAGCTCATCACCTTCAGAAAATGAAAACGCGATGGGGGAAATCTTTGAATCGTTTGATATTCAAAAACCACAAGTAGCCACAGAAATTAGAAGAACAAACAGGAAAAGAAAATTTACAGAACCGCTAATGATAGACCATAAGGAAAAAATATTAACTCCTCCGCAAAAAAAGAAACTAGAGAGGGGGTATTGTGGGATCTCCCCTTTTTCCAGGATAGCAGACTCGTCTAGAGTATACATATACACCTGCCATAGAAGCAAGACGTCAGATGCGAGAAATACCGTGCAATACCGAGGTTTCACATAGAATACAGCGTCTACTGACATTGTTTTCTATGTAGCTCTGAGCTCTACTCTGTATTCATAGTAGCTCTGAGCTCCATTCAGCAGAATATTATTACACAGCACCCATCAGCTTCCGACGTGGACACTAATTCTACTACGGCTTCACTTCAGAGACTTATATATTCTTCCTACTAACCGTATTCCTGGATTACTAACCTGGGTTCAAGTTTGTATCTTTTACGTTAATATACTTATTTTTCTATATCAGATTCTGGTTGTTGTTCTTTTATTTTTTGCGGTTTCTATTCCAAGGATCCAAAACATTTCTCTTATTTTCCTCTTTTTTATATGAAAAATAACACAATCAGCTATATTTATCCTTATTTTTACATTATCAAATGAAAAATATCAAAACCAGCTATATTTTTACTCATATTTCAAAAGAAAAATTACAAAATCAGCTATATATCTGCTTATTTTTTACTTTTTTAAATGAAAAATAACAAAGTCATGTGTATTTTTCATTCCTTTTTTGTTTTTCAAATTAAAAATGACAAAATCAACAACATTTCTCCTGTGTTTCTTCTATTTCAATTAAAAAATAATAAAATAAGCTATATTTATCCTTTCTTTCTAATTTCCAAATGAAAAATAACAATATCAGCGATGTGGCACCACCCCGGCCGGTCGCTGTTGGTTTCGATCCAGTCACCTGGTCGTAGATTGACTCTGTCACGGTGTTCTCCCTTGTCCCACGTTGTGTTGATTAATCACAAGGTAGTCACGTGAGTTCTCCGCTAGCTGTCTCTCCGCCGAACTAAACCAAACCGGGAAGTGTGCACACAATTGAGTAATAAAAGAAAGAAATATAGCATCAAGGAAAATAAGTGACCCGACGACTAAAAAGTGTTGTAAAATAACGTCTTTATATACAGATTATACACAATAGTCTCTTGAATAATTTCCCATCCCTGCTTCTATCAACTGGTAGCGGAACGAACGTTTCCTAGGTAAATCGAATTATTCTCCTAAGCAATAATGAGGAATCTGGCTGGCCGCAGCTCGCTGCTCCGAACAGAAGTCTAAGTTCGTTATAAGTCTAGTCAACTTGTTGCTTGTTTTACCAAAGTGCTGGGTTATTCTTTTTCAGTTAGCAATTTCAGACTTTTCTGCAAATTCTCTTGTCTGTCTCTAAACTCTGGTTGGTTGATTGGCGACAGGCTTCTCTACGGTTGTCACCCAACGGCATGGCAATCATCTCTCTGTCTCTTTACTTCTTCGGTTGGGAACTGTCTTTGGTCATTACGTTTCTAGACTGGGAAATCGAACTCTCTGCCACTCGAACTCTTTGTCGATCTCTGCAATTCCGACTTCGACTTCAACTGCAACTTTGTCTGTAAAATCACTTCTTGTCTGTCTTTAACTCTGGTTAGCCGGTATCAGGCCTCTTCTGTTGATCTCTGTCATTCCGACTTCAATTGCAACTGGAAGCTGCATTCAGTTGTCGATCTCAAAAATCTGGAAATTCTCTTCTGTCTTTAACTCAGGTTGGCCGGCAGGCTCTGTGGTTGGCGCCCAACAACATGGCGCCTATCTTCGTCATTACATTTTTAGGCCGGTAACTGGAACTGAAACTGAACTGCCTCGAACCTCCGCTGCGTCCTAACTCAAATCCAACTCATTTTGGTCGCTCGGGACCCTGTATTTATGCCCATGCCATGGTGTGGGGCCGACGGTCGTTGGGTGTCTAATCCCCGTCTCGGCAACCAATAAAATCCTGAGGTTAGCTGCTACTCGTTGTTGCCTGTGGTTTACCCAATGAGATTAGTCTTCTTTCCATGACGTCAATTGTTAGTCGTCTCCCCCTTTCGGGGCTTGTTTACAGGACCAATGGGATTTCTCTCGATCTTATGACGTCATCTACCTTTTCTGGGCTGAACTTAACCGAATTTTCTCTCTCAAAGTTTTTCTTTCTCACGAAACAATTTCGGGGGATTTTTTTTCTTAAAACAATGGTTATTAACCTTTTTGAACTGACTTCACCCAAAACAAGTTGACAAGGGTCCATTGACATTGTTACCCAAATAATAATTTCTCCGCACCTGATTTTAATATCCATTCTCTGAGTCACCTATATTTTCAAGTGACCAGAATGCCTTGTTATCTGTCCTACCCTGATGTCAGTGAAAATACCTTTTCTCTAAATTACTTCAACTCGGAATCAAAACATTTGTTATCTCAATTCTTTTCACAATTCATGCTAGCGAGACAATCCGGACACAAAACGAAATCTCCTTTTCTGTTACCCAGAAAAAATAACAATTAAATTTATCTTTCCCCTTATGTTTAAAATGACAATTGCTAGCTTTCTTTGGGTGGGCTGAAATCGAAATTTATTGTTTCGTGGCTTTGAAAGAAATTTAGTCTTTTCTTTCTTTTTTTCTTTCTCTGGTTTTCTTTTTCTATTCTTTTTCTATTCTTTTGCCGGCAAAAAAAACAAACAAAAAAAACAATTGAATCTATCTTTTTTTTAGGTTTAAGAATGACACTTGCCTTTATAAACAAAGCCATTTCTCTTTTCTTTCTTCTTTCTTCTTTCCGGGTTTACAATAAATGCCATGTGTTATCTTTTGTCCCTGCTTTCTTTTTAAAGATAAAGATTTTCCAGCTACAGTTAATAATTAGTTAATAAAATTAATCACCTCCGTTTTTCTTTGCTCATATTCGGAGGATAAAGAAAATTTCTCTTATTATGTTCTCTTATGATCTATAATAGCAATTAGAAGATTTTCCGGTTATGGTTATTAATTAATTAATAAAATTAATTATCGCCATTCAGCATCAAAAAATATTGTTATAGCTATACTTCTTAGTTTCTTATTTTCAAATGAAAATTAACAAAATCAGCTACATTTCTTTTCATATTCTTCTTCAAATTAAAATTAACAAAATCAACAGTATTATCTCATCTCTCTCTCTCTGTGTCACAATATTTCTTATTTTTTTCTTCTTTAAATGAAAATTAAGAAAATCATATATATTTGTCATTAGCTTCTTCTATTTCAAATTAAAAATAACAAAATCAGCGACATTTCTCCTTATTTTCTTATTTTTCAAATGAGAAATACCAAAATCAGCAATATTTCTCATTAGTTCCTTCTTTTTCAAATGAAAAAGTATAAAATCAGCTATATTTCTGCTTAGTTTCTTATTTTTTAATGAAAAATAACAAAATCAGCTATATTTCTTCTATTTTTTTCTTTTTCTACTGAAAAATATAAAAATAAGCTATATTTCTATTTAGTTTGTTCTTTTTCAAATTAAAAATAACAAAATCACCTATATTTCTCTTTGTTTTCATTTTTTCAAATGGAAAATAACAAAATCAGCTCTATTTCTCATTATTTTCTTCTTTTTCAAATAAAAATATAACAAAATCAGCTATATTTCTTTTTATTGTCTTCTATTTCAAATGAAAAATACCAAAATAAGGTATATTTTTCCTTAGTTTCCTGTTTTTCAATAAAAATTAACAATATCAATATCAATATCAATATCTCATTAATTTCTTCTTTTTTAAATGAACAATAAAACATAATTTATATTTCTGCATAGTTTCTTCCTTTTCTAATGAAAAATAATACAATAAGCAATATTTCTCCTTGTTTTTTACTTTTTTTAATGAATAAATACTAAATCAGCTATATTTCTCATTAGTTTCTCCTTTTCTTAAATGAA
The DNA here is from genome assembly GCA_037127315.1 of Ascarosepion bandense. Taxonomy (NCBI): domain Eukaryota; kingdom Metazoa; phylum Mollusca; class Cephalopoda; order Sepiida; family Sepiidae; genus Ascarosepion; species Ascarosepion bandense. Next base: position 90,429 of record JBBBDQ010001251.1, on the reverse strand, counting down.
AATGAAAAAAATCAGCTATATTTCTCATGTGTTTCTTCTTTTTCAAAAGAAAAATTTCAATATCAGCAATATTTCTCCTTATTTTCTTCTTTTACAAAGGAAAATGATAAAATCAGCTACATTTCTCTTGTGTTTCTTTTTTTTTTTCAAATGAAAAATATATAAATCAGCTATATTTCTCATTTTCTTCTTTTTCAAATGAAAAATGTGGAAATCAGTTATACTTCTCATTAGTTGTATCTTTTTCGAAAGAAAAGCGAAAAATCAGTTATATTTCTCCTTATTTTTTCAAATGAAAAATAACTAAATCAGCTATATTTTTCATTATTTCCTTAAAAAAAAAACAATTAAATATTTTGGTTTATTATCTACGTTTTTAAATGAAAAATTTCAAAATCAGTTATATTTCTCCTTATTTTCTTATTTTTCAAATGAAAAACAAGAAAATCAGTTATATATATATCCTTATTTACTACTTTTTAAATGAAAAATAATAAAATCAGGTATCAGTCAGTTAAGTACCATGCGCGATACACGCTTTGGGCGATCATGTCTCCAAAGAGACATGACTGACTGGGCAGAACATTATCCCGCAGTAGGTTTCCATTGCTTTCTGCGGTAGACTGGTTGCCGACCAAGGCTATAGAACCCAATCTGTCCTGTTATTTAACCCATAACTGGAAGGAAGAGACGGATTTTTCCTTATTTTCTTCTTTTTCAAATAAAAATACGAAATCTGCTATATTTCTTCTTATTTTCTTCTTTTTCCAATAAAAAATAGCAAAATAAGCAATAATACTCATTATTATCTTTCAATTAAAAAATATCAACTTTAGCCATATTTTTTCTTATTTTCTTATTTTTTAGAACAATGAAGATATCAGTAATATTTTTCTTATTTTCTTCATCTTCAAATGAAAAAATATAAAAATCAGCTATATTTATCCTTATTTTTTATTTTTTAAATGAACTACAACAGCATCAACAATATTTCTCCTTAGTTTCTTCTTTTTTCAATACAAATTCACAAAATCATCTATATTTCTCCTTATGCTCTACTTCTTAAAAAAATAAGGAAATTAGCTATACTCCTCATTTTCTTCTTTTTCAAATGAAAAATAAAAAAACCTATATTTCTCATTATTTTCTTTTTTTTATCAGAAGATAAATAACACAATCAGCTACATTTCTCCGTTTTTTCAACTTTTGCAAATGAAAAATAACAAAATCAGCTATATTTCTCCTCATTATCTTCTTTTTCAAATGAAAAATAAGTAAATCAGCTGCACTTCTCAGTAGTTTTTTCTTTTTCACATTGTTATGAAGATGCATTTATATAATAATAATAATAATAATAATAATAATGAAGCAATATATGCATCAGAAATAGCAGCAACAAAAAAATTGAATATCAAAATAAAAACAAGGCAGTCTCGCAGACATGAAGATCCACCTTGGAAAAGAAAAATAGAAAAAGAAATCGAACAACTCAGAAGTGAACTATCAGTACTGGATGAACTGAGTAAAGGAATAAATGTAAGAACTAGGAAAAGCAGAAGAGCCGAAAGAAAATATAACATTAGAAATGAAAATGAAGTCTTATCAAATAAAGAAAAAATAAAGGAAAAAATCCAACTGAAGGCTCAAAGAATAAGGCGCTATGAGAAAACCGATACAAAGAGATTTTACAGGGAAATAGGTAAAAAAAGAATTGAAGTGACAGTCCCCTCCCCCAGAGTGGAAGAAGTCACACAGTTCTGGGAAAAGATATGGGCTTGCCCTAAAGAACATAGCAAGGAAGTACATTGGATTGCGTAAGAGATAGAACGAATGAAAAATAAACCAGAACAGACATGGTCTGGAATTACAGAAGATGATGTTAAATTTGCACTAAAAAAAAGCACACATTTGGAAATTCCCAGGTATAGATAAAATTCCTAACTGTTGGCTATATTATTTAAATACAGCACATAAAAAACTAGCCAAAGAACTTCAAGAAATGGTTGATGATCCCAGTAAAATTCCTGCATGGATGACCAAAGGAATTACATTTCTTCTACCCAAGAATGGTGACACAAACAACCCGAAAAACTACAGACCAATTACATGTCTTCCGACAACATATAAACTATTAACATCTATTTTAGCAAAACAGACATATTTATTCTTAGAAAGAAATGACATGATACCGCTTGAACAAAAAGGGTGCAAACGTGGCTGTTATGGATGTAAAGACCAATTGCTAATTAACAAAATGATCCTGCTACAGTACAAAGAAAAATCTTAGTACTGCCTGGATAGATTATCGAAAGGCATTCGATAGTGTGCCACATTCCTGGATTTTAAAGACTTTAAATATATACAAGATATCGCCCGTCATCATCAATTTCAGCAAACAGTGCATGTCTATATGGAAAACAACCCTTTACCTCAATCATATAAATGGAACCTATAAGTCTGATGAAATAAACATCAAAAGAGGTATATTTCAAGGTGATTATTTATCTCCCTTACTATTCTGCATATCATTAATAGCACTAACCAGTCAACTTAATAAGACAGAATGTGGTTATAAAATAGACCAAAAGAAAATAAGCCATCTATTTTACATGGATGACTTAAAGTTATATGCTAAGAATGATAATGAGCTGGAAGGTCTTCTGCAAACTGTAAAATGCTTCAGCGAAGACATTGGAATGAAATTCAATTTGAATAAATGTGCTAAAGCTACAGTTTTACGTGGATCAATACAAGAAACATCCTCAATTAGCTTAGACCCTGCTGTAACAATAAAAGAATTGAAACCAGAAGAAGCTTATAAATACCTAGGTGTAAATGAGAGCGAAAACATCCACCATAAAAAAATGAAAGAAATATTGCGTAAAGAGTACTATAGAAGGCTACGAATGATATTAAAAACTGAATTAAATTCACAGAACAGAGTTATGGCCATTAATAGCCTTGCAATCCCAGTTGTCCAATATAGCTTTAACATCTTAAACTGGACTCTAAACGACATCAGGCGAATGGATGCTAAAACAAGAAAGCTTCTTTCTAAGCATAAGATGCATCATCCAAAGGCTGATGTAGACCGTCTATACATACCCCGTAAAGAAGGTGGAAGAGGTCTTATTCAGCTGGAATTGTCATACAAGACAACAACTATTGGCTTACTAACATACATAGAATCAACAAAGGATTGGATGATACAATTAGTAAGGCAACATGAAGAAAAGAAAGAAAAAATATTCAATAATAAAAGAAGGCAGTAAATCCAAACAAGATTTACAGTTAGTAGATTCTGTAGAAAAGCAAAACAGAAGCCAAGAACCAATTATTGCGGCAAAAAATATGAAAATGAAAGCCAAAGATAAAGCTCTTGAACAGATGAAACAGCGCTGGCAAGACAAACCTCTGCATGGCCAATATCCAGAACGTGCCAATAAATCCAATGTTGACAAAGTTAATACTCATCTATGGTTACGTGCATCTGGATTAAAGTCTGAAACTGAAGGCTTTATTCTTGCAGCACAAGACCAAAGTCTTTTCACTCGAAACTTTCAGGCAAATATTATGCATAATAATATGGATCCAAAATGCAGGTTTTGTGATAAACACCAAGAAACAATAGACCACCTAATCTCAGGCTGTTCTGTGCTTGCCCCAAATGAATATAAAAATCGCCACGATAGAGTTGGGCAATATTTACATTGGGCAATGTGCAAACATTATGGAAAAGCTGTAAACAAACACTGGTATGAACATCACCCAGCACCGGTTACAGAAATAGAAGATGTAACCATTCTATGGGATTACACCATCTACACAGACAGAAAAATTGAAGCAAACAGGCCAGACATTATTGTTAAAAACCAGAAGGAGAAAAATTGTCTATTAATTGATATGGCTTGTCCAGCGGATTGTAACAGCAATCAAGGAATTTGAAAAACTGTCAAAATATAAAGACCTGGAAATTGAAATAGAAAAAATATGGAAATTGAAAACAAGAGTTGTGCCAGTGATAGTAGGTGCACTTGGAATGATAAAAAATGGAACAAAACAACACATTGAAAGAATCCCTGGAAACCCCAGCTTAAGAGATATACAAAAAATTGTCTTATTAAGTACAGCCCACACACTAAGGAAAACTTTATCTATGTAATGCTAGGGATGATAGGGAAGATAGAAAAACATGAAATGGAGCCATAACAACACGCCACTACCTGCCTTAGGTCTCCCCGCAGACTTGGTTGGTAGTGAGACCAATGCAGAAATCTAAATATGATGAAAAATGACATAATAATAATAATAATGTTTAAAAAGTTATAGTAATGGATTCTATATCCAACCGAAAGAATCCCTAAGTCTAAGACAAAAAACAAAAACAAAAACAAAACTAAAACTTGAAACAGTTGATAAAAGGATGTTCTGACTTCATCAGCACCGGTTTGATTCAGGATTTATATTCCGGTCGAAAGAATCTCTCTAGTCGACGACAAATAAAAACTTACATGATTTTCTGTCATATCAACTCCAGTTAATGATTCAGGATCAATATCCAGCCGAAAGAATCTTACAGAGAAGTCTGAACAACTAAAACCTGAAAGAGAACCCCAAGGAACTACCTGGGTAAATACATATTTTTGCCTTTATGCCACTACCCGGCCGGTCGCTGTCGGTTTCGATCCAGTCACCTGGTCGTAGATTGACTCTGTCACGGTGTTCTCCCTTGTCCCACGTTGTGTTGATTAGTCACAAGGTAGTTACGTGAGTTCTCCACTGGCTGTCTCTCTACCGAACTAAACCAAACCGGGAAGTGTGCACACAATTAAGTAATAAAAGAAAGAAATATAGCACCAAGAAAAATAAGTGGACCGACGTCTGAAGTGTTGTAAAATAACGCCTTTATATACAGACTATACACAATAGTCTCTTGGATAATTCCCAATCCCTGCTTCTATCAAACTGGTAGCGGAACGGAAGTTTCTTAAGTAAATTGAATTATTTTCCTAAGCAATAACGAGAAATCTGGCTGGCCACAGCTTGCTGCTCTGAACAGAGTTCTAAGTTCGTTATAAGTCTAGTCAACTTGTTGCTTGTTTTTCGGAATGTTACGGAAATTGCCGAAGTACTGGGTTACTCTCTTCATTTAGCAATTTCAAACTTTGTCTGCAAATTCTCTTCTTGTCTGTTTCTTAACTCTGATTGGTTGATTGGCGACAGGCTTCACTACGGTTGGCACCCAACGGCATGGCAATCATGTCTCTGTCTCTTTACTTCTTCAACTGGGAACTGTCTTTGATCATTACGTCTGGACCGGGAACTCGAACTCTCTGCCACTCGAGCTGCAACTACTGATTTTGGTCCCTCGGGACCCTGTATTTATGCCCATGCCATGGTGTGGGTCCGACGGACGCTGGCTGTCTAACCCCTCATCTCGGCGACCAATAGGATGCCGGGGTTGGCTGCTACTCGTTGTTGCCTCTGGTTTACCCAATGGGATTAATCTGCTTTCCATGACGTCAATTGTTAGTCGTCTCTCCCTTTCGGGGCTTGTTTACAGGACCAATGGAATTTCTCTTGATCTTATGACGTCATCGTCTCATACCCCTTTTCTGGGTTGGACTTGACCGACTAATTTCCTTTTTTCAGAATTTCTTTTCTCACGAAACAATTTCGGGGATTTTGTCTCGAAATAATAGGTATTAACCTTTTTGAACTGACTTCGCCCAAAAGAAGCTGACACGATTCTGTTGACATTGTTACCCAGATAAAAAATTTTCACCTGTGTTTTTAATATCCATTTTATGAATCACCGACGGGTAATATTTTCGTTATCTGGCCTACCCTGTTGTCAAGTAGAAATACCTTTTCTCTAAATTACTTCGACTCGGAATCAAAACATTTGTTATCTCAATTCTTTTCACAATTCATGCTAGCGAGACAATCGGATACAAAATGAAATCTACTTTTCCCATACCCAGAAAAAAAAAATAACAATTCAATTTCTTTCTTTCTCTTATGTTTAGAATGACAATTGCTAGCTTTCTTGAGTGGGCCGAAATCGAAATATATTGTTTCCTGGCATTTAAACAAATTTAAGTCTTTTCTTTCTTCGTCTTTTTCTCTGGTCTAAAATGCCTGGCAAAAAATTACAATCGAATCTATCTTTCTTTTAGTTTTAGAATGACAATTGTTAGCCTTCATAGATGGGCCGAAATCGACTTTATGACATTAAACAAATCCATTTCTCTTTTCTTCCTCTTCCTTCTCTCTCTCTCTCTCTCTCTTTCTCTGGTTTAAAATAACAACAGAGAAATACCATTCGTTATCTTTCGTCCCTGCCTTCTTTTCCTTCGCTCCTGTTTGGAGAATAAAGATAAATGTCTTTTGGTACGTTTTCCTGACTTATAATAGTAATTAGAAGATTTTCCAGTTATAGTTAATAATTAATTAATAAAATTAATCACGTCCGTTTTCCTTTGCTCATATTCGGAGAATAAAGAAAAATTCTCTTAGTAGGTTCTCTTATGATCTATAATAGCAATTAGAAGATTTTCCAGCTATAGTTAATAATTAATTAATAAAACTAATCACTTCCGATCCGCTCCAAAATATTGTTATACCTTTTTCATTGACCAAGACAATAATTAGTCTTTATATACGCATTTAAGGATTTCCATAAAGTATAGCACTTAGCTTCTTCGCCACCTAATGTGCAAAGAAAGAGATACTGATCTTACCTTCCCCTTCTCTCCTCGTAACACTTGTCAGTAGTAAACTCTATGTTTCTTGTTTTGAACGCAACAAAAATTGTAAATATTTTTTGGTGTGTTTTGTAAATTAAATATTTCTCTGTAATTTATCTCTGAGTTTTGGTCAATCATTTTTTTTCCTTTTGTTACACTTGACACGTAACAAAATGAAAAATAAAAAACTGCTATATTTCTCCTGTGTTTTCTTCTTTTTCAAATAAAAAATAACTAAATCAGCTATATTTTTCTTTATTTTCCTTTTTTCCAAATGAGAAATAACAAAATTAGCTACATTTCTCCATATTTTCTTCTTTTTCAAATAAAAACATAAAAATCTGCTGTGTCTCTTTTACTCTTGCTATTTCCATCTTCCTTATCTCATCTCTCAGTCTGTTCAGTAGCACCTCGAGCGGGTTTAAATCTATCACAAAAGTGACCACCCAGTAAAAACATAACAAACTCATGCACTAATAAGTCTACGCATACAACTTAAAGAAATTATTTTTCTTCTTCTGTTTATACCTGCAACAAAAAGAAAATGTGTATGTGTATATGTGTGTATGTGTTTTATATGGCTTGTTTTTTTGGTCACTGTTATTTTCTGTTCAACTGGGGTCGTGAGTTTGTTTTCCACTGGCGTTGACTGTACCTCTAGAGAGAGAGAGAGAGAGGCTTTCATCTTTCTCTTCCCATTCACTTGATTCAACACAGACGATGAGTGAACGCCGATGGCTGCCACCGATGGACGCCGCTCTGACACGCAGCCAATCTTGTCCAGGCCTCTATGGTCCATTGTAATGGGTTGCTGATCAATCTCTCTATCTTCTTCCTCTCTTTCTGAATCTTCATCTGTTTCCAACACTTCTGGCTCTATAAGGGTCGCTTTCCTGATCTTTCTTTTCTTGGCTTTTTGCTCACTCATTTCCCAAATAGCCACCTCAGCTAACTTTAGATAATTGGCATGAGTTCTCTTTGTTCGGCCTGCCATTTGGTCCTAAATTACATACGACACTAAACCCGTTTTTTCTATTACTCTGTAGTATGGTTCCCATCTTTTGTTCAGTTTTCCTTCTCTTAAATTAATTTTATAGTACGCAAGGTCCCCAACCCTAAATTCTACTACTTTCTTACTGGCATTCACCCTCTTGCTTCTCCTCTTTTGAGCTATTTTTATTTGCCTTCTGGCTTGTACAAACAACCTATGCTGTAGAAACAACTGATAGTGATCTTCTCCCATATATTTTAATACGGGGCTTCAATAGATTATCTATCGGCAAGACCACATCTCTGCCAAACAGCATATAATACGGTGAAAATTTAGATGTCTCATTGATCGTAAACCTCACTGCGGCGAGGGCCCGTGTCAGGTACAGGTCCCATTTCTCAACATTTTCTCTCGTTAATTTTGCCAAAACGTTTCCCAAGGTCCTATAGAATTTCTACACCTCAGCTTTACTCTGAGGGTGGTAAGGAGACGTACCATATTTAAACTCATTACCACTTCCTTCATTATATACTTCACATTCTCAGGTCCATTATCTGTCACCAAGCACACAGGAACACCATACCTGGGGAAAATTTCACTCATTATTAAGTCTGCTACAGTTTTAGCTTTCTTATCAGGTACTGCGAAGGCCTCCACCCAATTCGTCAACCAGCCTACAAAACTCACTATGTAGATGTTATCTCTGGGGGTCTTCTCATATGTCCTGACACATCCATGCTTATCTTCTCAAAGGGAATATTTGGAATATCCATACCTTCCAACGGTGCCAATTCCTGTCTACTACTCTGCATTTGGTACACCATATAGCCATTAACATAATCAGTAACTTCATGATACAGTTTAGGCCAGTAATACATTCATACATTTCAATTGAAAAATGTCAAAAGAAGCAATGCATCTATTAATTTTCTCACTTTTCAATAGGAAAATATCAAAATTTCATTAGTTTTCTCAGTTTTTATTTAAAAAAATAGCAAAATAAACTGTATTTTCATAAGTTTTCTCATATTTCAATTGAAAAATATCAAAACAATGTAAATTTTCATTATTCTTTTCACTTTTCAAATATTAATATAAGCTATATTTTCAAAAGTTTTCTGCCATTTCAATAGGAAAATATGAGAAGATATATTTTTAGTATTTTTATAACTTAATTTTCATTAGTTTTCTCAATTTTCGATTGGAAAATATCAAAATATGCTATAGTTTCATTAGTTTTTACAGTGTTAATAACTATCATATGCCTTCCTCAATGATAACCATTAAGATGATTACACGTCGATTCGGGGATATTTACATTTCCACATCTATGGACAGATACAATTCAAGGATGAACAACAAGGCAAAATGATTTTTGATATAAAATTTAATAAGTAACAAAATATTAAAATAAAAAGAAATATAAGTATGAGTAAGAATGTCCAATGACATGAACCTCAAAACTTATGTTCGGATACCCAGCTTAGTCAAAATAACAATTTACGACAAATACTAACGAATATGAACAAAGACAGGTGAATACGAATGCAAGAGATTAACACAAAATAAAAATGGAAAGAATTCACGTAATTATTATTAGCATATGTGGTATGATGTTTGCGGTAACATAATACTCGTGAAAGTGTATGTATTTTCTAACACGGGCCTAAGAACATAATAACTTATCATTTAGTTTCTTCTCTTTTGTTTTACTGTCTTTCTTTTTTCTTTCTTTCTTTTTTCTTTTCTTTCTTCTTTATACAACTTCGGACTCAGTCACTGTCCGCTTGAAATGTATGTAGCTGCGACTTTCTTTACTTTTCTTTTCAGTTGACTGTTGTATTTTCAGCATACAAGTATTTCTGCAATATCTGCAATCTTCTTTATTTCTTCCTTCAAACAAGCGTCATATTTTCAGCACACAAATAATTCTGTGGTTTATTCTCTTCACAGTCTCTTCGTCCGCACGTTATCTTCTCTGCATCGCTATCTTTCTTTCTTTCTTGACAAACAATTCGGTTTCTTCTTCTTCTTCTTCTTCTTCTTCTTCTTCTTCTTCTTCTTCTTCTTCTTCTTCTTGTTTCAACGAATAAGAATCAGCATACAAATAACTCTGCAGTTTCTTCTCTTCGTCGCTATCATTCTTTCTTGATAAAAGATTCGGTTTCGTCTTCTTTTTCTTGTTTTAACGAATAAGAATTTATACGCTTGTATTTCTTATCCGGAGTTGCTTATGATGAATTGGTCAAATTACGCCATCATCTCAAATGCGTTTTCCTTTTCCTTCATAATTTATCAGCGCTCAACAATCGTGACTTGTTCATTTAAAGTCTGATCTGCAAGTGACTTCCAATCTCTGCTTTCCACGTGACTTGACTTTAGCTTCTGCTGCTTCACGACCTCATGTCTAGTCTCTGTCTATTTCCTGTCTAGACATTTGTTACCAAGGGTATCTGGGTCAACCAACTTTGACCTGCTATCCCAAAACTGACTTTAGGCTCCCACGTAACGATCTCCTTGTTACCAATCTTAATATATGTGTGTAGGTGTGTGTGTGGCTATCTACATCCGTAACAATAACATATATCAAAATAAGCTATATTTTCATAAGTTCTATCATATTTCAATTGAATAATATCAAAAGAAAATATACTCTTATTTTTTTCACTCTTGATATTTAGAAAATATAAAATCTTTAGTTTTTTTTATATTTCAATTAAAAAATATCAAATGTAGCTATTTTCAATATATTGATATTTTCAAAAGAAAAGTTAACAAAATACTAAAAATAACTTTTCCCAATTTGTGTGTGTGTGTGTGTGTGTGTGTGTGAGAGAGAGAGAGAGAGAGAGAGAGATAGAGAGAGAGTCAAACACATACACACGTTTAAAGGGTTCAAAATTCATGGCACCTGAAGAAGGCCGTAGCGGCTGAAGCGTCATGTTATTCGTTTCTTTCTTTTTAATTTTTATTAAGAATATTTTTGAAACAGATTTTCAACTTCCAGAAAATGTGGCAATATTAATTATTTTTCTTTTGGGTCAAAAATTGGAGTAAATAGAATAGTGAAATAAACCAGTGTAAATTTTTTACCTGTAGTGAAATCTGAATTAAACAAAAGTTAAACCGTTATATTTGGGTCATCAGAAAACAATGTAGGTAAATTAAATTATATTTTTTCTAAGTAAATTGGAACCTATAAATGTATTTTGGTCGCAAGTTATAAAATCTGATCTAGTGTAAGTTGAGTGCCATTTAATTTGGGTCGTCAGAGAACAGTGGAAATAAATTAATTTTATCAACTAAGAAATTTGAAATTGAGCTTAATAAGCAAAAGGAACTTTGAAATTCACATGATTTTGGCTAAAGCAACCAGACACTCGAGTTAAGCATGTGAATGGCCTGGTTTGTGACCATCTGGTTCCTATATAAGCATGTCATAATGCTAAAGTAAGACAGAGTCGGTTCATAACCGTGGAAGCGTATGGTTGTGTGTCATCGGGTCTCCCTGATGAGGAGGTTGCTGACAAGAGAGACCAGGACCATGTGAGCATACAGTTGTGTCACCCCTGCCGCTGGAGTAAAGTTGCTGACAATTTGGACTAATCAACCTCCTAACTGAAGACGTCTTTGTATGAAAAAGGAGAGTAAAATATATTTAGAATATAGCTTATTTTGATATTTTCCAATTGAAAAGTGTAAAAACTGATAAACAGATAGCTTTGATATTTTTCAATTAAAAAGGTGATAACAAATGAAAGTATTGCTTGATATTTTCCAATTGAAAAATGAGAAAACTATGAAAATATAGCTGCTTTTGATATTTTTTAATCAAAAAGTCAAAAACTAATAAAAATAGAGATTATTTTGATATTTCTTTTATGAAAAGACAGAAGACTAAAGAAAATAATGGCTGGTTTTATATTTTCCAACTGAAAAATGACAATACTAAAAATAGTAGAATTTTTTTTGTTATTTCACATATGGAAAGACAGTAAAAAAAAAGTTATAGCTTATTTTGATATATTCTAAATGAAAATAGAGGAGAATAATGAGAAATATTTTGATATTTTTCAATTGAAAAGTGAGAATAATAAAAATTTAGCTTCTTTTTTATTGTTTTTAATTGAAATGGGATAAATCTAATGAAAATATAGCTCACTTTATTATTTTTTAATTAAAACTGTGAAAACTAATGAAAATATAGATTATTTTGATATTTTCCATTTGAAACATGACAAAATTAAGAAAAATATTGCTACTTTTGAAATGTTTTAATTGAAAAGGGAGAAAAAAATGAAAATATACATCTTTTAAGATATTTCAATTGAAAACTTAGAAATATATTGTGAACATAGCTTTGAAAAACATAGCATTGTTTTTTTTTTTCAAACAAAAAGTGTGAAAACTAATGAAAACTTTTAAAAATATATCTTATGTTGATATTCTTCGGTTAGGCAGAAGACTAATGAAATTATAGCTTCTCTTGAAATCTTTCAATTGGAAAGTGAGAAAACTAATGAAAATATAGCTACATTTGATATTTTTCAATTGAAATATGAAAAACCTAATGAAAGTATAAATTCTTTTGATATTTTACAATTAAAAAGTCAGAAAACTAATAAATATATTACTTCTACTAATATCTTCCAATTGAAAAGTTAGAAAACTAATTAGAATATAGCTTATTCTTATATTTAAAAAAAGAAAGTGATATAGATAACTAAAATATTGCTTATTTTGGTATTTCCCTATTGGAAAATGAGAAAACTAATGAAAATATAGCTAAATTTAATATTTTTCAATTAAAAAGTGGGAAAAATAATAAAAAAATTATAGCTTCTTTTGTTATTTTTCAATTGAAATAGGATAATACTAATGAAAATTGAGCTTATTTGGCTATTTTCAGTTAAAACTGAGAAAACTAAGGAAAATATAAGTTCTTTTTATATTTTCCAATTAAAAGCAAGAAAATGAATGTTAATATTGTTTCATTTGTAAAGTGAGACAGAAATGAAAATATATATCTTTTGATAATTTTCAGTTGAAAAGTCGGAAATATATTGTAACCATATCTCAGAAAACGTAATTTTGGTGTTTTTCAGTTGAAAAGTGAGAAAAATATTAAAAATATAGCTTCTGTTGATATTTTTCAATGGAATTCTGAGAAAACAAATATGAATATATTATATTTTGCTATTTTTTATAAAAATGTCTGAAAACTAATGAAAATATAGCTTATTTTGATATTTTTCAATTAAAAGGGAGATAACAAATGAAAGTATAGCTTGGTTTGATATTTTCCAATTGAAAAGGGACAAAACTATTGAAAAAATAGCTTATTCTAATAAAAACGTGAGAAATCTATAAAAATATAGCTAAATTTGCTATTTTTCAATTAAAACCGTGAAACCTAATGAAAATATAGGTTCTTTTGATATTTCCCAATTAAAATGTGTGAAAATTAATGAAAATATTGCTTCTTTGGATATTTTTCAATTGAAAAGTTGACAATGTAATGTAAACATAGCTTTTAAATCATAACTTTCATATTTTTCAATTGAAAAGTGAGAAAAATAATAAAAATATAACATCTGTTGATATTTCTCCATGGAAATGTGAGAAAACAAATGAAATGTAATTTATTTTACTATGTTTTGGTTAACATCTCAAAAACATATGAAAATATAGATTCTTCTGATATTTTCAATTAAAATGTTAGAAAGCTAATAAAAATATAGCTTATTTTGATATTTTTTAATTAAAAAGTGAGAAAAATAAAGAAAATGTAGGTTCTTTTGATATTTTTCATTGAAAAAAGGGGAAAATAATAAAAATATAGATTCTTTTGATATTTTTCAATTAAAAAGATAGAAAAATAATGAAAATATAGGTTCTTTTGATATTTCCATTTTGAGATGTGAGAAACCTAAAGAAAATATACCTTATATTTTTTTCCAATTGAAATATGAGAAAACTAATGAAAATATATCTTATTTTGATTTCTTTTAATTATAATGGAGTTAAATGAAAATATTGCTACTTTTGATGTTCCCAATTGAAAAGTAATAAAAATAATCAAAATATAGCTTCTTTTGATACTTTCAATAGAAAAGTTATAAAACTACTAAAAATATATCTTATTTTGATATTTCCCAATTGGTATGTCAGAAATCTAATGAAAATATAGCTTATTTTAATATTATTCTATTGAAAAGTGAAATAATAAAAGTATACCTTCTTTTGATATTTTTCAATTAAAACTGAAAACTATTGAAAATGTAGGTTCTTTTTATATTTTCCACTTGAAAAGTGAGAAACTTAATGAAAATATTTCTTTTTTATGACATTTTTCAAATAAAAAGCTAGAAAAAAATGAAAATATCATCTTTTGCTATTTTTCATTTGAAAAGTGTGATATATAATGTAAACATTGCTTTGAAAATATAGCTTCAGTATTTTTCAATTAAAATGTCGAAAACTAATGAAAATATAGATTCTTCTGAAATGTTTTAATTGAAAAGTGAGAAATAAATAAAAATATATATCCTTTGACATTTTTTAATTGTACACTGAGAAAATTTATGAAAATATAGCTTATTTTAAAATTCTTCAGTTAAATAGGAGAAAACTAATGAAAATATAGTATATATATAATGAAAATATTGAAAGATATTTTCCAATTGAAAAGTTAGAAACCTAATGAAAATATAACTTCTGATATGTTTTGATCGAAAAGTGAGCAAAATCGTTAACATATTCTCATATTTTTCATTGAAAAGCCAGAAAAGTAATGAAAATATAACTTCTTTTGATATTTTTTCTATTGGAAAGAGAGAAAAATAATGAAAATGAATATTCTTTTTATATTTTCTGTTTGGAATGTGAGAAAACTAGTGAAAATATTACTTCTTTTGATATTCTCTAACTGAAAAATGAAAAAAACTAACAAAAATATAGCATATTTTGACATTTTTCAATTAAAAAGGCAAAAACAAACTCATGAAAATAGAGCTCCTTTGCTATATTCCAATTGAAAAGGGAGAAAACTAATGAAAATATAGCTTATTTTGTATATCTTCCAAGTGAAAAGTGAGATAATTATAAAAATATAGCTACATTTGATACTTTTCAATTGAAATGTGAAAATTCAAGAAAATATAACTTATTTTTTAATATTTTTCAACTTGAAAGGAGAAAAGTAATGAATATATTGTTTATTTTTATATTGTTTAATTGAAATGAAAAATTCTTAAAAAACTTAACTTAATATTGTTCAATTAAAATGGAGAAAACTAATGAAAATATAAATTCATTTGATATTTTCTTGTAAAGATATAAACTAATGAAAATATAGGTTCTTCATATATTTTCTTATTGAAATGTGAGAAAACACATTAAAATTTCGCTTATTCTCACATATTTCAATTGAAAGATGAGAAAAATAATAAAAACATTGATTCTTTAAATATTTTTTCAATTAAAAAGAAAAAAATGAAAATACAATTTTTTAACAATGTTTCAATTGAAATAAGAGAAAAATAATGAAAATATAGGTTTCTTTCCATATGTAAAAAAAATAAAGAAAATATAGCATATTTTGATATTTTTAATAGAAATCTACTAAAAATATATCTTATTTTGATATTTCTCAATTGAAAAGTGAGAAAACTAATGAAAATATAACTTATTTTTCTATTTTTGTAATTGACAAGTGAGAAAAATAATTAAAATATAGGTTTTTTTATTTTTCAATTGAAAACTTGGAAGTATATTGTGAATATAGAATTGAAAAACATAAATTTGTTTTTGTTTCAATTGAAAAGTGAGAAAACTAATAAAATATAGCTTCTGTTGATATTTATCAATGGAAATGTGAGAAAACAATTGAAAATATAGCTTATTTTGCTACTTTTTAATTAAAATATCAAAAACTAATGGAAATATTGGTTCTTTTGAGATTTCTCCATAGAAAAGTTAGAAAGCTAATGAAAATATAGCTTATAGTGCTATTTTTCAAATGAAAGGTGAGAAAACACACACACACACACACACACACACACACACACACACACACACACATATATATATATATATATATGTATATATATATATTTATTTATTTATTTATTTATTTATTAGTTTTCAAATTTTTAAATTGGAAAATATTTTCCAAATGTAAAGTGACAAAAACAAAAACAAAAAAAGCAAAACAGATAGCTTATTTTGATATTTTTCAATTAAAAAGGTGAACTTCAATTAAAACTGTAAAAAACAAATGAAAATATAAGTTCTTTGATATTTTCATACTGAATAGTGAGAAAATTAAAATATGGCTTATTTTGTCATTTTTCAATTTAAAAGCAAGAAACAAAATGAAAATATATGTCCTTTGGATATTTTTCAATCGAAAACTTGGAAATAAATTGTGAACATAGATTTGAAAACATATACTTATCTTTTCAATTGAAAATTGAGAAAACTAAAGAAAATATAGCTTCTTTTGATATTTTTCAATGCAAATGGGGCAAACAAATGAAAATATAGTTTATTTTGCTACTTTTCTATTAAAACATCAAAAACTAATAAAAATATAGGTTTCTTTTGATGTTTTTCAATTGAAAAATTAGAAAGCTATTGAAAATATAGCTTACTTTGACATATCTTAATTGAAAAGGGAGAAAACTAATGAAAATATAGCTTCTCTTTATATTTTTCAATGGAAATGTGAGCAAACAAATGAAAATATAGTTTATTTTGCTACTTTTCCATTAAAACATCAAAAACTAATGTAAATATTGCTTTGTCTGATGTTTTTCAATTGAAAAATTAGAACACTATTGAAAATATAGTTTCAATTGGAAAGTGAGAAAATTAATGAAAATATAGATTATTTTAATATTCTTCAATTGAAAATTCAGAACAAAATGAAAATGTAGGTTATTTAGCTATTTTTTTTATTAAAACTGAGAAAACTAATGAAAATAGTGCTTTTTTGACATTTTTCAATTGAAAAAGAAGAAAGAAATGAAAGTAAAGGTTTTTATATTTTTCAATTGAAAAGTTGAAAAATTATGTTAACATGGCTTTGAAAACATATCTTTGATATTTTTCTATTGAAAAGTGAGAAAACTAATGAAAATATAAGCTCCTTTGACATTTTTCAATAGAAAAGTGAGAAAACTCATGAAAATTTAGCATATTTTGATATTCTTTAATTAAAAAGGAGAAAATTAATGAAAATATACATTCTTTTGATATTTTTTCAATTGGAAAATGAGATAAATAATTAAAATGTTGGAGAGTCACCCCTTTTCACAGACTCTATGGACTCTTCCATGGTATACAAATAATCCTTCATACACAGAATGGGTTGTTGTTGTTGTTGTTAGAGTTGGTGTTTGTCAGAGCAGTTGAACCGCTGCTCGTTGGTCAGCAAGAATACCCGGACTTTCTTCTTGTATATATTTGACTCCTACTAACAAGTATTTCTGAATCTACTAACCGTGTACAGGTTGTATATCTTTTATGCAATATACTTACATTTTTCATATCTGTTTCTGTTATTATTATATTGTGTGGTTTTCTAAACAAGAACCCACAACAATTTGGTGACGAAGATTCGAAGAAGTTCACGCGGAGGAAAATACGTGTTTTACGTCAGTCGCCAGACAACAATTTGGCGACGAAGGATTCCTACAATTTCACGTGGAGGAAAAAATACATTCTCGCCAAACAACAATTTGGCGACGAGGATTCTAACAAGTGCGCACGAAGGAAAAAAAAAGACGTTGTCACATCAGTCGTAAAGAGCAAATTGGCGACAAAAAAGAACGAACTTACGCATAACACCAAGGAAAAAAAACTTTGCGTCGAGGACCTCGAAAATCACATAAGAGGAGTTAACAACATAAAAGTCGCTAAACAGATTCGCGTACAAGTCGCACAACAAAATTGCGAGGAATTGTTTTTCTCCCCGCTGAATCACTTTAACAAAGTGTGCTACAAACTGACTCAAACAAGTCGACCACAAACAAGTTATCGACACTAATACCGAAAAGAAAAAATGGAAGATTTTCAAAAGGGAATACTCGAAATTATAAAGAGAGCTGAAGAAAGACAATATCAATTAGAAATAAAACAGATTGAAATGCAAAAGGCTAACGAAATAATACAAATGGAAATGCAAAAGGCTAACGAAGAAAGACAAATGGAAATGCAAAAAGCTAACGAAATAAGACAAATGGAAATGCAAAGGGCTAACGAAGAAAGACAAATGGAAATGGAAATGCAAAAGGCTAACGAAGAAAGACAAATGGAAATGCAAAAGGCTAACGAAGAAAGACAAATGGAAATGCAAAGGCTAACGAAGAAAGACAAATGGAAATGCAAAAGGCTAACGAAATAAGACAAATGGAAATGCAAAGGGCTAACGAAGAAAGACAAATGGAAATGCAAAAGGCTAACGAAGAAAGACAAATAGAAATGCAAAAGGCTAACGAAGAAAGACAAATGGAAACGCAAAAGGCTAACGAAGAAAGACAAATGGAAATGCAAAAGGCTAACGAAGAAAGACAAATGGAAATGCAAAAGGCTAACGAAATAAAACAAATATAAATGCAAAAGGCTAACGAAGAAAGACAAATGGAAATGCAAAAGGCTAACAAAGAAAGACAAATGGAAATGCAAAAGGCTAACGAAGAAAGACAAATGGAAATGCAAAAGGCTAATGAAGAAAGACAAACAGAAATACAAAAGAGATAAATAGAGATGCAAGAGCAAATTGAAGAAACACAAATTGAAATGCAAAAGGCAAACGAGGAAAGACAAACACAACTGCAAGAAATGTTATTAAAATTAACAAGCACAGCCCTGGATAGGAAAACGGCGAAGGAGATATTTTCACAAGATGCGGTGTGGAATACGACTGAAATTTTTAAATACTCAGTTGAGAAAGATAAAAATTTCGGAGAGTATTACAGGCAATACGAGGATATTTTTAATATCGACTGTCAGCACTGGAGTGAGAAGAAAAAATTAAATCTTCTACTCAGGAAATTAGGCACAGACGAACACACCAAGTCCGTAGACTATATTCTCCCTAAAAAAACGAATGATCTAACATTAGATGAAGCAGTGACAGGCCTCACAGAGCTATTTAGCCCCAAAATCTCGTTATTCCATAAAAGGTGGAAATGCCTTAATCTCAGAAAAGACAAAAACGAGGACTTATTTCGTTAGCCGTTTTGCAGCTATAGTCAATAAACATTGTGGCGATTTTGAATTGTCGGAACTTACCCCAGACAATTTCAAGTGTCTCATATTTGTCCAAGGACTAGTTGCTGCTAATGACAGTGAAATGAGGAAACGCATGCTGACCAAACTTCAAAACGAGCCAGGTCTAACATTACAAAAATTGTCAGAAGATTGCCAGAAATGCTTCAGCATAAAGAAAGATAGCAAGGACATCGAAGAGTCAGGTAAAACGAAAATTTACGTTTTGTACCCTCCCCACAGACAAAACAAAATTATAATGCCAATGAGAAAAAATACAGCACTACGGTTGACAAGAATCCAGTAAAAAACAAGCACCACCTTCTGCATGTTACAGATGTGGTGGATGGCATTGGTTTAAGGATTTTCTTTTTAAATACAAAAATTGCCGAGCATGTGATAAGATGGGCCACAAAGCTACGGTATGCAGAAATAAAAATCAACCTAGTAGGGTAAGATCTACTAGAGTGGAGGATGAAAATAAGGAAAATATCAGAAAATACGTTGAAATGAAAATACTGAATAAAAAAATTAAATTGCAACTGGATTCGGGATCTGATTTGACGATTATAAGCTAACAAACATGGCGGAAGTTAAAAAGGCTGACCATGCTATACACTAAAAAAATCGCTAAGTCCGTAACGGGGAAAAAGATAAATTTCGAAGGCAAAATTATAGTGAACGTAAAATTCCAGGAAAAATTTCGGAAGCCACAAAACTGAAGGAGGAATTGCACAAAGAATTCACAGAAGTATTTTCAAGTGGGTTAGGACGTTGCAACAAATTTGAAGCTAAAAATCTAGCTTAAACAGAATGCTCAACCTGTATTTAGGAAAAAGAGAAACGTACCTTTTGTCACAATTGACAAAATAGACAAAGAATTGGAGAAGCTAGGGCAAACTGGTATTATTTCGAAAACTGACTTCAGTGAATGGGCGGCACCGGCTGTTTATGTTAAGAAAAAATCAGGAGAAATCCGAGCGTGTGCAAATTTTTCCAAGCGACTGAGTAATGCAATTAAAGACCACCACTATCCGTTCGTTGCCTAGCCCAGAAGAAATATTCACTAAACTTAATGGTGGAAAAAATTTCTCAAAGATTGACTTAAGCGAAGCATACTTGCAGATTCTAATTACGGAAGAAAATTTCAAATTACTGTGCATAAACACGCACAAAGGTCTATACAAATACAACAGGCTACCATTCGAGATAAAATTAGCGCCTGCGATTTTTCAGCAGACGATGGATACTATGTTGACGGGGCAAAATTTCGCCACAGCTTATCTGGACGATATTTTAGTTAAAAGCGATAATTTAAAGAACTGTGCGACATACATCAAGGAAATTTTTAAAAGACTACAAGACTTTGGGTTGAAAGAGAAAGAGAAAAAATGTGATTTCTTTTTGAAAGAAATAAAATAAATGAGAATGGCAGGAAACCAGACCCAGAGCAATCAAAAACATGCCCGAGCCTAAAAATGTTGCAAAATTGCAAAGCTTCCTCGGTCTTGCTAATTACTATGAAGAATTTATCGATAATATGCATAAATTGACGGTACCTCTCAACGATTTACTGAAGAAAGATGTCCAGTGGAACTGGTCGGAGGAGGGCAAAAAGGTATTTAACGAAATTATAAATAAATTGACATCAAATTTAACCTTGACACATTTCGACCATAGGCTGGAGATTATTGTAGCAAGTGATGCAAGCTCACACGGTGTGGGAGAATGCATTTTATATAATATGCAGGATGGTACTAAAAAACCGGTAGGCCACGCATCGAGAGCATTACTACCGGCTGAGAAAAACTATTCACAAATAGAAAAAGAATCTTTGGGAATCATTTTTGCCGTAACTCGATTTCATAGATATATATACGGTAGAGAATTTACACTACAAACGGATCATAAGCCGCTTCTTACCATATTTGGATCCAAAAAAGGACTATCTGTATATGAATACTAATAAACTACAATTTTAAACTAGAATATTTACCATCGAAAAAATAGGGCTTGCATATGGACTATTGAGGCTGATTCCTAAGGAAAGTGAACCATTGGAAGACTCAGTGATACCAGCGCTGAGAGATAATGATGAAATCAGCAAAGTACTAAGTAACACGGTTAAAGAACTACCGGTTACATTGGTAGAGATAAGAAGAAACGCGGAAGCGGGTGAATTTATTAACACGACAAAGACAAAAATTGAAGACAGAGACGCAACATTGGCAGATAGTTTCTCAATTTGTGACAGTGTACTACTGTATAATGAATGGGTCATGATACTAAAGTCACTTCAAAGACTTTTATATTGGACATCCCGGGAAAAATCGCATGAAAGCACTGAGAAGCTATGTGTACTGGTCAAAGATGGATGAGGATATTGCACAGATGGTGGAAAAGTATAAGGGCTGTGCGGCGGCAGCAAAATCGCCGCCGATTATACAAAAATCTTGGCCAAAAGTGAACAAACTGTGGTCAAGAATACACGCAGACTACACAGGACCTATAAATGGCTACAACTATTTTATAGTAGTAGACAGCTTTAGTAAATGGCCGGAAGATTTTAGATATAAACCCCAAACAGCCGACAATACTATAAGCTGTTTGCATAAACTATTTGCGAGGTTCAGCGTCGTTGACGTTTTAGTTCCAGATAATGGTACACAATTCACTTCATGTGATTTGTCAAGATTTTTGTGAAATGTACCTAATAAGACATATAAAAACAGCTCCCTATCACCCACGATCAAATGGGCTTGCCGAAAGATTTGTAGATACGCTTAAGAGGGCGTTAAAAAAGCGATAGACACACCATCAGAAAAAACATTACAGCAATTCTTACAAGTCTACCGCATTACGCCAAACCAGAACGCACCATCAAGACTGTCACCGGCCGAGGCGATGTTAGCGCGAAAAATCCGATCGGTTTTCGATAAATTATTACCAGGCAAAAGCAATAATCGGAATACACCTACAATAGTAAAAAGATCGTTCAAGCCCGGCGAAAAAGTATATTTCAAAATTTTTAATAACAATATGGCGTATTGGGAGCCCGGAATAATTATAAGCAGAATTGGAAGCGTAATTTATACTATCAAAGGGAAAGAATTCACGCATAGAAGACACGTGAATCAAATATAAAAAAGAAGAGGTGAAGAACCAAGCTCCTCACCTTTAGAATGTAAAGATTATATGGAGGAAATCTTCGAAGCTTTTGACATCCAGAAACCAAATGCTAACACGGAAATCAGAAGAACCAACAGAAAGCAGAAGTTCACAGAGACTTTGATTATAGATCCAAAACGAAAAAAATATTAACCCTTCCTAAAAAGAAGAAGTTGGAGGGGGGTGTTGGGGAGTCACCCCTTTTTACAGATTCTATGGACTCTTCCATGGTATACAAATAATCTTTCTTGCACAGAACGGATTGTTGTTGTTGTTGGTGTTTATCAGAAAACTAATGAAAATAAAGGTTCTTTTGATATTTTCTTATTGAAAAGTGAAAAAAATTATAGAAAGTATTGCTTCTTTTGACATTTTTCTATTGGAAAGAAAAAAAAGGTCTTTTGATATTTTTCAATTTAAAAGTTGAAAAATTATGCTAATATAACTTTGAAAACATGTCTTTGATATTTTTCTATTGAAAAGTAAGAAAACTAATGGAAATATAGTATATTTTGATATTCTTTAATTAAAAAAGAGAAAACTAATGAAAACTAATGGAGATTAAACTAATGAAAACCAATGGAGATTAGTTTTTCTTTCGAATAATTTATTGAACATTATGAAAACATGATGAGAACACTTGGTATCATTAGAAAGACTAAGATTTTTCAAAATGTTTAGTGGTTTTTGATACTTTACGAAGGTTTATTCATATTTCTTCATATTTTTCAGTTGAAATTGGATATGACTAGTGAAAATATAGCTTATTATGCTACTTTTCAATTAAAACTGTGAAAACTAATGTGAAATATAGATTCTTTTGATATTTTCCACTTGAAAAGTGAGAAAATTAATGAAAATTTTCTTAATTGATAAGTTAGAAAAAATGAAAATATACGTCTTTTGATATGTTTTCGATATGCTTCAATGGGAATGTGAGAAAACAAATGAAAATATAGTTTATTTTGCTACTTTTCCATTAAAACGTCAAGAGCTAATGTAAATATAGCTTTGTCTGAGGTCTTCAATTGAAAAATTAGAAATCTATTGAAAATATAACGTACATTGATATATATCAATTTGAAAGTGAGAACCGTAATGAAAATATAGCTTATTTTAATATCCTTCAATTTTCAATTCAACAAAATGAAAATATAGCTTGTTTTGCTAATTTTTGATTAAAACTTAGAAAACTAATGAAAATGTAGCTTCTTTTGATAATTTCCTATTGAAAAGTTAAAAAAATTATTAAAGGCATTGCTTTTTTGATATTTTTCAATTGAAAACCAAGAAAAAAATGAAAGTATAGGTCTCGATATTTTTCAATTGAAAAGTTAGAAAAGGATGTTAACATAGGTTTGAAAACATATTTTTCATATTTTTTTAATGAAAAGCGAGAAAACTTATGAAAATATAGCATATTTTGATATTCTTTAATTAAAAGGGAGAAAACTAATGCAAATATACTATCTTTTGATATTTTTTCAATTAAAATGTGAGATATTTTCTGATACTTTTCGTTTGAAAAGTGAAAAAACTCATTAAAATATAGTTTATTTGCATATTTTTGTTGATTTCGGAGTAAATTTTCAACGTATTTGTAAAAGTTAATAAACAATAAAAATAATTTATTGAACATTATGAAAACATTATGAAAACGCTTGAAAATACTTAGATTTTACAAAATTTTAGTGGCTTTTGATACTTTACGAAGGTTTATTAACTTTTGCAAATACGTAAAAAACTACATCGAAATCAAGAAAACGTGGTAAATTTGAAGGTAAATTTGAAAATTTTGAAACTTTCAGAAAATTATTAAAATTATTTATGGAACATTATAAAAACATGATAAAACATGATAACTTGAAAATTCTTTGATTTTCCAAAATGTTTGGGGTTTTCGATACATTAAGAAAGTTTATTTAATTTACAATTACGTTGAAAAGTACTAAGAAATCAAGAAAACACGATAGTTTTTAAAGTAAATTTTAAAATGTTCAAATTTTCAGGAGATTACTTTTTCTTTTGAATAATTTATTGAACATTATGAAAACATGATGAGAACACTTGGTATCATTAGAAAAACTAAGATTTTTCAAGATTTTTAGTGGTTTTTGATACTTTACGAAGGTTTATTAATTTTAAAAAGACGTTGAAAAACTTGTCCGAAAGATAAATTTTGAAATTTTGAATTTTTCAAAAAATTATATTTTCTTCAAAATAATTTATAGAAAATTATTATAACACGATGAAAACACTTGATATCAATTGAAAACATTTAGATTTTCAAAAATTTTTAAACACGTTGAAAAACTAATCCGAAATCACGTTTTGAAGGTTAATTTTGAAATTTTGAAACTTTCAGAAAATTATTTTTTTAAAATAATTTATTGAATATTATGAAAACATGATGAAATCACATGGTATCAATTGAAAACATTCAAATTTTCAAAAATTTTGGGGGTTTTCGATAATTTACCAAAATTCATTAACTTTTACAAATACGTTAACAACTACTACGAAGTCAAGAAAGCACTATAGTTTTGAAAGTAAATTTTGAAACTTTCAGAAAATTATTTTTACTTTAGTATAATTTAATAAAAAATTATGAAAACATGATGAAAACACTTTGTGTAACACTATTTTTGAGCCTAGCCGGACGGAAGTAATTATATTAGTGGCATCATTAATTGTTGCAAATCAGACGGAAAGAAATTGTGCTGATCCGTATTATTAATTTTTAGAAATCGCAAAGAGCCAATTAAAAAAAGCTGTTGTTCTAATATGAATGCGGGTAATGAAATTTATTCCAGTGTGGGCAGAGGAAGGCAAGGGGTCGCAAAACCCAAACCCGAAAGATATGAACGAATTCATATTTTGACAGATGGAGACGGCGTGGCTGGGGTGGGGAATACTATTGATGTTTGAGATACACTACAGATAAAAGTAAAAATTTTAAATCAGAGCATAATTTTTGATTATTGGAAAGGAATGTCACCAATAAAGAAAATATTTGATAAGTAACAACAAAAGTAAAATCAGATTATAAGAGAGAATTGGAATTGTAATTTCCAAGCCTGAGTTATACCGCAGATAAAAGTAAAAATTTTAAACGAGACATAGCTTTTGAATTGTCAGAAAGGATTGTCCTAAACAAAAGGAAATATTTGATGAGTGTATAAGGTTAAATTCCATGAGAATAAAATGAAATTTAAAATTTAGTTGGAAAAAAATTTATAAACATAAAAGCTAGATTTTTTCGGTATCAAAAAGAAAAAGTCGAATAGAAATGATGTCACCAAAATTGAAGCTGCTTCATTAGTTGAACCAAAGGAAAAGAACAGAAAGAAAGGTGGCTCGGCCCAAGAAAGTTATTTCATTGGCCAGAGATTGGACGTGCATGTTCGTGATTCTCTCAGTCCAGTGAATTTAGGACAGGCATAAAAATAAAGCTTCGGGAAGGCTGGAGAGTAATTGCATCGCGATGAGGCAGAGAAGAATAATTACCGCCACCGCCGCTTCCCACCACACGCAAAGACCAATTTTCGGCAGTTTCCGTCAAGCTTCGGTGAGAAGCGAACAAAGATATTTTTGAATCGTCACAAACTTGAAAACTCCGATTGGAGTGAACTGACATTACCAAGCAAAAACTTGAATTAATGTTAAGAAGACAAACGCTTCTCTTGAATGAAACTGTCCATCCGTTGTCGGTTAAGTAGGGATAGGGGATTGGCAATTGTTATATTCTATTTTTTGTCTCTTTTTGTTGTATATAAAAACTTTTTCAGCAACTTATTCAGGCGTCATTCAAATTACTTTTGGTGCCGTTTTTATTGATTCCAATGTGCGCGCGTCCAGTCTGGTTCAATTTGATGAAGAGACAGCTAGCAAGATTTCAGCGTGACTTCCTTGAGATCAAAATTCACAGCGTGGGCGGAGAAGAACACCGTTGTAATAGTGGACTTAAAGACCAACTACTGAATCGAAGCCATCAACGATCAGGCGGCCGAGCACGTCGGTTCACATCTGTATCAATTGAAAACACTTAGGCTTTCAAAAATTTTAGAGGTTTTTCGATACTTTACGATAGCGTTGAAAAACTACACCGAAATCAACAAAAAGCTATTGTCTGGAAGGTAAATTTTGAAATGTTCAAAGTTTCAGAAAATTAATTTTTATTTAAGATAATTTAAAGAAAATTATAAAAACATGACGAAAACACTTGATATCAATTGAAAACACTTTTCAAATAATTAAGGGTTTTCGACACCTTACGAAAGTTTACGTTGAAAACTGCTCCGAAATCAACAAAAAGTTATAATTTTGAAGGTCAATTTTGAAATATTCAATTAATTTTTCTTTAAGATAATTTACCGAAAATTATGAAAACATGATGAAACACTTAGTATCAATATTAAACAATTAGATTTTCAAAACTTTTAGGGGTTTTCGATACTTACTAAAGTTGATTATCGTTTGAAAAGCTATTGTTTTGAAAGTAAATTTTGAAATTTTCAAAGATTCAGAGAATTAATTTTCTTTTAAAATAATTTACTGAAAACATTTGTTCTGTGAGAGAAATTACTGAAAATTATGGAAACATGATGAAAACACTTGGCATTGAAGCTGGAGGGAGATGGTTAATGTTTATTAATTCGGCCTTGTGTCATACATAACAAAACTCCCTACAGCTTACAAGTTAGATGCAGAATTATCAGAAGGTTATCATCAGAAGGTTGGAATGTGTATTTGTGTGGAAGAGTGGAAAAATAAAAATATACATTTTGCATGTTAAAATAGAAATTTATTAAAAGAATAGAATAATAAGAATAGGTAGTAGTTAATAGTTCAATGAGAAACAAGTAATGAGTTAAGGGTATCAAGTTCGTAGTATTAATTGGTTAGAAAGAGTTTATGCGTACATACGTATGTATGTATGAGCGTTTCTTTGCTAGGAATGTCTGCCGAAGAAGTAAAATGAATCAGCACACGAAAAAGAAGAAGAAAGAGGACGATGTGCAACGCGACCTTATGTCCGGGTCGACTTGAACTTTCTGCTTTCTTACATTTTAGCTTAATCTTTCCTTAGCTTTACTCGCAATGTTTTTTTTAGTAGTAATTTATTTTAACCAATTTAAAAGTTATTTTTTTCTCATTTAACTTTTATATAATATGTAAATAATTATCCTGAGTAATTTATTTTAAGCAAATTTCAGTTATATGTTATTTCTCTTAGATTTTATACGAATTTATTCTGTTAAGGAATTTTTTATTTAATAATAAGTTTTAACCAAAATTTACACGTTAGTTTTTTTTAACATGTAAATATTTTTTGATTAGCCATTTTAAGCATTTCTGTAAAATGTTTTGTCTTTTGGTTTTTAAAAAGAATTTTATTAAAGTATTGATCTGTGTCTCGAATTATTTGTGACGCATCTAAAATGCGTTATAAATGATTCGAGATATAGATTTCCTTTTGTAAATAGTCTGTTACGATAATCACTCTATTGTAAACATCTTGTAAGATATAGTTAGAAAATAAGAATAAAAAGGAAAGTTAAGAAAGATAAAGATCGAAAAATAAGATATAATAAAGAAGTAAAAAATGGAGGTAGAGAAAAGAAAGTCGTAAGACGAGCCAATATGATAAAGCGTTTTTTTTTATTAATATATATATATATATATATATATATATATATATACAGTACACTAAATCTGAAAATGAGCCAACACAGACCGCGGTTTTATACAACGGATCGAGGACAAAGAACTTTCCGCGCAGAATGCGAACCATGATGCCTTCAACAAACTTGCACAGCGGTACTACGACTCTGCACTGAAAGAAGGCGTGGTCCACAGACTCCACCTCCCCAGTACATCGCGCGCAGTTTGGAGACTTCTCCAAGTCCGCTGCACAAAGCCTCTTGCCGACCCAGAGGGCCCTACGTATCACCAGCCAGGTGAGTGATGCCTCATCATTAGTGAGACATTTCAACACGGGCGCCCACAGCCATAATGAGCGAGTCTCCTGCTTTGTAAGACCGAGCTCGCCAATCAAATCACCCTGAGCGGCTTCCCGAAATAGAATTTTATATAATGCCTTACTCGACAACGCCTGGACGTCGGAGAGACCATCCGTCGCTCGTTGAAGTTGTTTCAGAGCTATCCGACATTCACGATAGAAGGCGCACTCGCCACGTGGTAAACGGCTGGCCTCTTCTTCAGACGAGTGCACACTTCTCAGGGATGGGAAGTTCTTATGGGCATCTTCCTTCCAGAAGTTGCCCTCCCCATCCGTCTGCTGACACATTCGATCTAGGAACGCGATGCGAAGCGTGTGTTGACGAATCTCAACGCTAGGCATACCTAGACCGCCCTCAGAAGGGTGCAGGTAACAGATCTCGCGAGACACCTTAGGGGACCTGCTCTCCCACAAAAAGGAGAACAACATCCTAACTAAATCCATTAGCATGACACACGGGAGAGGCAGCACAGAAAGATGGTAAAGGAGAATGGGGTAGATGTGCGAGGCACATACTTCCGCCCTTCCCTTTAAGGAAAGATTCCTCCGGGACCACAATGAAATTGCTGCCTCGGCCTTCTCCTGCACCGCCGACCAATTCATCTCCAACTGGAGATCAGGACCGAAGAAGAGGCCGAGTATCAATCGGCCCGTCCGTCCAGAGGAAACGTCCGGGAAGAGAAACTCCCTTCCACGCACCCAACCGCAAGCCAACAGACTTATCACGGTTGATCTTGGCCCCTGTCACCGTTTCGTACCCTCTGATTTCTTTGCAGACTTCGTCAATCTCGGCCTTAATCGACACCAGAACCGAAACGTCGTCAGCATAGGTGGAGTACCTGGCCGAGGTGGTAGCATCAGGTAGCGAAATTCCCCGCAGGACCGGATTCGTCTTCAACTTACGAAGGAACGGTTCCAACGCAAGCACGTATAGCAAAGGCGATAACGGACAACCCTGACGAATGGAGCGAGACAATACGAAAGGCTTCGATTTTACCCTATTCACTTCCACCAGCGCACCGGGAGTTGCATACAAGAGGCGAATCCAGGAGAGAAAGTACGGCCCGAAACCAGCGGCTGAAAGGACAGACTCCAGAAATCGATGGTCAACTCTATCGAATGCCTTGGACTGATTTAAATTGATCAGCGCGGCTTCACTGTCGACTTGCTCAATGAGGTTGTCCTAGATAGTCCTGCCCTTCACAGCACAAGTCTGTTCCGAGCCAATCAGACTAGGCAGGACAAGCTGCAAACGGCGTGCTAGGATCATGGCCAAAATCTTTAACTCTGTATTTAACATAGCTAAGAGCCGAAAATTGCCTATGCCATCCCCACCGTTCTTATCCTTGCGTAGTAACTTGATAACACACCTGGTGAAGCGCTGAGGTTTAGACCCCTGCTTCATCAAGGCGGGGAAAGTCAGCCAAATAGGTGGCGAACTGAGCTGAGCTCAGACCGGGCGCCCTGGTGAAAAGTTCCTGGAAGTAATCACGAAAAGCCTCACATATGCCCGCGTTTGTAGTCATGGTCTGATTATCCGGCAATGTGACGCTCGCGACATGTTGAGAAGCTTGCCTGACTTCCTCCAATCGAAGTTCAGCGGCCATATTCGTCGCCTCGCAAGACATTCTTTTTAACATAGCCCTAACTACCAGAGCTTGGTCCTTCCTGATAAGCAGAGAGGCAAGCTCGGCCTTAGCTAAGGCTACGTCCCCACTAACACGGGATTTAACAGCCCGATCCACTTTTTCTTAACTATAACTCAGTTGTGGTAACTAGAACGTATCCCCGAAGCCGAGCCGCCACTACTTGTCCCAGTCCACACTATTTCCTGCAGATGCTCGTTACGATACTTATCGACAAGATCGAACTTGTCGATAAAGTCTCGAAACGGCCTCACGTCAGGATTGTTAGTAACCATTTTTGAACCTATACGATCTAAATCGGGGTCAAGTACGGCGTTCCAATCCCCCACTAACACTACCGAATGAGATGTCGTCAAAAACGTCTCGATCTGCCGAAATAAAGCAGGCCGCTCAGCATAGACATTGGGTGCATAAACCCCAATGAAACGTAAGGCCTTACCTTTTATGGTAACATCGAGGACGCAAAGTCTGCCCGCCGGATCTGCGAAAACAGGTGCACACGTCGCATCCAAAGACTTGCTTACTAGCCAGGAAACACCTCTCGAACGTCCATCAAAACATGCTGAAAAAAAAAGAAAATCTTTAGACAGAATCTTCTCATGATCGTGAGCTGAAAACCGGGTCTCCTGCAAACAGAATACATTCACCCCGAGACTCTGAAGATCACGAACGAGTCTCGCTCTGCGAGATTCCGATCTCAGGCCCCGGGCATTTAAACTAGCTAACCAAAGTGTCATGATCGAACCGATTAAGGTTGCGCCTCCATATTGAACAAAGCCGGGGAGAGGACACCCACGGCCTGTCCCATTGGTCCTGTACCCATGTCACTTTTGATGGATCCATCATAGGACAGGCCGCCAACGTCCAGGGGGAATGTTAGCTTCATAGCTCTATATATGAAAGAAAAAGTTTAAAAGAGAGAGAGAGAGAGAAAAAGGAAGGAAGGGACTTACGATTTTTTTTTACTTACTTGCTTACGCTGTAAATGAATAGGATTTAAAATGTATCTGTTACTCTTTTTGTATAGAAATTACAAATTCCGTGGATCCAATGCAACACCAAATTTATTCAAGCAAATTTACAAAAGTGTCTTGCAATAAATTTCCTCAAAGCAAAAACGTGTAACAGATATTAATTATTATTAATATTATTATTTGATAAATGAAAATGAAATGATATATTTTGTTTGAAAGCAGCCGACAAGATTGGATTAAGTTATTTCCCTTACACCGGCTGTATTACTACTTATATTAATTAATTTACGTTAAATTTTAACCACGTAGAATAACCAGTTCTTCAGTACGGCTGTGAATGCTGGACAATATCATCGAAAATGAGGAAAAAACTGGAAGCGGCCGAAATGTGGTTCTACAGAAGGATGCTACGGATATCGTGGACTGAGCATACAAGCAACGACGAAGTGTTAGAAAGAATGGCAACAAAAAGGAAATTGATGCTGAGCATCAGGAAGAGACAACTGAAGTTCCTGGGACATGCAATGAGGAAGAACCTGATACTGACTGAAGAGCCTGGAGAACCTGATACTGACTGGTCAGATAGAAGGAAGGAGAGACAGAGGAAGGCAGCGGATAACATATCTGCAGAGTCTGATCAGGTGGATGACGGAACGGGGTTTGCCAGGAGCAACAGGAGCAAACATACTAAGAGCCACAAGGGATAGGGAGACGTGGAGGTCCATGATCGCCTACGTCCTGAAGGGACAGGGCACATAGAAGAAGAAGAAGGGCTCGTAGAATGTCCAAGTTTCATTCGATAGTTTATTCGGATCATAGGCTGGTCCGGGTCCGGGTCTGGGTAAACTTAGATAAGCCTAAGCCTAGGTTGGCTGGTTACTGGAAATTGAACG
The DNA here is from genome assembly GCA_037127315.1 of Ascarosepion bandense. Classification (NCBI taxonomy): domain Eukaryota; kingdom Metazoa; phylum Mollusca; class Cephalopoda; order Sepiida; family Sepiidae; genus Ascarosepion; species Ascarosepion bandense. Next base: position 58,712 of record JBBBDQ010001251.1, on the reverse strand, counting down.
CATTATTGTTTGATGACAAAGATTTCCAGCACTAGCTGAAACTAATGATTCAGCGGGAGTTGACGGGGGCTGTCATTGGGAACAGGTGGTGGGATAAACTAAAATCGAAAATTATGTCTTTTGCTGCTTACTATAGTCGTCGGCTCAATCTAGCTAGTTTAGCAGAGCAGAGCAAAAGGCAGTAGAAGAAAAAGTGGATCGGGCTGTTAAATCCCGTGTTAATGGGGACGTAGCCTTAGCTAAGGCCGAGCTTGCCTCTCTGCTTATCAGGAAGGACCAAGCTCTGGTAGTTAGGGTTAGGTTAAAAAGAATGTCTTGCGAGGCGACGAATATGGCCGCTGAACTTCGATTGGAGGTAGTCAGGCAAGCTTCTCAACGACATGTCGCGAGCGTCACATTGCCGGATAATCAGACCATGACTACAAACGCGGGCATATGTGAGGCTTTTCGTGATTACTTCCAGGAACTTTTCACCAGGGCGCCCGGTCTGAGCTCAGCTCAGTTCGCCACCTATTTGGCTGACTTTCTCCGCCTTGAGGCGGCTGAAGCGGCTGGGTGTGAGGGGCCCATAACAGAAAATCTGGGAAGCGCTGAAGCTAGTTGGCCGGGATAAGTCTCCTGGTTTAGATGGTCTTCCCTACGAACTGTACTTGAGGCAGTCGCCCGTGCTTGTCCCTCTGCTGGAACTGATTTTCAACAACTGGATGAAGCAGGGATCTATACCTCAGCGCTTCACCAGGGGTGTTATCAAGTTACTACGCAAGGATAAGAACGGTGGGGATGGCATAGGCAATTTTCGGCCCTTAGCTATGTTAAATACAGAGTTAAAGATTTTGGCCATGATTCTAGCACGCCGTTTGCAGCTTGTCCTGCCTAGTCTGATTGGCTCGGAACAGACTTGTGCTGTGAAGGGCAGGACTATCTAGGACAACCTTTATTGAGCAAGTCGACAGTGAAGCCGCGCTGATCAATTTAAATCAGTCCAAGGCATTCGATAGAGTTGACCATCGATTTCTGGAGTCTGTCCTTTCAGCCGCTGGTTTCGGGCCGTACTTTCTCTCCTGGATTCGCCTCTTGTATGTATAGGAGTTATTGGAAATGCTTAATTTCCCCAACACTATATTTTTTAGGCACACAAATGAATGACGAAACTTGCTTTTAGAATAACAACAAAGAATGATTTATTACATAGTAAACGTACAAGATTGGTAGTATGTAAGTGTCCATGGTGAAGCTAGCAGCAGGTAGTATGTAAGTGTCCATGGTGAAGCTAGCAGCAGATAGTATGTAAGTGTCCATGGTGAAGCTAGCAGCAGATAGTATGTAAGTGTCCATGGTGAAGCTAGCAGCAGAGTCTTCCACGAAAGCATTCCATGGGGAATCAGTGGCAGCGATGTGAGAGAGGCGTCCGTTACTCCCGCTGACTCATGGCTCTCTGCTTTCCTCCGTTCTACAAACAGGACTAGGAAAAATAGTTCTAGAGAGGAATCAATGCGCTCCGCCCGTTGATTGGTCAGTGAGTGACCGAATCTCCGGTTGGGGGCAATGATTCGCTAAAGGAAATAGATCTGTGGCTGCTACATCACCCCCTGCTTAGGCGGAAAGCCGACAGAGAAAAAAATAGCGGCCTAAAACAAAGAAGGGTACAATTTATATATAAACAGTTTTACAGAGCTTTTTGGGCCAATGTACTCGTCGACCACTGCGTGTGGTGGTGACATAGTTGTCTGTTGGCATCGTATTTTTTTCCACGGGTGTAAAGATATGTTCATGTATGTAAGTAGGGGGAATATGTGGCTCTTGTGTGTTTGTGTTAAGAAAGGCTCTTTTCACCCTGTCAATAGATACAGTTTCTTTTTTGCCACTAATGTCAAGGGTGAGAAGTTTGTCAGTGCGTGAAAGCACGCGGTAAGGCCCAGTGTAAGGTGGAGTGAGAGGGGCTTTGACAGCGTCCCTTCTTAGAAAAACGTGAGTCCATGAAGAAATATCTTTTGGGACTGATGATTTGATGGTCTGTTCCCTAGGGTGCATTGGTGGGAGATTACCAAAATAAGATTGCCGTCTGTTTATATACAAGGCAGGATCTGTTCCTGTTAAATCTATAGGGTTCAACATCTGACCTGGTAATGATAGAGGTACTCCATAGACAAGTTCTGCTGGAGAGTATCCTAGATCCTCTTTGATAGCTGCACGACAGCCAAGAAGGACAACAGGTACATATTCGCTCCATCGCTGTTGGTCAGGATAGGCACGTAATGCGGCCTTTAATTGGCGATGAAAGCGTTCTATTATCCCGTTAGAAGCAGGGTGATAGCTCCTAGTTCGAATTCGATTGATCCCTAAAATTCTGGAAAGTTCCTGGAATAGGTGGGATTCAAATTGTCTGCCACGGTCAGTGGTAATTGTTGTAGGAACTCCGTAACGCGTTATCCAGCCTGATATAAGAGCTTGCGCTACGGATTCAGCTGAAATATCCTTTAGGGGAATAGCTTCGGGCCACCGTGTAAAGCGATCTATACAGGTCAGGAGGTAAGTAAATCTCTGACTGACCGGCCATGGTCCAACCAGATCAATATGGATATGGCTGAACCGAGCGTCTGGGGTGCTGAATGTTCCGAGGGGTGCACGGATATGTTTGTGCACCTTTGATTTTTGGCAGGATACGCAAGAACGTGTCCAGGCAGTGATATCACGCCTCATGTTTGGCCAGAAAAATCTAGCTGTAATCAGCTTCACTGTGGCTTTGGGTCCAGGGTGTGCCAATTGGTGTAGTGTGTCAAAAACAACCCTACGATGTGTCATCGGAACAAAAGGTCGAGGTGTCACAGATGATCTGCGTATCTGCAGTAGGCACTGGTAAGTATGCGAACTTGCAAGTTGCAAATTCAGGTGATGATAGATCAAAGGTGTCCAGGCGTGGTTGGTCAAAGGCCATCTGTCGTAAGTCGATATCTGAAGGTGAGAACAGTGAATTAATGGGAAGGCGAGACAAGGCGTCTGCCACAGCATTCTGTTCACCAGAGATATGTCGGATATCGTTTGTAAATTGCGAAATAAAATCCAAGTGGCCAGTTTCGCGAGGAGAATATCTGTCCGGCTTTGAGCGCAGAGCGAAAGTAAGCGGACGGTGATCGGTGTAGATCACAAATTGTCGGCCCTCTAGTGAATGCTGAAAGTGTTTCACTGCGAGGTACATTGCCAGGAGTTCACGGCCAAACGTGCTGTAACGTTGTTCTGCCGGTTTCAGCTGTCTCGAAAAATAAGCGAGAGGTTGTAGCTGTTGTTGGTGTTGCTGTTGCAAAACTGCACCTACAGCTGTGCCCGATGCATCAACGACCAATGAAAACTGGGAGTCGGGTACAGGATGTGCAAGTAGCGATGTTGTCGCTAATTTCTTCTTCACTTCGTTAAAGGCTGTATGTCATTCAACGATATCTGCTCATTTTTCTTTTTCCTGTTACGTAACATGTCAGACAGAGGAGACAGGAGATCCGCACAGTGTGGGATGAAACGTCTGTAATAGTTAAGCAGACCGAGAAAGTGTCTCAGTTGGCGAAGTGAAGTGGGTGGTTGAAGGTCTTGTAGAGCCTTCACTTTTTCAGGTAAGGGAGATATCCCTTCGGGGCTTATAATGTGTCCCAAGAAAGTTAGCGACGACGCACCGAAAACACATTTACCAGGGTTAATCCTCACCTGGTACTTTTGAAACCGTTCGAACAGTAGGCGTAGGTGAGTAACATGTTCCTCAGGTGAGGCACTTGCTACGAGGATGTCATCTATATAATTATAGACGAAGTCCAAATCACGCACTACTTCGTCCATGAAGCGTTGGAAGGTACTAGCCGCGTTTCGCAAACCAAAAGGCATAGTTAAAAATTCAAACGTTCCAAATGGAGTAGTTACTGCAGTTTTGGGTATGTCGTCTGGGTTCACTGGTATCTGATGGCAAGCCTTAACGAGGTCTAGTTTGGAGAAAGTCTTACAACCATGCAGGGATGAAGCGAAGTCTTGTATATGTGGGATTGGGTAAACGGTCAGGTACCGTAATGGCATTTAGTCGTCGATAGTCGCCAGTCGGACGCCAATCTCCAGAACGCTTTGGAACCATATGCAAAGGGGAAGCCCATGGACTGGACGAGGGGCGTATAATTCCCAGCTGCAGCATATGGTTAAATTCTGCCTTCGCCGCCTTTAGTTTATCAGCAGGGAGGCGGCGAGGGTGTGAGAACACCGGAGCGCCTGTGGTCTCGATGTGGTGTTTTGTAGAGTGAGTTGATTTGCTCACAACGAAATTTAAGTTAGTTAACTCTGGGTAAGAGCGTAGTAATGTTTGGTATGGGTCGTCAGTGGCGGCAATGAAAAATACCGGGCTGATAGGTGAGATATTTGCCTTAAAACCCATGACGGAAAGTTCCGTATTGCCGTCAATAAGTCGTCGCTTGCGCATATCCACTAAAAGGTTGAAGTGGTGCAGAAAGTCCGAGCCTAGAATGGGGTATAATAAATCAGCTACAGTAAAAATCCATGTAAAGTCTCTCCGTAATTCCAAGTCCAGAGAACGAGAAATTTGACCGTACGTGGGAATAGGGGAGTGATTTACCGCTTGCAGTGTGATGGGCGACAGTGGCGGCTTCTCAGTGAGGAGTTTCAGTGGCCAGATACTGCAAGCTGCTCCTGTGTCAACCAAACAACGTGCTTGGGACCTGGAGTCAGTGATAAAATAGGCACGGTTGTTACATAGATCTTGTGGAGAGTGTGCCGTGCTCAGCTCTCCAGATTTAAGTTTCCCTGGTTTGAAAAGGAGCAGGGCATTTTGCACCTCCGAGCCTTAGCGCCAAAACAACTGTGATAATAGCATAGTCCTGGCTTGCTAGAATGGCGGCGGTGGTGTGGGGATGGCGAACGACTTTTATGTCGACGTCTAGGCGGTTGTGAATTGATTACAGTTAATTTACCTACTTCATTGGTAAGCTGCACTAAAGCTTTGAGTATCGCCACTTGTGTGGTACCTTCGCTTGTGTTCCCAGCAGCAGAGAGGGTAGAGACTTCAGCCTTTGGCTGAGGAATGGACGCGGTAATAGGCCCCTTGGTGAATTCCATCACTTTATCTGCAGAGGACGCTATTACGTCTACAGAGCTTTTCTCTACCATGGGTGCCAGAATTGCCTTTACTTGAGGGGGCAATCTTGAGAAGAAAAGTTGCTTTATAAAGGCACTATCAGCAGGGACATCTGCCAGCTCTCTCATTCTGCGGAGCAATTCGCTTGGCATGCGGTCTCCCAACAGCTCGTCATTGACTAAAGTTTGGAACCGCTTTTCCGCTGATAGCGACGTCCGGAGCAGAACTTCCCGCTTAATACTGTCATAAGTAGCATTAAGGGGGGTGTCAGTTATCAAATCTTTGACAACTGGTGTCAATGACGCGGGAAATGCACTAAATAAAATAGGCAATTGCCGCTCCTCCACGACGTTGTTCGCTATAAAATATGACTCGAGTTGGGCAAACCAAACTCGAACGTCGCCAGCGAAAGCAGGTAAAGTAGTCGCCATTTTCTTTTTAATATATAGCGTGACGACAGACCACCAAAAAGAAAAAAAAATATCAAAGAAACACGTCTCAATGAGAAAGAAACGAAAGGGAAAACATTTCAAAAGACACAAGAAAATGGTGATATTCGTATTAAACGAGAGAAAGGTGCTGCTTTAAGGTTCCTTAGTAAGGGAGATAACTGTCAGTTTCAAGGCCTGTCTTAAAAACAAAAGTTGAAATTAAAGATGGCGTCGCCCAATCACCATTTAGGCGGGAAAGTTAAATGTTAAGGAAGGAGGCGCTCTTTTAGCTTTAACTTTCGAAAAAATAAAATGTAAAAGTGTATTACTCACTTTTTTTTTTTGTTATTGCAATCAAAATATATATATATTTTTTGTACCACGTGGTCAGTTGAACAGAGCAGAGTAGTAAGTTTCTTTTGAACTTTCTTTGAACAAAATGTAATGTTCGTTATGCTTGCTTGAGTTGGTGTTTTTCTTGTGTACGGGCTGAAAGAAGATACTTCCTCGTCGGAAAGTTTTTGGGTTTTTTGTTGTAAAGGCACGTGTTCAAAAAAATGTTATTTGAGTAAAGGGAGAATCTTTTATCTACCTATTTGACCACTTGGGAATGGGCGTCGGTATGTCTAGCAAAACGAAAGATGATATCTCTGTTTAGAAAGATTGTTTTACTGAGGGCAAAGTTTTTTGCCAATGTCTTCTCAGCCGACGAATGAATTTAACGCACACGTGTTGTCACAAACAAAATTCGTGGGTGGTTGTATTTTTTTTATTTTTTTTTTTAGGTTCTTTGAGTCAGGAAGCTTTTTCTCTCTCTCCTTTTAACTTTGCTTGTTCTGTTGTCCGAAAATGGAGGCTGGGTTTCGTGTTGTTATTTTTTTAAAAATTTGTTTCGCCATCCTAAGGTGCCATTTGTGGTCACCAATTTATAGGAGTTAATGGGAAATGCTTAATTTCCCCAACACTATATTTTTAGGCACACAAATGAATGACGAAACTTGCTTTTAGAATAACAACAAAGAATGGTTTATTACATAGCAAACGTACAAGATTGGTAGTATGTAAGTGTCCATGGTGAAGCTAGCAGCAGATAGTATGTAAGTGTCCATGGTGAAGCTAGCAGCAGCGTCTTCCACGAAAGCATTCCATGGGGAATCAGTGGCAGCGATGTGAGAGAGGCGTCCGTTACTCCCGCTGGCTCATGGCTCTCTGCTTTCCTCCGTTCTACAAACAGGACTAGGAAAAATAGTTCTAGAGAGGAATCAATGCGCTCCGCCCGTTGATTGGTCAGTGAGTGACCGAATCTCCGGTCGGGGGCATTGATTCGCTAAAGGAAATAGATCTGTGGCTGCTACATATGCAACTCCCGGTGCGCTGGTGGAAGTGAATAGGGTAAAATCGAAGCCTTTCGTATTGTCTCGCTCCATTCGTCAGGGTTGTCCGTTATCGCCTTTGCTATACGTGCTTGCGTTGGAACCGTTCCTTCGTAAGTTGAAGACGAATCCGGTCCTGCGGGGAATTTCGCTACCTGATGCTACCACCTCGGCCAGGTACTCCACCTATGCTGACGACGTTTCGGTTCTGGTGTCGATTAAGGCCGAGATTGACGAAGTCTGCAAAGAAATCAGAGGGTACGAAACGGTGACAGGGGCCAAGATCAACCGGAACTAAAATCCATTAGCATTAGTTCTTTGTGCTCGAGGCCAGTTCTGTCTGTAGCAATGTGTTACCGCCACTGACGAAGGCTGAGCACAATGTGTTCTTTTGCTTGCTAGGAGTTATGAGAGTTGTGATATGGAGGACGCGTCAGAAGGAGCTCTATGGGGACGAAAAGTTCACCTCTTCTCAACTAATCTTGTTCTTTAAGCATCAGCTTAAAGTCAAGATTAGAACGGAAAGGCGGCAGCTCCCTCCATCAGAGTTTGGCAAAAGGTGGGTACATTTTGCGCGATTGTGCCGAGTGAGAGGAGCTGACCTAGAGTGGCATATCGATGCCGGTTAGGCATGAGGATTTTGTTCTTACCACTTTGAACTTAAGCACCCCTGCTCTTATGTAGACTAGTTTAGGCTTGTTTTTTGTCTTGAGTTGTCTTTTATAATTTATTCTTAGCTAGGATTTGGTTGCTCATCGGCCCCTTTTTCTTTTTAGTTTATCTCCCCCTTCCTTCCCTTGTTTAGGTGTTAGTCTTGCATCGATTTAGTCCAGTTAACTGATATATAGAATATGTGGGGGGGGGGGGTTTGTTACTAATACAGTTTTGTTTAGTTTCTTGTATATAGTTTGTTTTTTCTTGTAAATATACATTGGGGTTTTTTATATTGTTATTTCCCCAAGACAAACATTGTACATATTGGGTTTTTTAGTTAGGACTTCATGGAGACACTGTGGTATTATGGTTGACGTGGAAAGAAAGGTAGGAAAGCGTTGTTTTGGTGAAAGGAATACTGCGACATGCTTGGGTCAGTGATTATGACTAGCTAAGTTTAACGTTAAGACTAGATGAAGACCAGCCTTCCCCATCCCCGTATTCGGCCTTGTGCCACATTTTTTGTAGTAAATACAAAAATAAATATTGCCTGGACCTGACGATCCGTTGTGTGAAACCGCGGTCGGCTCATTTTTAGATTTAGTGTACTGTATTTTTGCTCTACTTTCGTACTTTCGTATTTTCGTATAGAGCACTTTACTGTTAAGGTTTTCGTCTTGGGTTTTTTCTTTCAAACAAGCACTTGACGCATTGTTCTTGTGCTTGGTTTGTTTCTTTTTTTTCTTCTCCTTTATTTAACCTACGAGGTAGTCCTCGTTGGGTTATTGATGATGTAAGTTACTGATAGGTTAGCATTGGTTTTTCGGACATTAGTCTATAATAATTAGCTCTGCTTTATTGTAATTACGTATATATATATATTGGTTTATGTTCTTCTCTTCTTCAAAAAGATACCCCGTCTTGGTCGTATGTAGGAAAATCAGTACAACCAAGCATACCCGATCTATAACATCGAATAGCCCAAGTGAAGTCTTGATTAATTACCTTTTCTATGGGAGCTTATATAATTCACGTCCTAAAGCTAGTCGCAATTTTTTTCTGGGTGCGAGCCGAATACTGATCATATTAGGTTGGGTTACCTATCGATGAAGTCTGTTGTTAATTTAGACCCGAAAATTCTAATGACATGGGAGCAACGACACTGACGACGCACCTAGATTCGGCACTTTAAGGTGTATTTTAATAATAATAGCTTGTCGTCTCTCCTGCGTAGAGTAGTCTAACTGATGATGACTGGAGCCTTTTATAGTAATTTAAATTTTTCGCACTGGATCGCGAAAGATTTTATTTTTGCAAATCACTCCTATTGGTCAATTCAAATCAATTCAACATCTACTCGCGAAATCCGGTTTCGATTTTTTTTGTAAGCACCAGGTCAATCCTTTTTCTACTTGGGGGGGGGGGGGGGCAGGATTTCACAAGTCATTTTGAATTTTTGTAAAAGTAAAGAAGTTTATTTTAATTCTTAATTCCTATGTCACAACATCAATTAAAAACACTTAGATATTAAACAAATTTAGGGATATTCCATAGGTTACGAAAGTTTATTAACTTTGAAAAATACTTTGAAAAACTACGTCTAAATCAAGAAAACATTATAGTTATTAAGGTGTGGGGTTCCAGAACACTCGGATTAAAAAGGGAGAATTAATGCGGGATATCCGGTCCACAAAAAAACAACACAAATTTCAAGAAAAAAACAACGCAATAAGAAATGTTGTATAAAAATATGAAAATATTGTATTTGACAACATATATAAAGTATAAACAGTTTGTACCATTCTGTGTATCTTTTGTTTGATAGAAAAGTGTCTTTTGGATTTGAATTTATGTTGTTTGAATATAAAAGTGTCTGTTTTGAGTCTGTAATTAAACAGGGTAGTAGACAATGTTTCTTTCCTTTTTATGTATCAGCCGCTAAGTAGGTGGAAAAGGAGTGTTTCAAATTACGGTGAAAAGAAGATTGAATGAGAATTCCCGAAAGGGGAGTTAGAGGCAAATGGAGATAGTAGTAATTAGTAGAATGTGTGCATAAAATGAATGTATACTTAACTCAGTAAGTTTGTGTTACTTCTCCTTTCTGGTTGATGAGAGATGTGAAAGGTTTTATGGCCGTGAAGATATATTCTTCTGATTCGTGGCGGTTGAGTCGGCGATGGATGTGTTAGTTGGCACTGGTCTCTTTGATGTCGGCGCCTATCGGACTGTGTGTATATGACACAGCACCTTTCGGGTTTGACTTGAGTGGCTGACTGTCTCTCCTACTCACTGACTGACAGATCGAGTGACTGCTTGACTGACGGATCGACCGACTGGTGTCTATCACTGACCTGGTGACTGACTGACTGTGACCGGTCAGGAGCCATCCTTAAATATTGAATTCTAGTCACGTGGGGAGGCTCAACGGACCGTTTTTTCTTTAGCTGTGAAAAAAAAAACAGTTTCGCTGACGTATTTTGATTTTCTCGATTTGTCAACCAATCAAGATGTAGGGTTTCGCTTTTCACACTGACTTGTGAAAAAGAAAAGCATTTAGCTGTTTGAATCCAAAATAATAATATATAATAATATAAATAAAGTTAATAAACTTTCGTAAACTATCGAAAACACCTGAAATTTTAAAGAATATGTTTTCAATAAATACCAAGTGTTTTCATCATGATTCTATAATTTTCATTAATTTCTCGGATAGAAAAATATTTTTCTAATTGATGAAAAATTTGAAAATTTACCTTCAAATCTTGATTTCGACATAGTTTTTTAAAGTATTTGTAAAAGTTAATAAACTTTCGTAAACTATCTAAAACCAATACAATTTTTGAAAAACTAAGTGTTTTCAATTAATACCAAGTGTTTTCGTTATGTTTCCATAATATTCATCAAAATCTCCCTGGAGAAAATATTTTCTAATTGTTGAAAAATTGAAAATTTACCTTCTTCACTTATTTTATTGTTTTCTACATTTCGTCGTAGTTTTTCAACACATTTGTAAAAGTTAATAAAATTTCGGAAACAATGGAAAACCCCTAAAATATTTGAAAATTTAAGTGTTTTCAATTAATATTAAGTGTTTTCATGATAGTTCCTTAATTTACATTAATTTCTCTCATAGAAAAAATATTTTCTGATTGTTGAAAAATTGGAAATTTTACCTTCAAAACTTTTTCATGATTTCGACGTTGTTTTTTTAAAGTATTTGTTAAAAAGTTAATAAACTTTCGTAAACCCTAAAATTTTTGAAAATCTAAGTGTTTTCAATGAATACCAAGTGTTTTCATTATGTTTCAATAATTTTCATTAATTTCTCTAACAGCGAAAATATTTTTCTGATTGTTGAAAGATTTGAAAATTTGCCTTCAAAAATATATTTTTTCTTGATTTCCACGTAGTTTTTTTAACGTATTTGTAAAAGTAAATAAACTATAGAAAACAACCAATTTTTTAAAAAAATCTAAATGTTTTCAATTAAAATCATGTGTTTTCATAATGTTTCAATAATTTTCATTAATTTTCATTAATTAACTCTCATAGAAAAAATATTTTTCTGATTGTTGAAAAAGTTGAAAATTTACATTCAAAACAATAGTATTTTCTTGATTTCGACGTAGTTTTTCAACGTATAATTTGTAAAAAAGCTAATAAACTATCGTAAACTATCGAAAACCACTACAATCTTTGAAAGTCTAAGTGTTTTCAATTAATTTCAAGTGTTTTCATCATGTTTCAATAATTAATTTTTATTAATTTTTCTCATAGTGGTTGCTATGTTTTTCACACTCTTATACACTCCAAGTCATTTACTCATCTGCGATTGGCTAATAAATCACTAATGTTTTTGTAAAGGACAATTTAGCAATTTCAGTCGCCTTTTGAATCTTTCGGCTGTAAACCCTATTTAATTAATCTGTTTAATATGTATAGTGATTGGTTAATTTTAACCAATCACATATTTTTAATGTAAAATCAAGTTTTCCCGCGGTTCCTTCTGGAACCTACCTCTTCTCTTGTATATGTCGTTAGTAAGATCCCAAACTGCTATACGAATATCCACGCCGATCTTGCTCAACACACACACACACACACACACACACACATACACACACAGAACTTTGTAATCACATTTTTCTCTCTGAACATTTCGCCAAGCACTTCTCTTGAACATTTGACCGAAACCTATCTTATATACAACAGCAACACATTCAAGGTAATATTCTTCGTGTTATTCCTTCTTACGTGCAAACATTTCTAACACTTATAGAACATCTTTCCACAGGAAAGGACTTTCTTCGCTCAGTTGACTTCGATCAACGAACAGTCAAAGGGGAACAACTTTTTCGTCCTATTCTATGTGTATTAATATTACATGCTTGTTTGTTAATTGTTGTATTTGTTGATTTCTTTGTTGGATACAAATTGTTGTTTTTATTTTCTTGAATAGTATGTTGGACGAATCGTAATATAAATCGTAAAGGATCTAAAATCCTCTCTGCACTCTCATAGAAAAAATATTTTACTGATTGTTGAAAGATTTGAAAATTTGCCTTCAAAAGTATATTTTTTTCTTGATTTTCACGTATTTTTTTTAACGTACATGTGAAGAAACTGTAAAGGACAAATCGTCCATTACTGTATTTATATTTATGATTCAACTCGACGTAATTTGATCAGACATAACAAAGGAAATAAGAAACAACGAAGACACCAAGGTAACCGGAATAACAATGTATTAACAAGGGTTACAAAAATGGTTGAATAGGCATGCAAATAAGGAAGACGTTCTCTCCCTTAGTCTGGCGAGAGATGTAAAATGTTCAATGGAAAATTGATTTGAATAAAGTTCCTGAAAGGAAGAATTATGGAATGTACATACTGTTCTTGAGTTGAAGTCAGTTTCCAATTGGAGTTTGTAATGCACGTGAGAAATAAAAATCGCGCCACTAATTGCTATCTGCAATTAGCGCAGGTGTGTATGTGTGAGTTAGGTAAAACTAAGAAACATGTCCTCGCGATAGCATCGATGCTATCGCGGGGCAGCTGAGCCATTTTTCCTTGTAACACGTGTGTCTCCGGCTTATATGGACTTGCGTAAGCGCGGGAAAAATAAAGATTTCCATGTGAACGCTGGATGACTAGTCCTGGTTGACCAATCACTGCCTGCTAACATAGCGTGTCTCGCGGATGAAAACACGCATGTTAGTTTAAGCATAATAATATTTTACAAATATGTGTGGCAATGTGGATATGTGTGTGGGTGTCAATTTATTAAACCCCACAAAACTATCGTAAACTATCGAAAACACCTAAAATTATTTAAAATTTAAATGTTTTCAATTAATACCAACTGTTTTCATAAAGTTTCAATAATTTTCATTAATTTCTCTCATACAAAAAATATTTTTCTTATTGTTGAAAAATTTGAGATTTTACCTTCAAAGCTGTAGTACTTTCATGATTTCGACGTAGTTTTTTAAAGTATTTGTAAAAGTTAATAAACTTTCGTAAACTATATAGAAAATCCCTAAAATCTTTGAAAATCTAAGTGTTTTCAATGAATAGCAAGTGTTTTCATCATGTTTCAATAATTTTCATTAATTTCTCCAACAGCGAAAATATTTTTCTGATTGTTGAAAGATTTGAAAAATACGATTTGAATGTGATTGTGTATAACACAGGTTTTGGTAAAAAGTTCAAAAGAAGTCCTTGGCGAAATGTTCTTGTGATTACAATGTTCTGTGCCTGTGTGTGTTAAAAATGTTTGAGTAAGACTTACGTGGATTCATTTCGTCTTGTTGACGAACTTGTGAAAAGTCACCGTATATAAAGTGAAGAGGTGGCTCCTGAACGAACTGCGGGAAAACTTGATTTTACAATAAAAAATATGTGTTTGGCTAAAGATTTACCAATCAACGCACACATATAAAACAGCTGCTTCAGAGCCGAAAGATCCAAATTGATCCAAAGAGCCGATTGCTAAATTGTCCTATACAAAAACAGTATTGATTTACTAGCCAATCGCAGACGAGTAAATGACTTGGAGTGTATTATATCGGTTGCTATGTCTTTTCTTATCCACATTCGACCGATGTAATTTATTCGTCTGCGATTTGCTTATAAATAACTACTGTTATTGTATAGGACAATTTAACAATCATAATCGCTTTAACCTTTCACCTCAGAAGCAAATTTCACGTGTGTTTTGTTGATTGGTTAATTTTTAGCCAATCACAAATTTTTCTTATATAAACAAAGTTTATCCCGCGTTTGCTCGTCGAGTCACTTTCTGTAGATAAATACAACAGGTTTTCGAAGCTTAATCAGTAGACCCCACAGGCTGCCTAAGACTACACCACATGTAAGTCTCTCTCTTCTCATCCCTGCCTAACGCACACACATGTAATGTTTGGTGTTGGAGACGATCGATGCTTGCTAAACATCGACTACTATAATTGGGGATTAACAGGATGGATGATGGATGTCAGGACATTACAATGCTTTTTTTTTTAACTGGAGAGGGTTCATCCAATATGGCTGGAGTAGTTGCACCGATGGGTCGGACTTTGTGTAGGAGGGGACGTCTGTTAACCTAAGTAAAAGAAAGATGACAATGAATCAGATTGTTATGTACAGAGATATGCTTTTTCTTTCTTTTTTTTGTTGTTGTTAGTAACCAAGTCTTTTGGGTGTCCGTCTTGTCTGGCCTGAACGCCTGAGGTTTAGGGTTGTGTGTTTTGCTTGGTTGTCTTTAGGTTTTGGTGGTGTCACCACGTGTGTGTGGCTTTCATCTTCAGAGGAGGAGTAATCGTGTAGGTTATGTGTGGGGGTTGTTGGTTGTTTAGGGATTTTCTTGAAGGAGCTGGCATTTCTTGTAGTTTGGTTGCCCTCGTGTGTGGTGGTAATCATGGATCCCTTTTTCTTTGTTGCAGTCATTGGGTTAGGTTGGTAAAGGTGTGAGGGCCTTTGAGGTGTAGTCGCTTTTTACGACGACTGTGTCACCCACACAGGTCATTAGGTTTCACATGTGCCTTTCTATCAGCGTATCGCTTTATCGTTCTCTTTGCTTGGGTGTCACGCTCCCTAATGCTGGGGTCCTCGGCTATAGGTGTGGTTAGGTGTGTCAGGCGGTTTTTTATGGTCCGGCCAAATAGGATTGAGGCTGGGGCTACGCCAAGGAATTGTGTCCAACGAATTCTAGTGACCTCTTGTTATAATCGCATTTTCCCCCATTCAGGGTGAGACCTTTTTCACGAAGTCGTTGGAATATTGCGTGGAGGTTTTAGTCGTGATCCTGCTGGCCTGATCCGAAACAAAGGATGTCATCACTGATGTTGATGGCTCCCTTAATCCCTGCAAGTGCTTGGCTGATTTCTTCCTGGAATATTTCACAGAGTTGACGCCGAAGAATAGCCTTTTGTGTCTGTATAGACGTAGGTGTGTTGCAAAGATGGTTATGTATCGGGATTCTTCAGCTAATTCCAATTGGTTGTAACCCTGATTGAGGTCTAATTTGCTGAAGATGTTAGCTCCCGACAGAATAGTTTTCAGCTCATCAAGTGTGGGGGTTGGATGCCGTTCCCTTTCGATAGCTTTGTTTGCTGCTCTCATATCAATGCAAACCCTGATTTTCTTTTGGTCCTTTTTTGGTACCACTACAGTAGGAAACACCCATGGTGTCGGTCCGTCTGCTTTTTCAATTACCCCCAGTTTCTCATCTTTGCGTATCAGTTCTTCTATGTCTTTCCTCACTTGAAAGGGAACTCTGCGGTATCTCTGAATGTGAACTTTCTTACCTTTTAGTCTACCTAGACCATTGAACAGGTCTGCATAGTCCTACAGAAGTTTGAGGGTAGAGGGTGGGGTTTGTGCATCAGAGTTACTGATGTAGAGCTTGTTCGCTGGCAGTAGTTTGAGCTTCTTACATGTTTTCCAGCCGATGATGGATTTTTCTGGGCCCTTTATTACATGTATATCAGCTTGGCAAGAGATACCCCCAAACTCTGGAAGTGTGCTAAATTGACCTAGAACCGGGGTGGTTTCTTTGACACCAAATCCAGATATTAGTTTTTGTGGGTCTGAGGTGGGGGTGTTGGTCTTAAGCACTTGAAGTCTGCTTCAGACGGGATGTTAAGGGTGGCGCCTGAGTCAGCTAATACATTAAACGTTTGGTGGCTATTGCCAAAAGATACATTGAAGCAGGGAAGATTTTTCATCTTAACTGTATGGAATACATATTCCGTGTCACTGCCGCTGGTTGAGTCCCGTTGATGATCCTCGATGCAGTTCACTGGTCGTCGACGGGTTTGGTTTTGTGAGCGTGGGTGACGATTTGTTCTCCGTTGTCTGTCTTCGTCATTTAAGTCTTCTGAAACAGAGATAAAATGCCCTCATCTCCGGCAATAGGTGCACTGGTTGTGGAATGCAGGGCAAGACGTTGGTCCCCTTTCATGTGGGTATTTTCTATTGCAATTTCTGCAGCTGTTTCGCTGGTGAGGGTTGCGTGGCCGTTGCTGTTCATACGAGACTTTGTTCACGAGTACAGTGGTAGTTTCAGTAGTGGCGTTGGCGTCTTCTAGGCGCATTCGTTCTAAGTGTGTTGCCATAGTTTGTGTTGTTCTGGTGGAATTTATTAGGTCGCTTAAGGACATATTTGAGTTCATCAGTCCTTTTTGGCGGACGTTCTCAGATAAACAGCCTGTTATTAGCTGGGATTTTATTTCGGCATTTATGTCTGCGAAGTGACACATGAATGCTGCCTCTTTTAATTTCCGGTAAAAATCCTCTATGTTAGGAGTAGTTTGTTTCAGCTTTCGAAACACAAACCGGTTGAAGTGGTTCTGCACAGCCGAGACGAGTTTATCGAAATGTGTTTCGTTTTCTCCTGGTGTGATCTGTTCAGGCGGGAGTTCGTCGATAAGATCGTTCATCGCTTCGCCCACAAACGTTAGCATGACTGCTTTTTGTCTTTTATTATCCTCTATGTCATGTGCGATGAAATAAGTTTTTAGTCTGTTGACGTATTTTGTCCATCTTGCAGCTTTGGCTTCCGACTCACAGTCGAATTCCGGATAGTGTGATAGAGCGGCCATGTTTGTTATGTAGCACGTTGGAATGTTTGTTGTTGCTTTTTGCGTTTCTTTGTCTTTTTTTTTTTGTTGTTGTTGAGTAAATGACTCCGTCCTCGTCGCCAATGTAATGTTTGGTGTTGTAGACGACCGATGCTTGCTAAACATCGACTACTGTCATCGTGGATTCACAGGATGGATGAGGATTAATGAGAGAGCGAAGACGATCCCTTCTAGCGTGCTTTGTGTCTCTTCTTATTATATCCTCCCTCGGGCCGTAACCCCTGTGACCCGGAGGTTATTTCCCTTTTATTGGAAAGGACATTACAGCGCAGACACAGAACCTTGTCTTCTGTCTGAAACATTTTTTATCAAGAACTTTTGATCTGGGAACAAAATCTGTACCATTTACAATTACATTCCAAATAATTGCATTTTATTTGTTCTTACATGAAAATCTTAACAACTATAACAAACTCTTTTTAAGCGAAAAAAAAAAAAATTCCTACAACTAGCCTTTATCTACGAACAGATAAAGGGGAACAACTCTTTTCTCTTTACTTCACTGTATATGTACTGATATTACATGTCTCGTTGTTGAATATATTTTAATTTATTGGTTACAAATTGAGTTGTTGTTTTTATTATTTCTTGTTGGACGAATCGTAATATAAATCGTTAGAGGACTAAAAATCCTCTACAGTATGTAATTGTGAAAAACGTGGCAACCGCTATGTTTCAATAATTTTTATTAATTTCTCTATTGTTGAAAGATTTGAAAATTTGTTATCAAAAGTATATTTTTTCTTGATTTCCACGTACTTTTTAACGTATTTGTAAAAGTAAATAAACTATCGTAAACTATCGAAAACCCCTAAAATGTTTGAAAATCTAAATGTTTTTGTTGTGGAACGGTAGAAATTGTTAAATTAATATAATATATTATCAGAACGGTTTCAGTACGAAGGCTGTTGATGTTCATTTTCCACAATAAAAATTAAGAAGAAACACACTGGCAAAGATTGAAATAGCAAATAACGACAAGAACACAGATTTAAATAACAATAATTCAAATACAATTTATATACAAATTAAATATATACAGATTCATTAAACTTTTGAAAGGTCGAAAATATACATGAACTTGATAAAGTTATCTCTGAATTAACGGAAGTCAGTTATGAAAGTTCAGCATAAATAAAAACAGTTCTGAGACAAATTTAAACGTTTTAAGAATGGCGACAATTTTGAAAACTGTTTATGACAGAATGTGCGTGTAATTGTGTGTGTGTGTGTGTGTGTGTGTGTGTGTGTGTGCGCGCGTAAAAGTTTCTGAATGCAGAGTTGCATACCTTTGATCAACGAAGTAGTAGTAAATATTTGGTTTAAGTAGTTAATAGCAGTTATCACCTTTTGGGAAATATTGCTTGAATTGATAATCGACGAAACAAGCTTCAGTTTGAGTAGTGTTCGAGACGAAGATAAACAGCTAAACGATGGAATCTAGTTTGGGTGGGTTTGTCGTGTCGCGGGCGTTGAGTTAGTTCGGGTCGCTATATCAAGCGACAAAGCTTCGTGAGAAAAATCGAAAACTAACGTTGTCATGAAGCTGGCGTTGAGTTAGTTCCGGTCACTATGTCGAGCGACAAAGCTTCGTGAGGAAATTGGAAACTAACGTTGTCGTGATGCTGGCGTTGAGTTAGTTCGGGTCGATGTATCGAGTGACAAAGCTTCGTGAGGAAAATGGAAAACTATTCACTAAATATACATTTAGTTATGGCACAAGGCCGAATTGGGAAGGGGGAACAAAAACTCAGGTTGGTAAAATCCTACTCACGACCCAGTCATACTTTACGATTTCCTCATTCATCATAAAAACTTATCCATTCTAAAGGGTTTTTGAAGATATTACCATCTACGTCTGGTTCAAGGACAATAAACCTCAGGTTTTTCCTAATCTGGTCAAATAACATTTTTGAAACTCTCCAACAGTATTTATATTCGATTTGATACCACATTCAGGATTACGAAATGAAGAGAGAATAAGGATGACAACGATACTGCTTCGAAATAAGAATAAAATATATATTCAAACAATAACATACAATGTGATATTGATAAGATAAGACATGCAATTAGTTAAGCAGGATAAAGAAATGTGGGAGTTGTTCCCCCATTGACTGTTTTTCATACAGTTTGTACAAAGTTGAATAAAGGGTTTCTTTGATTGAAAGAAAGGAAAATGTTCATTTGTTCAGTCAGCATGTTGCATTAAGTTTTAGGTTAAAGAATAATTAACCTGAGAAAAAATCCAAGAGTTCAAAGTAATATTTGCATGTATGTGATTGCATTTAAGCGAAAAAATGTTTGTGCGTTAGTTGGGCATTGTGCATATTTGTTGCGGTCAGTTCGTGGGCCCAACTGTCTGGGCTGAGAATGCAAATTCTTCAATTGAAATATTCGATTGGAGTTTGTGTGACCATAATGCATGTGTGTGTTCAAAATAAAATTGACGCCTAATTGCAACCTG
This sequence comes from Ascarosepion bandense, assembly GCA_037127315.1. Lineage (NCBI taxonomy): Eukaryota > Metazoa > Mollusca > Cephalopoda > Sepiida > Sepiidae > Ascarosepion > Ascarosepion bandense. The sequence goes on along the minus strand of JBBBDQ010001251.1, from coordinate 39,525 downwards.
CAATTAGTGTGGATGTGTGAGAAAACAAGGTCCCTCTGCCATATTGGATAGCAGAACGTCTCCCAATGTGTTGGGAAACTGCTGTACGTTAATCGAACATTGCGGGCTGATAGCGGACGTCTAATTGCAAGAACCACGTGTGCCCGCTGGTTAAATACCAAAACGGACTGCGCGGGAAAGATAGACGTGATAGATAAATGATTATCTCGTGTTTCAAGAATGAAAACATGCCAGACAGAAGAAAGTGCGTAGGTCTAAAACACGAAACATAATATGTGTGAATGCGTATGCAGATGTGTATATTTACTTTTATAAATCCGTTGAAAAATTCGTTCGGAATAAAGAAAACACTTTAGTAATTTGAAAATGTAAATTTTCAAATTTTCAACAATCAGAAAATATTTTTCTATGAAAGAAATTAATGAAAATTATTGAAACGCGATGAAAACACTTGGTATGAATTGAAAATCACTTAGATTTTCAAAAATTTAAAACACTTAGATTTACAATCTAAGTGTTTTCCATTGATAGCAAGTGGTTTAATCATGTTTCACTTATTTTCAATAATTTATCTTAAGGATGAATCAATTTTCTGAGACATTGAAAATTTCAAAATTTACGTTAAAAACAATAGCTTTACCTTGATTTCAGCATAGTTTTTCAAATTATTAGTAAAAGATTCTCAACATCCTTAAAGTATCGAAAAACCCAATAATTAAAAAAAAAATCTGTGTTTTCCATTGACATCAAATGTTTTCATGATGTCAAAATAACTTTCATTAACTTATCTTCAGGATAAATTAATTTTCTGAAAGTTTGTAATTTCGAAAATTTACGTTAGAAAATATAGCATTTTGTTGATATTTAAAAACCCGTAAAATGTTTTAAAATCTAAATGTTTTCTAATGATAGAACGTGGTTTCATCATATTCAGCTTATTTTCATTAATTTATCTCCAGGACGAATAAATTTTCTGAGACATTGAAAATTTCAAAATTTACCTTAAAAACTATAATTTTTATTTAATTTCCGCGTAGTTTTAAAAGTTTTCAAACTTTCGTAAATATCGTAAACTCTTCAAATATTTTTAAATCGAAAGTTTTCCATTGATAAAAATGTTTTCATCATGTTATAATAATTTTCATTTTGTTTATCTTATGGATAATTAATTTTCAGAAAATTTGAAATTTCCAAAATTTACATTAAAACTATAGCGTTTGTTGATATTTAAATTTCCGTAAAACATCGAAGGCACCTAAGATTTTCTAAAATCTATGTGTTTTAATATTGATAGCAAATATTTTCATCATGTTTCACTTATTTTCATTAATTTATCTTGAGGATGAATAAATTTTCTGAGACATTGAAAATTAAAAAATAGGTTAAAAAATATTTGATTTTGTTTATTTCTGCGTAGTTTTTCAACGTATTTGTCAAAGTTTTGATCTTCCGTAAAGTATCGAAGACACCTAAAATTTATTAAAATCTAAGTGTCTTCCATTGATACCAAATGTTTTCATCATGTTAGATTAATTTTCATTAATTTATGTAAGAATTAATTAATTTTCTGAAAGTTGAATTTTCCAAAATTTAAGTAAAAAACGATAGTATTTTGTTGATATTTAAACTTCCGTAAAATATCGAAGACCCCTAAAATATTAAAAATTCTGAGTGCTTTCTATTGATAGGAAATAGTCACAACTATTGATTTCACTATATAGTTGATTTCATTAATTTAACTTGCGAATGAATGAATTTTCTGAGACTTTTATTATTTCAAAATATAAAGTTAAATCAATTTTATGAAATTTTGAAAGTTTCAAAATTTAAGTTAAAAAACTATAGCATTTTGTTAATATTTAAACTTCAGTAAAATATCGAAGACACTTAAAATTTTTTAAACATCTAAGTGTTTCCATTGATACCGAATGTTTTCATCATGTTATAATAATTTTCATTTATTCATATTAAGGATAAATTAATTGTATGAAAGTTTGAAATTTTCATAATTTACCTTAAAAAACTATAGAAATTAATTGATATTTAAACTTCCGTAAAATATCGAAGGCCCCTAAAATTTTAAAAATTTAAGTGTTTTCACTTGATACCAGGTGGCTTCAATTTCTTTCAGTATATTTCATTAAGTGAACTAATTTTCTGAGATTTTGATTATTTCAAAATTTACCTGAAAAACAATAGGTTTTTGTTGATTTCGACGTAGTTATTCAACGTATCTGTACACGTTTAAACTTACGTCAAGTATCGAAAACCCATGAATTGATTTAAAATCTAAGTGATTTTCACTGATACCGAATTTAAAATAATTTTTAATAATTTATAAAATAAAAATAATTAAAATAATTAAAATAATTTTTAATAATTCATAGTCCGGATAAACTAATTTTATGGAAGTTTGAAATTTTCAAAATTTACCTGAAAAAACTATACCATTTTGTTGATATTTATACTTCCGTAAAATATCGAAGACCATTAAATTTTTTTTTAATCTAAGTGTTTTCCATTGATAGCAAGTGTTATCAACTTGTTTCATTTGATTTCATTAATTTATCTTTAGGGTGAATTAATTTTTGAAGATTTTGATTGTTTCAAAGTTTACCTTAAAAACAATAGCTTTTAGTTGATTTTGGGAGTAGTTATTCAACGTATCCGTACACGTTTGAAACTTCCGTAAAGTATCGAAAATCCCTAAAACATTAAGCAATATTTTTTAAAATAACGAATGTTTTCATCAAGTTATCATAATTTTTATTAACTTATATTAAGGATAAATTAATTTTATGAAAGTTTGAAATTTTCAAAATTTATGTTAAAAAACTTTAGCAATTTGTTGATAATTAAACTAGAATATCCAAGACCGCGAAAAGTTTTTAAAATCTAGATGTTTTCAGTTGATACCAAATGGTTTCAACTTGTTTCAGTAGATTTCATTATATTCTTTTAAGGGTGAATTAATTTGATCATTTTAAAATTTACCTTAAAAACAATAGTTGTAGTTCAGTTCGACGTAGTTTTCAACGCGTTTCAGTTGATTTCATTATTTTATCTAAAGGATGAATTAATTTTCTGAGACTTTGTTTATTTCAAAATTCACCTTAAAAACCAGAGCTTTCAGTTGATGTCGACGTAGGTATTGTACAAATTTCAAACTTCTGTAAAGTATAAAAAACCACAAAAACTTTTAAAAATCTAAGTGTCGTCTATTCATACCGTATGGTTTCCTCATGTTATAATAAGTTTCATTAATTTAAATTAAGGAAAAATTAATTATTTGAAAGTTTGAAATTTTCAAAATTTGCGTTAAAAATCTATAGCTTTAGATTTTATAAATCTAAAGCTATAGATTTTTAACGTAAAATATCGAAGTCCTCTAGACTTTTTAAAATCAAAGTGTTTTCCGGAATTAATGGTTTCAACTTGTTTCAGTAAATTTCATTAATTCATCTTTAGGATGAAATAATTTTCTGAGACTTCGATTATTTCAAAATTTACCTTAAAAACTATAGGTTTTAGATGATTTCCTCGTAGTTTTTCAACGTATTTGTAGAATTTTTTTGAAATTTCGTAAATATCGAATACTCCTGAAATTTTTTAAATTCTAAATACTTTCCATTGATACCGAATGTTTTCATCAAGTTCTAATAATTTTCATTATTTATAATAAGGATAAATAAATTTTATGAATGTTTGAAATTTTCAAATTATACGTTAAAAAGCTATGGCAATTTGCTGATATTTGAAGTTTCGTAAAATATCGAAAACTCGTAAAATGTTTTAAAATCTAAATGTTTTTCTTTGATACCAAGTAATTTTAATTTGTTTCAGTTGATTTCATTAATTTATCTTGAGGATGAATTAATTTTCTGAGTCTTTAAATATTTGAAAAACCATAGATTTTAGTTGATTTCGTCGAATTTTTTCAACGTAATTGTACAAGATTTTTAACTTCCGTAAAATATCGAGAACCCCTCAAATTTTTAAAAATCGGCAGTGTTTTTCATTGATACCGTATGTTTTTGTCATGTTATAATAATTTTCAATAGTTTATATTAAGGATAAATTACTTTTATGAAAGTTTGAGATTTTCAAAATTTACATTAAAAAACTATAGCAATTTGTTGCTATAGTTTTGCAAAATATCGGAGACCCATAAATTTTATGAAAATCTTAGTGTTTTCTATTGATAACAAAAGGTTTCAACATGTTTTCATTGATTTTATTAATTTTTCTTGAGGATGAATTAATTTTCTGAAACTTTGATTATTTTAAAACTTACCTTAGTTGATTTCGACATAGATTTTCAACGTCTTTGAACAAGACTGAAAATTCCGTAAAGTATGGAAAACCCCTAAATCTTTCAAAATTTAAGTGTTTTCCATTAATAGTGAATGTTTTCATCGTGTTACAATAACTTTCATTAATTTATATTGAGGATAAAATAATGTTATGAAAATTTGAAATTTTCAAAATTTACGTTAAAAAAGTATAGAGATTTTTTATATTTAAACCTCCGTAATATATCGGAGACCCCGAAAAGTTTTTGAAATTCTGATGGTTATCCATAGAAAGCAAGAGGTTTCAACTTGTTTCAGTTGATCTCATTAGTTTATCTTCAGGATGAAATAATTTTCTGAAACTTTGAATATTTCCAAATTTATCTTAAAAACAAAAGCTTTTTGTTGATTTTGACGTAGTTTTTCAACATATTTGAAAACTTCCGTAAAATATCGAAAACACTTTTTTAAAAATCTAAATGTTTTCCACTGATACCGAATGCTTTCATCATGTTATAATAATTTTCATTAATTTATACTAAGGATAAATTAATTTTATAAAAGTCTGAAGTTTTCAAAATTTACGTTGATATTTAAATTTCCGTAAAATTTCGTAGTCTCCTAAACTTTTTAAAATCTTTGTGTTTTTCATTGATACCAATGGCTTCAACTTGTTTCAGTAGATTTCATTATATTCTCTTAAGGGTGAATTAATTTGATCATTTTAAAATTTACATAAAAAACAATAGTTGTAGTTCAGTTCGACGTAGTTTTCAACGCCTTTGAAAAAAATTTAAAATTCCGTAAAATATCAAAACATCTAAAATTGATTTCCATTAATACCAAATGTTTTCATCATGTTATAATAATTTTCATCAATTTATATTGAGGATAAAATAATTTTAAGAAAGTTTGAAAATATCGAAATTTACGTTAAAAAACTATAGCAATTTGTTGATATTTAAACTTCCGTAAAATATCGAAGACCACTAAAAATTTTGAAATCTAAGTGTTTTTCATGTATACCACGTGCTTTCAACTTGTTTCAGAAGATTTCATTAATTCATCTTAAGGATGAATACATAACCTTAAAAATAGCTTTTCTGTTGATTTCGACGTAGTTTTTCAACGTATTTGTACAAAGTTTAAACTTCCGTAAATTATCAAAAATCCCTAAAATTTTCTAAAATCTAAGTGTTTTCCATTGATACCAAATGTTTTCATCAAGTTAGAAAAATTTTCAGTAATTTTCACTCCGGATAAATTAATTTTATGAAAGTTTGAATGATTCGAAATTTAAGTAAAAAAACTATAGCAATTTGTTGATATTTAAACTTCCGTAAAATATCGAAGACCACTAAAATATTTTAAAATCTAAGTGTTTGTCATTGATACCAAGTATTTTCAACTTGTTTCAGTTGATTTCATTAATTTATCTTCAGGATGATTTAATTTTCTGAGACTTTCATAGTATTTTAAAATACACCTTAAAAAGAACAGATTTCGACGTAGATTTATAACGTATTTGTACAAGTATTGAAACATCCGTAAACCCACAAAAACTTTTAAAATCTAAGTGTTTTCCATTCATATCAAGTGGTTTCAACAAGTTTCAGTAGATATCATTAAATTATCTTGAGGATGAATTAAGTTTTTGAGACTTTGATTATTTCAAAATTTATATTAATTTTTCCTAACGATGAATGAATTTTCTGAAACTCTAAAAATTTCAAAATTTACATTAAATGTATAGGGTTTTAGTTGATTTCGTAAATTTTTGAGGTATTTATAAAAGTATTTAAAATTACGGAAAGTATCGAAAAAAAAACAAACAAAATTTTTAAAAAAATTAAGCGTTTCCCATTGACATCTGATGTTTCTGTCATGTTATATTAATAATTATCAATTTATCTGAAAGATAAATTAATTTTCTGAAAGTTTGAAATTTTCAAAATTTACGGAAAAACAATTGCATTTTCGAAATACTCAAACTTCCGTAAAATAACGAAGACCCCTAAAATTATTTAATATCTAATTGTTTTCCATTGATATCAAGTAGTTTAATCATATTACACTTATTTTATAAATATAACTTGAGGATGAATAAATTTTCTGAGACTAAAAATTTCAAAATATACCTTAAAATATATAGCTTTTTAGTTGATTTCGCAAAGTTTTTCGACGTATATGTAAAAGTTTTTCAACTTCCGCAAAAAATCGAAAACCCAAAATTTTTTTAAAAATTTAAGAGTTCCACATTGATACTTAATGTTTGAACTATGTTATAATAATCTTTAATAATATTTTTGGAAGACTAATTTTCTAAAAGTTTGAAATAATCAAAATTTCCGTTAAAAACAATAGCATATTGGAGATATTCAAACTTCCGTAAAATATCGAACATTCCTAAAATCTTTTAATGCCACCGTGTTTAGGATTCATATCAAATGGTTTCATCATGTTTCTTTTATTTTCATAAAGTTATTCTAAGAATGAATTCATTGTCTGAGATTCTGAATATTTCAAAATTTAGCTTAAATTGTATAGCCTTATAGTTGATTTCTCATAGTTCTATAACGTATTTGCAAAAATTTTTAAACTTCCGTTAATATCAAAAACACAAAACGTTTTTAAAATCTAAACGTTTCGCATCTATACCTAACGATTTCATCATGTTATAATAATTTTTAATATATTAACTGAAAGATAAATTAATATTCTAAAAGTTAGAAATTTTCCAAATTTACGTTAAAAACAATAGCAATTTGAAGATATTCAAACTTCCGTATAATACCGAAGACTCCTAAAAGTTTTAAATAGGTAAGTGATTTCAATACATACCAATGCGTTTCATCATGTTTCACTTATTTTCATTAATTTAAGTATTGCTTTTTAGTTGATTTCGCAGAGATTTTTAACGTAATTGTAAAAGTTTTCAAAATTCCGTAAAGTTTGGAAAAAAACAAAAATTTTATAAAATATAAGCGTTTCTCACTGATAACTAATGTTTTTATCACTTCATAATAATTTTTATTAATTCAATCTGAAAGAATAATTAATTTTCTGAACTTTTCAAAGTATGCGTTAAAAACAATAGCATAATAGAGATATTTAAACAAACGTAAAATATCGAAGACACCTAAAATATTGTAAAATTCTAAAAGTTTTCTATACATAACAAGTGGTTTCATCAGGTTTCACTAATTTTCATTAATTTATCCTGAAGATGAATTAATTTTCTGAGACTCTGAAAATTTAAAAATTTACCATGAAAAGTATGGCTGTATAGTTGATTTCGCATATTTTTCAACCTATTTGGAAAATTTTTCAGACGACCGTAAATGATAGGAAACCTCAAACTTATTTGATATCGAAGCGTTTCCCATTAATACCTAATGATTCCATCATGGTATAAAAATTTATAATAATTTACCTGAAAGATAAATTAATTTTCTGAAAGTTTGAAATTTTCAAAAATTTACATTAAAAACAATTGCATTTTGGAGATATTCAAACATCAGTAAAATATCGAAGAACACTAAATTTTTTTAATATTTAAGTATTTTCTGTTCATAACAAGTGGTGTCATCATGTTTCACATATTTCCATTAATTTATCCAAAGGATGAATTAACTTTCTGAGACACTGTATTTTTTCAAATTTAGCTAAAAAGTATAGCATTTCGTTGATTTCGCAGAGTTATTTAAAGTATTAGTAAAAGTTTTTAAACTTCCGTAAAGTATAGAAAAAAGCCAAAATATTTTAAAAACTGAGCATTTCCCATTGATATCTAATATTTTCATCATGTTATATTAAAATAAATTAATTTTCTGAAAGTTTGAAATTTTCAAATTTTACGTAACAAATCTATAGCATTTTAGAGATATTCCAACTTCCGGAAATAGTGAAGAACCTAAACTTTTTTTTAATATTTATGTGTTCTCCATTCATACGAAGTGGTTTCACCATGTTTCACATATTTTCATTTAATTATTTCACTTATTATTCATTTATTTATCCTAAGGATGAATTAATTGTATGAGACGCTGAATATTTCAAAATATACCTAAAAAAGTATAGCTTTTTAGTTGATTGTCAACGTATTTGTAAAAGTTTTTAAACTTCTGTAAAATACCGATTCTTCCGAAATTGATTTAAAATTTAACCGTTTCCTATTGTTAACTAATATTTACATAATGTTATAATAATTTTTATTAATTTATCTGAAAGATAAATTAATTTTCTGAAAGTTTGAAAATTTCAAATTTTACGTAATTAATCTATTGCATTTTGGAGATATTCAAACTGCCGGAAAATATTAAAGACCCTAAAAATATTTTAATATCTAAGTGTTTTCTATTTATACTAAGTGGATTCAACATATTTCACTTCATTTCCCTATATTAACCTGAGGATGAATTAATTTTCTGAGACTCTGAAAATTTAAAAATATACCTAAAAAAGTATCGCGTTTTAGTTGATTTCAACGTATTTGTAAAAGATTTAAACTTCTGTAAAGTATCGAAACCTCCAAAAAGATTTTAAAATCTAAGCGTTCCCGATTGTTACTTAAGGTTTTCATCATGTTATAATAATTTTTATTAATTTATCTGAAGGATAAATAAATTTCTGAAAGTTTGAAATTTTCAAATTTTACATAATATCTCTTTTGCAGTTTGGAGATATTCAACATCCCATTCAAATATTGAAGACGGAAACATTTTTTAAAATCTGTGAGATTTCTATTAAATACCAAGTCGTGTCAACAGGCTTCACTTAATTTCTGTAATTTATCATAAGAATGAATGAATTTTCTGATACACTGAAAATTGCAAAATATATTCAAAATGAATAGCTTTTTAGTTTTTTTCGCATAGTTTTACAATGTATTATTAAAAGATTTTAAACTTATGTAAAATATCGAGAGCTCCAAAGATTTTTATAATCTAAGAGTTTCCTATTGTTACCTAATGTTTTCATCGTATTATAATAATATTTATTAAATTATATGAAAGATAAATTAATTTTCTGAAAGTTTGAAATTTTGAAATTTTACGTAATAAATCTATTGAATTTTGGAGATATTCAAACTCGCAGAAAATAATGAAGACCCTAAATGGGCTTTAATATCTAAGTGTTTTCTATTCATACCAAGAGGTGTCAACATGTTTCACTTATCTTCATTAATTTATCCTAAGGATGAATGAATTTTCTGAGACTGAAAATCTCAAAATATACCGAAAAAAGTATCGCTTTTTAGGTGATTCTGTATAGTTTTACAACGTATATGTTCAACTTTTTAAACTTCTGTAAATAACGAAAATTCGAAAATGTTTTTAAAATCTAAGCATTTCCTATTGTTACCTAATGTTTTCATCATGTTATAATAATTCTTATGAATTAATCTGAAAGTTAAATTAATCATCTGAAAGTTTGAAAGTTTCAAATTTTACGTAATAAATCATATTCAAATGCCGAAAAAATAGTGTAGACCCGAAATATTTTTTAATATCTAAGTATCTTCTATTCATACCAAGTGGTTTCAACATGTTTCACTTATTTTCATTAATTTATCCTAAGGATGAATTAATTTTCTGTACCTCTGAAAATATCAAAATATACCTCAAAATGTATAGCATTTTAGTTGATGTCGCATAGTTTTCAACTGATAGATAAAAGGCTTTAAACTGCTGTAAAGTATCGAAATCTCCAAAATTTTTAAAAATCTAAGCGTTTCCTATTGTTACCTAATGTTTTCATCATGTTATAATAATTTTTATTAATTTATCTGAGAATAAAAATTAATTTTCTGAAAGTTTCAAAGTTTCAAAGTTTACGAAATAAATCTATAGACATTTGGAGATATTCAAACTCCCTGAAAATGTTGAAGAACCTAAAAATCTATTAATATCTAAATGTTTTCTATTGATACCAAGTGGATTCAAAATGTTTCACTTATTTTCATTAATGTATACTAAAGATGAATTAATTTTCTTAGACTTTGAATATTTTAAATTATAACTCAAAAAGTATAGCTTTTTAGTTGATTTCGCGAATTTTTTGAACGTATTTGTAAAATATTTAAAATTCTGTAAAGAAAACTCCAAACGTTTGTAAAAACCGAAGCTTTTCCTTTTGTTACTTAATGTTTTCATCATGTTATAATAATTTACATTAACTTATATGAAAGAAAAATTAATCTTCTGAATGTTTGAAATTTCTAATATTACGTAATAAATCTATTGCATTTTGAAACTACCGGAAAATATTGCAAACCTTAAAAAGTTTTTCACATGTAACTGTTTTCTATTCATACCAAATGGTTTCAAAATGTTTCACTTACGTTCAATAATTAATCGTAAGGATGAATTAATTTTCTGAGTCTCTGGAAATGTCAAAGTATAGCGTTGTAGTTGAGTTTGCATCGTTTATCAACGAGATATTCAAATTCAGGGAAATATTGAAGACCTGAAAATTTTTTAATATCTAATTTTCTTCTAGTCATATCAGTTGATTTCGAAATGTTTCACTTATTTCATTAATTTATCAAAGGAATGAATTAATTTTTGCAGACTGAAATTTTCAAAATATACCTCAATAAGCATAGCTTTTTCGTTGATTTCGCATAGTTTTTCAACGTATTTGCTAAAGATTTCAACTTCGAAAACTCCAAAAGTCTAAGCGTTTCCTATAGTTACCTAAGGTTTCAGCATGTTATAAATTTATTTATCCATTTATCTGAAAGATAAATTAATTTTCAGAAAGTTTGAATGTGTCAAATTTTACGTAATAAATCTATTGCATTTTGGAGATATTCAAACTCCCAGAAAATATTGATGACCATAAAATCTTGTAATATCTAAATGTTTTGTATTCATACCAAATGGTTTCAACATGTTTCACTTATGTTCATTAATGTACCCGAAGGATGAAATACTTTTCTGAAACTCTGAATATTTCAAAATATAACTCAACATGTATAGATTTTACTGATTTCGCATAGTTTCTGAACGTATTTGTAAAACTTTATAAACTACTGTAAATTATCGAAAACTTGAAAATTTTTTTAATATCTTAGGGTTTCGTATTAATACCTAATGTGACACGATAACTAGACATATATGTATTTTATTATAATAGATTAAAATAGAAAATAGATTAGAATAGAAAATAGTTTAAAAACATATTTAACAAAAGTGAAAAAGAAGAGGAAAAAATAAATAAATAAACGCTTTTTCTTTTATGAGGAAAATTGTCCTCCGGTAAATGTTTGACTCAGTGATAAAGAGATAAAGTTCAGAAAAGTTCACTAGGTAGGTTTTCTATGACCCGGTCAAAGGCTGTCCTTTACTGTATCTTAACCACACATTAAGCCTTTTCCGGCGGAAGCCTTATTAAGATAAAAAAAAGATAACTGAAATTTCAGACTTACAGTCGCCGGTGTTTGTCACCGGTGGTCTAAAGCATTTCAGCATTTGCGGATTTCCGGTCAATTTTGGATAAATTCAGGTATTTTTTCCGAGTCAGTCAGTTAAGACGAGTTAAGTGAAAGGGAGTCAGCCGGGTGCGAGCTTGAAGGAAGAATCTCCGTTCGTCTTGTTTCGTTCAGTTTGGATTTGTTGATCTCTATTAATTAGAGTTAGAGCTGTGTGTCACATTTGCCTGCCCCAACCGACAAGGCTAACTCTAAACGAATAAAGCATCCTTTTCAACTCATCCAAGTTGTGGAAGTTCGTTCCTTATAGTCAATCTTGTACCCCCAGCTGTTCGTCCGACATTTTCAACAAACTCCCGGCAACATCACAGCGTGGAGAACGGCCGCCGGAGAAATTGTTAGGACGGTCCGTTTGGTGTGGTACATTTGGTGCCGTGACTGCAGGATTTGGAACCCACGGAAGTGCCACTGGATGCTAGGTTTGGAATGGATTTCAGCGAACCGACGCGACTGGACGAGGCGAGACGAACGGAGAAAAGGAAACCGAAGAAAGAACCACACTAACAACCAAATTCTAATTGTTTGGTATAAGCTTCAAAAGAAGAAAAAAGAAAGAAAGAAAAAGAAACAAGGGAAGGAAAGGGAACCCGTTATCAACAAGCACCGTAAGAAAAAAGAAAAAGCAATCGAAGAAAAAACTATTCTCACAGCCAAATTCTGATTACTTGGTGTAAGCTTCAGGGGAAGACAAAGAAGAAGAAGAAAAAAAAAAAGAAACAAAGAAAGGAAAGGGAACCCGTTATCAACAAGCACCGTAAGGTAAGCAGAATTATTCACTCCCTTTTTGTCTGGTCAAAAAAAAGAAAGAAAAAGAGAAATAGAGACAACTTAAACGGTCTGAATGAGTACCTAAAAACAAAACAAGGAGAAGACTGAAAAAAAGGACTGTTTGAAAAGAAAAAGGGATGATGATGAAAAAATATTTTTGAGAAAAACAGAAAGAAATACTTTAGGAACATTTATTTACTTTTTTGTTGTTGTTTTGGTTAAAAGAAAAAAGAAAGGAAGATGGAATATGATAATGAGAAAAAGGTGTGTACAAAAAATTGAAAAAATAATAGGACGGGAGAGAGCAAGAAACAACTGTGCGTGCAAAAAAAAACGAAAGTGAATTGATTAAAAAAAATGTGTGAGTATTTTTGAGAAAAAAAAGTATGAGTTTTGAAAAGCAAGTAAAAGAAAAAGAGAGATAGAAACGACGCAAACGGTGTGAAAAAAAGAGAAGAATGAAAAAAAAGGACTGTTTGAAAAAAAGTGGGTAAAAGAATAGTATGTGTTATTACTTTTAAAAAAAAAAGCATTATTTGTGAAAAAAAATGACAGAGAAAAACTAAGTGAGTGTGTACAACAACGACAAAAATATGTTTTGAAAAAGAAAAAAATGATGATGATGAAAAAAAATATTTTTGAGAAAAACAAAAAGAAACATCTTTGAAACATTTATTTTCTTGTTTTGTTGAAAAAATAAGACGATGATGATGAAAAAATATTTTTGGGAAAAACAGAAAGAAGCGTTTTAGAAACATTTATTGACTTTTTTGTTGTTTTGTTCAAAAGAAAAAAAAAGAAAAGAAAATGAAATATGTTTGGTTGAAAAAGAGATTGATAATGAGAAAAAGATGTGTACGAAAAAAAAAAAAGAAAAAAAATGAAAAAAAAAATAGAAAGAAAGAGAGAGCAAGAAACAACTGTGTGTGCAAAAAAAAAAAAAAAGAAAAGAAAAGAAAATGAATTAATTAATTAAAAAAAGGTGTGACTATTTTGAGATAAAAAGTACGAATTTTGCAAAGAAAGTTAAAGAAAAAGAGAGATAGGAACAACGCAAACGGTGTGAAAAAAAGAGAGAAGAATGAAAAAGGACTGTTTGAAAATAAAAATAGGGTAAAAGAATAGTGTGCGTTATTACTTAAAAAAAAAAGAAAGAAAAAAAGCACTATTCGTAAAAAAATGAGAGAGAGAAAAACTAAGTGAGTGTGTACAACAACGACAAAAATATGTTTTGAAAAAGAAAAAAATGATGATGATGAAAAAAAAATATTTTTGAGAAAAACAAAAAGAAACATCTTTGAAACATTTATTTTCTTGTTTTGTTGAAAAAATAAGATGATGATGATGAAAAAAATATTTTTGGGAAAAACAGAAAGAAGTGTTTTAGAAACATTTATTAACTTTTTTTTTTGTTTTGTTCAAAAGAGAAAAAAAGAAAAGAAAATGGAATATGTTTGGTTGAAAAAGAGATTGATAATAAGAAAAAGATGTGTACGAAAAAAAAAAGAAAGAAAAAAAATGAAAAAAAATAAGAGGAAGAGAGAGAGCAAGAAACAACTGTGTGTGCAAAAACAAAAAAAAAAGAAAAGAAAATGAATTGATTAAAAAAAGGTGTGACTATTTTGAGATAAAAAGTACGAATTTTGCAAAGAAAGTTAAAGAAAAAGAGAGATAGGAACAACGCAAACTGTGTGAAAAAAAGAGAGAAGAATGAAAAAGGACTGTTTGAAAAAAATAGTGTGCGTTATTAAAAAGGAAAAGAAAAAAAGCACTATTCGTGAAAAAAGGAGAGAGAGAAAAACTAAATGAGTGTATACAACAACGACAAATACATGTATTGAAAAAGAAAAGAAATGATGATGATGAAAAAAGAAATTATTTTTGAGAAAAACAAAAAGAAACATCTTAGAAACATTTATTTACTTTTTTTTTGGTTGTTTTGTTTGAAAAAAAAAAGAGATGATGAAAAAATAAGTATTTTTGGGAAAAACAGAAATAAGCGTTTAGAAACATTGATTGACCTTTTTTTTGTTCTGTTTAAAAGAAAAAAAAGAAAGGAAAATGGAATATGGTTGGTTGAAAAAGAGATTGATAATGAGAAAATAAATGTGTACGAAAAAAAAAATGGAAAAAATAAGAGGAAGGGAGAGAGCAAGAAACAACTGTGCGTGTAAAAAAAATGGATTGGAAAAAAATGTGTGACTATTTTGCGATAAAAAGGAATGAATTTTGAAAAGAAAGTTAAAGAAAAAGAGAGATCAACGCAAACGGTGTGAAAAAAAGAGAAGAATGAAAAAGGACTGTTTGAAAAAAAAGGAGGTAAAAGAATAGTGGGTGTTATTACGTTAAAAAAGTGAGAGAGAGAGAAAAACTAAGTGAGTGTGTACAACAACGACAAAAATGTTTTGTAAAAAAAAGGGATGATGGTGAAAAAAAACATTTTTTTTGAGAAAAACAGAAACATTTTAGAAACATTTAATTCTTTTTTTTGTTGTTTTGTTTGAAAGAAAACAAAAGGATGATGATGATGATGAAAGAATATTTTTGAGAAAAACAGAAAGAAACATTTTAGGAACATTTATTTACTTTTTTTGTTGTTTTGTTTAAAAGAAAAAAAAGAAAGAAGGCAAAATGGACTATGTCTGGAGAACTTTAAATAGTTAAAAAAAAGAGACTGATAATGAGGAGCAGTTACATCGCTCCTATATTTATAGACTTGCTCAGAGTTATGACTGTTTTGTCACCTTGTGTTAATTAATTTTGTTTTAATTTCTTTTCTTCTTTGGGAGAGAGGGTGGAAACACCCCTCTCTCGAATTTATTGTGTAAACTATGCTTCAATCATTTTTCGGGCGCCATTGACCCCATTGGGAGGGGACGTCCTCAGCAAACTTCCATCATGTCAAGGTTTCATTGGGGGGGGGGGTGATGCAGGAAAGGCCCTGAGACTTGTGGCCGGAAAATGATAACAAGAGATGAATTAACGAAGAGCGGAGTCTCTTCCAGGAATAGAAGAGAAGAAGTAAAGCGGAAAGCAAAACACTAAGTTGAAAAAGGTGTTCGTTAATGAAGGTGTTCGTTAATGACCCTCATACGTAGCGATAAACCAACTGCGTGGATTCATTGATGCCACCGGCTACGAAGACGAAAATTGAGGAATTGGTTGTTGAAATAAGAAAAATGTGTTGAGGAAATACAAAGAAATGGTATGGATTAATAAGAAATTTCATTGATGTTTGTGGAGAGGAGGAGAATATCCCTGGGGGATCAAAATAACTTTTGGTGGTGATGGCGTACCGACATGATGAAGCATCGTGTCATGTTTTTTTTTGTTTTGATTATTGTAATTTATTGACATAAATGACAAGATCCTTTGGGGGAGGTAATGTGACACGATAACTAGACATATATGTATTTTATTATAATAGATTAAAATAGAAAATAGATTAGAATAGAAAATAGTTTAAAAACATATTTAACAAAAGTGAAAAAGAAGAGGAAAAAAATAAATAAATAAACGCTTTTTCTTTTATGAGGAAAATTGTCCTCCGGTAAATGTTTGACTCAGTGATAAAGAGATAAAGTTCAGAAAAGTTCACTAGGTAGGTTTTCTATGACCCGGTCAAAGGCTGTCCTTTACTGTATCTTAACCACACATTAAGCCTTTTCCGGCGGAAGCCTTATTAAGATAAAAAAAAAGATAACTGAAATTTCAGACTTACAGTCGCCGGTGTTTGTCACCGGTGGTCTAAAGCATTTCAGCATTTGCCGATTTCCGGTCAATTTTGGATAAATTCAGGTATTTTTCCGAGTCAGTCAGATAACTTAAGTTAAGACGAGTAAGTGAAAGGGAGTCAGCCGGGTGCGAGCTTGAAGGAAGATTCTCTGTTCGTCTTGTTTCGTTCAGTTTGGATTTGTTGATCTCCATTAGAGTTAGTGTGTGTCACTGTGTCACTGTGTGTCACATTCGCCTGCCCCAACCGAAAAGGCTAACTCTAAACGAATAAAGCATCCTTTCAACTCATCCAAGTTGTGGAAGTTCGTTCCTTATAGTCAATCTTGTACCCCCAGCTGTCCGGCCGACATTTTCAACAAACTCCCGGCAACATCACAGCGTGGAGAACGGCCGCTGGAGAAATTGTTAGGACGGACCGTTGGGGTCGTACACTAAAGTTTTTATAATGTTATCATAATATTTATTAATTTATCGTAATAAATCCCTTGCATTTTGGAGATATTCAAACTAACGGAAATTATTGAAGACCTTAAATTGTTTTTAATAACTAAATGTTTTCTATTCATACCAAATGGTATCAGCATGTTTCACTTATTTTCATTAATTTACCCTAAGTATTAAATTTCTGAGATGATGAAAATTTCAAAATATAACACAAAAAGTATAGTTTTTTAGTCGTTTACGCATAGATTTTCAAACTATATGTAGAAGTATTCAAACTTCTGTAAAGAATCAAAACATCCAAATATTTTATACAATCTCAGCGTTTGCTATTGCTATATAAGATTTTCATCATGTTATATGAACTTTTATTACTTTATCTGAAAGATAAATTAATTTTCTGAAAGTTTGAAATTTTCAACTTTTACGTAATAAATCTATTGCATTTTGGAGATATTCAAACGCACAGAAAATCTTGAAAACCCTAAAAAATTAAATATTTAAGTGTATGCGATTCACACCAATTGGTTTCAACATGTTTCACTTATTTTCATTAATTAATCTTAAAGACGAATAAATTTTTTGAAATTCTGTATATTTCAAAATATACCTCAAAAGTATAGCTCTTCTCTGATTTCGCATAGTTATTCAACGTATTTGTTAAAGATTTAAACGCTTGTAAATATCGAAACCTCAAATATTTGTAGAAATTTAAGCGTTTCCTACTGTTAACTAATGCTTTCATCATGTTTTAATAATTTTTATTAATGTATCTGAAAGATGAATTAATTTTCTGAAAGTTTGAAATTTTCAAAATTTACGTAATAAATCTATTGCATTTTGCAGATATTCACACACCCAGAAATGTTGAAGACCCTAAAATTTTTTAAACTCTAAATGTTTCCACTTCATATCAAATGGTTTCAACATGTTTCACCTATTTTCATTAATTTATTCTAAGGATGAATTCATTTTCTGAGACTCTGAATATTTCAAACTATAACTCGTTTTAGTTGAAACCGCAGAGTTTACAATGTATTTGTAAAAAATTCAAACTGCTGGAAACTATCGAAAGTTCGAAAATGTTAAACAAATGTAAGCGTTTCCTATTGTTAATTAAAGTTTTCATCATGCTATAACAAATTTATTAAGTTATCTGAAAGATAAATTAATTTTCTGAGATTCTGAAAATATCAAAATATACCTCAAAATTTCAGAGTCTCAGAAAATTAATTAATCCTTAGGATAAAATAATGAAAATAAATGAAACATGTTGAAACTACTTGGTATGAATAGAAAACACTTAGATATGAAAAAATATTTAGGGTCTTCAATATTTTCTGGGAGTTTGAATATCTCCAAAATGCAATAGACATATTATGTAAAATTTGAAAATTTCAAACTTTCAGAAAATTAATTTGTCTTTCAGAGAAATTAATAAAATTATTATAACATGATGAAAACATTAGGTCACAATAGGAAACGCTTAGATTTTAAAAACATTTGGAGTTTTTGATACTTTACAGAAATTTGAAAACTTTAACAAATACGTTGAAAAACTATGCGAAATCAGCTAAAAAGCGATATTTTTGAGGTAATTTTTTAAATATTCAGAGTCACAGAAAGTTGTTTCATCCTTAGGATAAAATAACGAAAACAGTTGAAACATGTTGAAACCACTTGGAATGAATAGAAAACACTTAGATATTAAAAAAATTGAGGGCCTTCAATATTTTCTGGTAGTTTGAATATCTTCAAAATGCAATAGATTTATTACGTAAAATTTGAAGATTTGAAAATTTCATATAATTAATTTAAATTTGATGTAAAATAAAAAAAAATTAGTTATAATATGTTGAAAATATGAGGTAACAATAAGAAACGCTTACATTTGAAAATTTTTTTCGATGTTTCGAAACCTTAAGGTAGTTATAAAAACTTTAACAAATACATTGAAAAACTCTGCGAAATCAGCTAAAAAGCGACACATTGTGAGGTATATTTTGAAATATTCATTGTCTCAGAAAATGAATTCATACTTAGGATAAATTAATGAAAAATGGTGAAACATGTTGAAACCACTCGGTATGAATAGAAAACACATAGATATTAAAAAGATTTCAGGGTCGTCAATATTTTCTGGGAGTTTGAATATCTCCAAAATGAAATTGATTTATTACGTCAAATTTGAAAATTTCAAATTTTGAGAAAAGTAATATATATTTCAGATAAATTAATAGAAATTGTTATAACATGATGAAAATATTAGGTAACAATAGGAAAGGCTTAGATTTAAAAATGTTTTTGGATGTTTCGATATTTTACAGAATTTTAAATACTTTACCAATTAAGTTGAAAAACTATGCGAAATCAGCTAAGAAGCGATATTTTTTATGTAAATTTTGAAATATTCAGAGTCTCAGAAAGTTGATTCATCCTAAGGATAAATTAATGAAAATAGATGAAACATGTTGAGACCACTTGGTATGAATAGAAAACACATCGACATTAAAAAAATAAAGGGTCTTCGATATTTTCAGGGAGTTTAAATATCTCCAAAATGCAATTGATTTATTACGTAAAATTTGAAAATTTCAAAATTTCAGAAAAGTAATTTATCTTTCAGATAAATTAAAAAAATTAATTATAACATGATGAAAACATTAGGTAACAACAGGAAACGCTCAGATTGTAAAAAATCTCTGGAGTGTTCGATATTTTACAGAAGTTTAAAAACTGAAACAAATACGGAGAAAAACTATGCGAAATCAGCAAAAACGCGATATCTTTTGAGGTATATTTTGAAATATTCAGAGTCTCAGAAAATTAATTCATCCTTAGGATAAATTAATGAAAATAGGTGGAATATTTTGAATCCACCAAGTATGAATAGAATATGTTTAGGTATTAAAAAAAAATTTAGGGTCTTCAAAATTTTCTGCGAGTTTGAATATCTCCAAAATGCAATTACTATTTAAAATATGAATATTCAAACTTTCAAATAATTCATTTATATTTTCAGAAACATTAATAAAATTATTATAACATGCTGAAAACTTAAGGCCACAATACAAAACGCTGAGGTTTTTAAAAAATTCGGAGGTTTTGATATTTACAATAGTTTAAAAACTTGAATAAATACGTTGAAAATATATGCGAAATCATATAAGAAGCGATACTTTTTGTGGTATATATTGAAATATTCAGAGTCCAAAAAAATTAATTCATCCTTAGGATAAATTAATGCAGTAAGTGAAACATGTTGAAACCATTTGGTTTGAATAGAAAATAATTGGATAATAAAATATAATTCAATATTTTCTGCGAGTTTGAATATCTGCAAATTGCAATATTATGTGAAATTTGAAATATTCAGACTTACAGAAAATTAATTTGTCTTTCAGAGAATTTAATAAAAAGTATTATAACATGTAGAAAACGTTAGGTAAAAATAGGAAACGCTTAGATTCAAAAAAAAATGTTGAGGTTTTGATACTTTACAGAAGATTAAAAACTTCAACAAATACGTTGAAAAACAATGCAAAATCAGCTAAAAAGCTATAGTTTTTGAGGTATATATTGAAATATTCAGTGTCTCAGAAAATTAATTCATCCTGAGGATTAATTAATAAAAATAGGTGAAACATGTTGAAACCACTTGGTATGAATAGAAAACACATAGATATTAAAAATTGAGGATCATCAATACTTTCTGAGAGATTGAATATCTCGAAAATGCAATAGATTTATTACGTAAAATATGAAAATTTCAAAATTGAGAAAATTAATTTATCTTTCAGATAAATTAATAAAAATTGTGATATCATGTTGATAACATTAGGTAACAATAGGAAACGCTTAGATTTTGAAAAAATTTTGGAGGTTTAGATACTTTACAAACGTTTAAAAACATTGAAAATACGTTGAAAAACTATGCGAAATCAGCTAAAAAGTGACACTTTTTGGGGTATATTTTGAAATTTTCAGAGTCTCAGAAAATTAATTCATCCTTAGGATAAATTAATGAAAATAGGTGAAACATGTTGAAACCACTTGGTATGAATAGAAAACACTTAGATATTAAAAAAATTTTAGGGTCTTCAATATTTTCTGGGAGTTTGAATATCTCGAAAATTCAATAGATTTATTACGTAAATTTTGAAAATTTCAAACTTTCAGAAAATGAATTTATCTTTGAGATAAATTAATAAAAATTGTGATATAATGTTGATAACATTAGGTAACAATAGGAAATGCTCAGATTTTGAATACATTTTTGAGGTTTCCATATTTTACAGAAGTTTAAAAACTTTGAAAATTACGTTGAAAAACTATGCGAAATCAGCTAAAAAGTGATACTTTTTGAGGTATATTTTGAAACTTTCAGAGTCTCAGAAAATTAAATCATCCTTAGGATGAATTAATGAAAATAGGTGAAACAAGTTGAAACCACTTGGTATGAATAAAAACACGTAGATATTAAAAGAATTTTAGGGTCTTCAATATTTTCTGGGAGTTTGAATATCTCGAAAATGCAATAGATTTATTACGTAAATTTTGAAAATTTCAAACTTTCAGAAAATTAATTTATCTTTGAGATAAATTAATAAAAATTGTTATATCATGTTGATAACATTAGGTAACAATAGGAAACGCTTAGATTTTAAAAAAATTTTGGAGGTTTCGCTACTTTACAGAAGTTTAAATACTTTGAAAATTACGTTGAAAAACTATGCAAAATCAGCTAAAAAGTGATACTTTTTGAGGTATATTTTGAAATTTTCAGAGTCTCAGAAAATTAATTCATCCTTAGGATAAATTAATGAAAATAGGTGAAACATGTTGAAACCACTTTCTATGAATAGAAAACACTTAGATATTAAAAAAATTTTAGGGTCTTCAATATTTTCTGGGAGTTTGAAAATCTCGAAAATGCAATAGATTTATTACGTAAATTTTGAAAATTTCAAACTTTCAGAAAATTAATTTATCTTTGAGATAAATTAATAAAAATTGTTATATCATGTTGATAACATTAGGTAACAATAGGAAACGCTCAGATTTTGAACAAATTTTTGAGGTTTCGATACTTTACAGAACTTTAAAAACTTTGAAAATTACGTTGAAAAACTATGCGAAATCAGCTAAAAAGTGATACTTTTTGAGGTATATATTGAAATATTCAGAGTATCAGAAAGTTAATTCATCCTTAGGATGAATTAATGAAAATAGGTGAAACATGTTGAAACCACTTGGTATGAATAGAAAACACTTAGATATTAAAAAAATTTTAGGGTCTTCAATATTTTCTGGGAGTTTGAATATCTCGAAAATGCAATAGATTTATTACGTAAATTTTGAAAATTTCAAACTTTCAGAAAATTATTTTATCTTTCAGATAAATTAATAAAAATTGGTATATCATGTTGATCACATTAGGTAACAACAGGAAACGCTTAGATTTTAAAAAAAATTTGGAGGTTTCGATACTTTACAGAAGTTTAAAAACTTTGAAAATTACGTTCAAAAACTATGCGAAATCAGCTAAAAAGTGATACTCATGAGGTATATTTTGAAATTTTCAGAGTCTCAGAAAATTAATTCATCCTTAGGATAAATTAATGAAAATAGGTGAAACATGTTGAAACCACTTGGTATGAATAGAAAAAACTTAGATATTAAAAAAATTTTAGGGTCTTCAATATTTTCTGTGAGTTTGAATATCTCGAAAATGCAATATATTTATCACGTAAATTTTGAAAATTTCAAACTTTCAGAAAATTAATTTATCTTTGAGATAAATTAATAAAAATTGTTATATATTGTTGATAACATTAGGTAACAATAGGAAACGCTTAGATTTAAAAAAAATTTTGGTGGTTTCGCTACTTTACAGAAGTTTCAAAACTTTGAAAATTACGTTGAAAAACTATGCAAAATCAGCTAAAAAGGGATACTTTTTGAGGTATATTTTGAAATTTTCAGAGTCTCAGAAAATTAATTCATCCTTAGGATAAATTAATGAAAATAGGTGAAACCTGTTGAAACCACTTGGTATGAATAGAAAACACTTAGATATTAAAAAAATTTTAGGGTCTTCAATATTTTCTGGGGGTTTGAATATCTCGAAAATGCAATAGATTTATTACGTAAATTTTGAAAATTTCAAACTTTCAGAAAATTAATTTATCTTTGAGATAAATTAATAAAAATTGTGATATCATGTTGATAACATTAGGTAACAATAGGAAACGCTCAGATTTTGAACTAATTTTTGAGGTTTCGATATTTACAGAACTTTAAAAACTTTGAAAATTACGTTGAAAAACTATGCGAAATCAGCTAAAAAGTGATACTTTTTGAGGTATATATTGAAATATTCAGAGTATCAGAAAGTTAATTCATCCTTAGGATGAATTAATGAAAATAGGTGAAACATGTTGAAACCACTTGGTATGAATAGAAAACACTTAGATATTAAAAAAATTTTAGGGTCTTCAATATTTTCTGGGAGTTTGAATATCTCGAAAATGCAATAGATTTATTACGTAAATTTTGAAAATTTCAAACTTTCAGAAAATTATTTTATCTTTCAGATAAATTAATAAAAATTGGTATATCATGTTGATCACATTAGGTAACAACAGGAAACGCTTAGATTTTAAAAAAAATTTGGAGGTTTCGATACTTTACAGAAGTTTAAAAACTTTGAAAATTACGTTCAAAAACTATGCGAAATCAGCTAAAAAGTGATACTCATGAGGTATATTTTGAAATTTTCAGAGTCTCAGAAAATTAATTCATCCTTAGGATAAATTAATGAAAATAGGTGAAACATGTTGAAACCACTTGGTATGAATAGAAAAAACTTAGATATTAAAAAAATTTTAGGGTCTTCAATATTTTCTGTGAGTTTGAATATCTCGAAAATGCAATATATTTATCACGTAAATTTTGAAAATTTCAAACTTTCAGAAAATTAATTTATCTTTGAGATAAATTAATAAAAATTGTTATATCATGTTGATAACATTAGGTAACAATAGGAAACGCTTAGATTTTAAAAAAATTTTGGTGGTTTCGCTACTTTACAGAAGTTTCAAAACTTTGAAAATTACGTTGAAAAACTATGCAAAATCAGCTAAAAAGTGATACTTTTTGAGGTATATTTTGAAATTTTCAGAGTCTCAGAAAATTAATTCATCCTTAGGATACATTAATGAAAATAGGTGAAACATGTTGAAACCACTTGGTATGAATAGAAAACACTTAGATATTAAAAAAATTTTAGGGTCTTCAATATTTTCTGGGAGTTTGAATATCTCGAATATGCAATAGATTTATTACGTAAATTTTGAAAATTTCAAACTTTCAGAATATTATTTTATCTTTCAGATAAATTAATAAAAATTGGTATATCATGTTGATAACATTAGGTAACAATAGGAAAGGCTTAGATTTTAAAAAAATTTTGGAGGTTTCGCTAATTTACAGAAGTTTAAAAACTTTGAAAATTACGTTGAAAAACTATGCGAAATCAGCTAAAAAGTGATACTTTTTGAGGTATATTTTGAAATTTTCAGCGTCTCAGAAAGTTAATTCATGCTTAGGATGAATTAATGAAAATAGGTGAAACATGTTGAAACCACTTGGTATGAATAGAAAACACTTAGATATTAAAAAAATTTTAGGGTCTTCAATATTTTCTGGGAGTTTGAATATCTCGAAAATGCAATAGATATATTACGTAAATTTTGAAAATTTCAAACTTTCAGAAAATTATTTTATCTTTCAGATAAATTAATAAAAATTGGTATATCATGTTGATAACATTAGGTAACAACAGGAAACGCTTAGATTTTAAAAAAATTTGGAGGTTTCGATACTTTACTGAAGTTTAAAAACTTTGAAAATTACGTTGAAAAACTATGCGAAATCAGCTAAAAAGTGATACTCATGAGGTATATTTTGAAATTTTCAGAGTCTCAGAAAATTAATTCATCCTTAGGATAAATTAATGAAAATAGGTGAAACATGTTGAAACCACTTGGTATGAATAGAAAACACTTACATAGTAAAAAAATTTTAGGGTCTTCAATATTTTCTGGGAGTTTGAATATCTCGAAAATGCAATAGATTTATTACGTAAATTTTGAAAATTTCAAACTTTCAGAAAATTATTTTATCTTTCAGATAAATTAATAAAAATTGTTATATCATGTTGATAACATTAGGTAACAATAGGAATCGTTTAGATTTTAAAAAAATGTTGGAGGTTTCGATACTTTACAGAAGTTTAAAAACTTTGAAAATTACGTTGAAAAACTATGCGAAATCAGCTAAAAAGTGATACATTTTGAGGTATATTTTGAAATTTTCAGAGTCTCAGAAAATTAATTCATCCTTAGGATAAATTAATGAAAATAGGTGAAACCCATTGAAACCACTTGGTATGAATAGAAAACATTTAGATATTAAAAAATTTTAGGGTCTTCAATATTTTCTGTGAGTTTGAATATCTCGAAAGTGCAATGGATTTATTAAGTAAATGTTGAAAATTTCAAACTTTCAGAAAATTAATTTATCTTTGAGATAAATTAATAGAAATTGTTATATCATGTTGATAACATTAGGTAACAAGAGGAAACGCTTAGATTTTTAAAAAATTGTGGAGGTTTCGATATTTTACAGAAGATTAAAACTTTGAAAATTACGTTGAAAAACTATGCGAAATCAGCTAAAAAGTGATACTTTTTTAGGTATATTTTGAAATATTCAGAGTCTCAGAAAATTAATTCATCCTTAGGATAAATTAATGGAAATAGGTGAAA
Source organism: Ascarosepion bandense (assembly GCA_037127315.1). NCBI lineage: Eukaryota > Metazoa > Mollusca > Cephalopoda > Sepiida > Sepiidae > Ascarosepion > Ascarosepion bandense. The sequence goes on along the minus strand of JBBBDQ010001251.1, from coordinate 13,963 downwards.
CCTGTTGAAACCACTTGGTATGAATAGAAAACACTTAGATATTAAAAAAATTTTAGGGTCTTCAATATTTTCTGGGAGTTTGAATATCTCGAATATGCAATAGATTTATTACGTAAATTTTGAAAATTTCAAACTTTCAGAAAATTATTTTATCTTTCACATAAATTAATAAAAATTGGTATATCATGTTGATCACATTAGGTAACAATAGGAAACGCTTAGATTTTAAAAAAAATTTGGAGGTTTCGATACTTTACAGAAGTTTAAAAACTTTGAAAATTACGTTGAAAAACTATGCGAAATCAACTAAAAAGTGATACTCATGAGGTATATTTTGAAATTTTCAGAGTCTCAGAAAATTAATTCATCCTTAGGATGAATTAATGAAAATAGGTGAAACATGTTGAAACCACTTGGTATGAATAGAAAACACTTAGATATTAAAAAAATTTTAGGGTCTTCAATATTTTCTGGGAGTTTGAATATCTCGAAAATGCAATAGATTTATTACGTAAATTTTGAAAATTTCAAACTTTCAGAAAATTAATTTATCTTTGAGATAAATTAATAAAAATTGTTATATCATGTTGATAACATTAGGTAACAATAGGAAACGCTTAGATTTTAAAAAATTTTGAGGTTTCGATACTTTACAGAAGTTTAAAAACTTTGAAAATTACGTTGAAAAACTATGCGAAATCAGCTAAAAAGTGATACTTTTTGAGGTATATTTTGAAATATTCAGAGTCTCAGAAAATTAATTCATCCTTATGATAAATTAATGAAAATAGGTGAAACATGTTGAAACCACTTGGTATGAATAGAAAACACTTAGATATTAAAAAAATTTTAGGGTCTTCAATATTTTTTGGGAGTTTGAATATCTCGAAAATGCAATAGATTTATTACGTAAATTTTGAAAATTTCAAACTTTCAGAAAATTAATTTATCTTTGAGATAAATTAATAAAAATTGTTATGTTATGTTGATAACATTAGGTAACAATAGGTAACGCTTAGATTTAAAAAAAAATTTGGAGGTTTCGGTACTTTACAAAAGTTAAAATCTTTGAAAATTACGTTGTAAAACTATCCGAAATCAGCTAAAAAGTGATACTTTGTGATGTATATTTTGAAATATTCAGAGTCTCAGAAAATTAATTCATCCTTAGGATAAATTAATGAAAATAGGTGAAACATGTTGAAACCACTTGGTATGAATAGAAAACACTTAGATATGAAAAAATTTTAGGGTCTTCAATATTTTCTGGGAGTTTGAATATCTCGAAAATGCAATAGATTTATTACGTAAATTTTGAAAATTTCAAACTTTCAGAAAATTAATTTATCTTTGAGATAAATTAATAAAAATTGTTATATCATGTTGATAACTTAAGGTAACAATAGGAAACGCTTAGATTTTAAAAAAATATTTGAGGTTTCGATACTTTACAGAAGTTTAAAAACTTTGAAAATTACGCTGAAAAACTATGCGAAATCAGCTAAAAAGTGATACTTTTTGAGTTATATTTTGAAATTTTCAGAGTCTCAGAAAATTAATTCATCCTTAGGATGAATTAATAAAAATTGGTGAAACATGTTGAAACCACTTGGTATGAATAGAAAACACTTAGATATTAAAAAAATTTTAGTGTCTTCAATATTTCTGGGAGTTTGAATATCTCGAAAATGCAATAGATTTATTACGTAAATTTTGAAAATTTCAAACTTTCAGAAAATTAATTTATCTTTGAGATAAATTAATAAAAATTGTTATGTCATGTTGATAACATTAGGTAACAATAAGAAACGCTTAAATTTAAAAATCAAATTTGGTGGTTTCGATACTTTACAGAAGTTAAAATCTTTGAAAATTACGTTGTAAAACTCTCAGAAATCAGCTAAAAAGTGATACTTTTTGAGGTATATTTTGAAATTTTCAGCGTCTCAGAAAATTAAATCATCCTTAGGATGAATTAATGAAAATAGGTGAAACATGTTGAAACCACTTGGTATAAATAGAATACACTTAGATATTAAAAATTTTTAGGGTCTTCAATATTTTCTGGGAGTTTGAATATCTCGAAAATGCAATAGATTTATTACGTAAATTTTGAAAATATCAAACTTTCAGAAAATTAATTTATCATTCAGATAAATTAATAAATATTGTTATATCATGTTGATAACATAAGGTAACAATAGGAAACGCTTAGATTTTAAAAAAACTTTGGAGGTTTCGATATTTACAGAAGTCTAAAAACTTTGAAAATTCCGTTGAAAAACTATGCCAAATCAGCTAAAAAGTGATACTTTTTTAGGTATATTTTGAAATTTTCAGAGTCTCAGAAAATTAATTCATCCTTTGGGTAAATTAATGAAAATAGGTGAAACATGTTTAAACCACTTGGTATGAATAGAAAACACTTAGATATTAAAAAATTTTAGGGTCTTCAATATTTTCTGGGAGTTTGAATATCTCGAAAATGCAATAGATTTATTACGTAAATTTTGAAAATTTCAAACTTTCAGAAAATTAATTTATCATTCAGATAAATAAATAAATATTGGTATATCATGTTGATAACATAAGGTAACAATAGGATACGCTTAGATTTTAAAAATTGTTTGAGGTTTTGATATTTACAGAAGTTTAAAAACTTTGAAAATTACGTTGAAAAACTATGCGAAATCAGCTAAAAAGTGATACATTTTGAGGTATATTTTGAAATTTTCAGAGTCTCAGAAAATTAATTCATCCTTAGGATGAATTAATGAAAATTAGTGAAACATGTTGAAACCACTTGGTATGAATAGAAAACACTTAGATATTAAAAAATTTTTAGGGTCTTCAACATTTTCTGGGAGTTTGAATATCTCGAAAATGCAAGTGATTTATTACGTAAATTTTGAAAATTTCAAACTTTCAGAAAATTAATTTATCTTTGAGATAAATTAATAAAAATTGTTATATCATGTTGATAACATTAGGTAACAATAGGAAACGCTTAGATTTTAAAAAAATTTTCGATATTTCGATACTTTACAGAAGTTTAAAAACTTTGAAAATTACGTTGAAAAACTATGCGAAATCAGCTAAAAAGTGATACTTTTTTATGTATATTTTGAAATATTCAGAGTCTCAGAAAATTAATTCATCCTTAGGATAAATTAATGAAAATAGGTGAAACATGTTGAAACCACTTGCTATGAATAGAAAACACTTAGATATTACAAAAATTTTAGGGTCTTCAATATTTTCTGGGAGTTTGAATATCTCGAAAATGCAATAGATTTATTACGTAAATTTTGAAAATTTCAAACTTTCAGAAAATTAATTTAACTTTGAGATAAATTAATAAAAATTGATATGTCATGTTGATAACATTAGGTAACAATAGGAAACGCTTAAATTCAAAAAAAAAATTTGGAGGTTTCGATACTTTACAGAAGTTATAATCTTTGAAAATTACGTTGTAAAACTCTCAGAAATCAGCTAAAAAGTGATACTTTTTGAGGTATATTTTGAAATATTCAGAGTCTCAGAAAATTAATTCATCGTTAGGATGAATTAATGAAAACAGGTGAAACATGTTGAAACCAATTGGTATGAATAGAAAACACTTAGATATTACAAAAATTTTAGGGTCTTCAATATTTTCTGGGAGTTTGAATATCTCGAAAATGCAATAGATTTATTACGTAAATTTTGAAAATTTCAAACTTTCAGAAAATTAATTCAACTTTGAGATAATTTAATAAACATTGTTATGTCATGTTGATAACATTAGGTAACAATAGGAAACGATTAGATTTAAAAAAAAATTTGGAGGTTTCCATACTTTACAGAAGTTTAAAACTTTGAAAATTACGTTGAAAAACTATGCGAAATCAGCCAAAAAGTGATACTTATGAGGTATATTTTGAAACATTCAGAGTCTCAGAAAATTAATTCATCCTTAGGATAAATTAATGAAAATAGGTGAAACATGTTGAAACCACTTGGTATGAATAGAAAACACTTAGATATTAAAAATTTTTAGGGTCTTCAATATTTTCTGGGAGTTTGAATATCTCGAAAATGCAATAGATTTATTACGTAAATTTTGAAAATTTCAAACTTTCAGAAAATTAATTTATCTTTCAGATAAATTAATAAAAATTGATATATCATGTTGATAACATTAGGTAACAATAGGAAACGATTAGATTTTAAAAAATTTTGGACGTTTCGATACTTTACAGAAGTTTAAAAACTTTGAAAATTACGTTGAAAAACTATGCGAAATCAGCTAAAAGTGATACTTTTTGAGGTATATGTTGAAATTTTCAGAGTCTCAGAAAATTAATTCAACCTTAGGATAAATTAAAAAAATTGGTGAAACATGGTGAAACCACTTGGTATGAATAGAAAACACTTAGATATTAAAAAAAGTTTAGGGTTTTCAATATTTTCTGGGAGTTTGAATATCTCGAAAATGTAAGAGATTTATTACGTAAAATTTGAAAATTTCAAACTTTCAGAAAATTAATTTATTCTTCCGATAAATTAATAAAAATTATTATATCATGTTCATAACATTATTTAACAATAGGAAACGCTTAGATTTTAAAAAAAATTTTGAGGTTTCGATACTTTACAGAAGTTAAAACTTTGAAAATTTCGTTGAAAAACTATGCGAAATCAGCTAAAAAGTGATACTTTTTTAGGTATATTTTGAAAGTTTCAGAGTCTCAGAAAATTAATTCATCCTTAGGATAAATTAATGAAGATAGGTGAAACATGTTGAAACCACTTGGTATGAATAGAAAACACTTAGATATTAAAAAAATTTCAGGGTCTTCAATATTTTCTGGGAGTTTGAATATCTCGAAAATGCAATAGATTTATTACGTAAATTTTGAAAATTTCAAACTTCCAGAAAATTAATTTATCTTTGAGATAAATTAATAAAAATTGTTATATCATGTTGATAACAGTAGGTAACAATAGGAAACGCTTAGATTTTAAAAAAATTTTGGAGGTTTCGATACTTTACAGAAGTTTAAAAACTTTGAAGATTACGTTGAAAAACTATGCGAAATCAGCTAAAAAGTGATACTTTGTGATGTATATTTTGAAATATTCAGAGTCTCAGAAAATTAATTCATCCTTAGGATAAATTAATGAAAATAGGTGAAACATGTTGAAACCACTTGGTATGAATAGAAAACACTTAGATATGAAAAAATTTTAGGGTCTTCAATATTTTCTGGGAGTTTGAATATCTCGAAAATGCAATATATTTATAACGTAAATTTTGAAAAATTCAAACTTTCAGAAAATTAATTTATCTTTGAGATAAATTAATAAAAATTGCTATATCATGTTGATAACATTATGTAACAATAGGAAACGCTTAGATTTTAAAAAAAATTTTTGAGGTTTCGATACTTTACAGAAGTTTAAAAACTTTGAAAATTACGTTGAAAAACTATGCGAAATCAGCTAAAAAGTGATACTTTTTGAGGTATATTTTGAAATTTTCAGAGTCTCAGAAAATTAATTCATCCTTAGGATAAATTAATGAAAATAGGTGAAACCTGTTGAAACTACTTGGTATGAATAGAAAACACATAGATATTAAAAAAATTTTAGGGTCTTCAATATTTTCTGGGAGTTTGAATATCTCGAAAATGCAATAGATTTATTACGTAAATTTTGAAAATTTCAAACTTTCAGAAAATTAATTTATCTTTGAGATAAATTAATAAAAATTGTTATGTCATGTTGATAACATTAGGTAACAATAGGAAACGCTTAAATTTAAAAAAAAATTTGGAGGTTTCGATACTTTACAGAAGTTAAAATCTTTGAAAATTACGTTGTAAAACTCTCAGAAATCAGCTAAAAAGTGATACTTTTTGAGGTATATTTTGACATATTCAGAGTCTCAGAAAATTAATTCATCCTTAGGATAAATTAATGAAAATATTTGAAACATGTTGAAACCACTTGGTATGAATAGAAAACACTTAGATATTAAAAAAATTTTAGGGTCTTCAATATTTTCTTGGGAGTTTGAATATCTCGAAAATGCAATAGATTTATAACGTGTAATTTTGAAAATTTCAAACTTTCAGAAAATTAATTTATCTTTGAGATGAATTAATAAAAATTGTTATATCATGTTGATAACATTAGGTAACAATAGGAAACGCTTAGATTTTAAAAAAATTTTGGAGTTTTCGATACGTTACAGAAGTTTAAAAACTTTGAAAATTACGTTGAAAAACTATGCGAAATCCACTAAAAAGTGATACTTTTTGATGTATATTTTGAAATATTCAGATTCTCAGAAAATTAATTCATCCTTAGGATAAATTAATGAAAATAGGTGAAACATGTTGAAACCACTTGGTATGAATAGAAAACACTTAGATATTACAAAAATTTTAGGGTCTTCAATATTTTCTGGGAGTTTGAATATCTCGAAAATGCAATAGATTTATTACGTAAATTTTGAAAATTTCAAACTTTCAGAAAATTAATTTATCATTCAGATAAATTAATAAATATTGGTATATCATGTTGATAACATAAGGTGACAATAGGAAACACTTAGATTTTAAAAAATGTTTGAGGTTTCGATATTTACAGAAGTTTAAACACTTTGAAAATTACGTCGAAAAACTATGCGAAATCAGCTAAAAAGTGATACATTTTGAGGTATATTTTGAAATTTTCAGAGTCTCAGAAAATTAATTCATCCTTAGGATGAATTAATGAAAATTAGTGAAACATGTTGAAACCACTTGGTATGAATAGAAAACACTTAGATATTCAAAAAATTTTAGGGTCTTCAACATTTTCTGGGAGTTTGAATATCTCGAAAATGCAATAGATTTATTACGTAAATTTTGAAAATTTCAAACTTTCAGAAAATTAATTTATCTTTGAGATAAATTAATAAAAATTGTTATATCATGTTGATAACATTAGGTAACAATAGGAAACGCTTAGATTTTAAAAAAATTTTGGAGGTTTCGATACTTTACAGAAGTTTAAAAACTTTGAAAATTACGTTGAAAAACTATGCGAAATCAGCTAAAAAGTGATACTTTTTGATGTATATTTTGAAATATTCAGAGTCTCAGAAAATTAATTCATCCTTAGGATAAATTAATGAAAATAGGTGATACATGTTGAAACCACTTGGTATGAATAGAAAACACTTAGATATTAAAAAAATTTTAGGGTTTCCAATATTTTCTGGGAGTTTGAATATCTCGAAAATGCAATAGATTTATTACGTAAATTTTGAAAATTTTAAACTTTCAGAAAATTAATTTATCTTTGATATAAATTAATAAAAATTGATATGTCATGTTGATAACATTAGGTAACAATAGGAAACGCTTAAATTTAAAAAAAAAATTTGGAGTTTTCGATACTTTACAGAAGTTATAATCTTTGAAAATTACGTTGTAAAACTCTCAGAAATCAGCTAAAAAGTGATACTTTTTGAGGTATATTTTGAAATATTCAGAGTCTCAGAAAATTAATTCATCCTTAGGATGAATTAATGAAAACAGGTGAAACATGTTGAAACCAGTTGGTATGAATAGAAAACACTTAGATATTACAAAAATTTTAGGGTCTTCAATATTTTCTGGGAGTTTGAATATCTCGAAAATGCAATAGATTTATTACGTAAAGTTTGAAAATTTCAAACTTTCAGAAAATTAATTTATCATTCAGATAAATTAATAAATATTGGTATATCATGTTGATAACATAAGGTGACAATAGGAAACACTTAGATTTTAAAAAATGTTTGAGGTTTCGATATTTACAGAAGTTTAAACACTTTGAAAATTACGTTCGAAAAACTATGCGAAATCAGCTAAAAAGTGATAGTTTTTGAGGTATATTTTGAAATTTTAAGAGTCTCAGAAAATTAATTCATCCTTAGGATAAATTAATAAAAATAGGAGAAACATGTTGAAACCACTTGCTATGAATAGAAAACACTTAGATATTAAAAAAATTTTAGGGTCTTCAATATTTTCTGGGAGTTTGAAAATCTCGAAAATGCAAAAGATTTATTACGTAAATTTTGAAAATTTCAAAGTTTCAGAAAATTAATTTATCTTTCAGATAAATTAATAAAAATTGTTATATCATGTTGATAACATTAGGTAACAATAGGAAACGCTTAGATTTTAAAAAAATTTTGGAGGTTTCGATACTTTACAGAAGTTTAAAAACTTTGAAAATTACGTTGAAAAACTATGCGAAATCAGCTAAAAAGTGATACTTTTTGATGTATATTTTGAAATATTCAGAGTCTCAGAAAATTAATTCATCCTTAGGATAAATTAATGAAAATAGGTGATACATGTTGAAACCACTTGGTATGAATAGAAAACACTTAGATATTAAAAAAATTTTAGGGTCTTCAATATTTTCTGGGAGTTTGAATATCTCGAAAATGCAATAGATTTATTACGTAAATTTTGAAAATTTCAAACTTTCAGAAAATTAATTTATCTTTGAGATAAATTAATAAAAATTGATATATCATGTTGATGACATTAGGTAACAATAGGAAACGCTTAAATTTAAAAAAAAAATTTGGAGTTTTCGATACTTTACAGAAGTTATAATCTTTGAAAATTACGTTGTAAAACTCTCAGAAATCAGCTAAAAAGTGATACTTTTTGAGGTATATTTTGAAATATTCAGAGTCTCAGAAAATTAATTCATCCTTAGGATGAATTAATGAAAACAGGTGAAACATGTTGAAACCAGTTGGTATGAATAGAAAACACTTAGATATTACAAAAATTTTAGGGTCTTCAATATTTTCTGGGAGTTTGAATATCTCGAAAATGCAATAGATTTATTACGTAAATTTTGAAAATTTCAAACTTTCAGAAAATTAATTTATCTTTGAGATAATTTAATAAACATTGTTATGTCATGTTGATAACTTTAGGTAACAATAGGAAACGATTAGATTTTAAAATAAATTTGGAGGTTTCCATACTTTACAGAAGTTTAAATCTTTGAAAATTACGTTGAAAAACTATGCGAAATCAGCCAAAAAGTGATACTTATGAGGTATATTTTGAAACATTCAGAGTCTCAGAAAATTAATTCATCCTTAGGATAAATTAATGAAAATAGGTGAAACATGTTGAAACCACTTGGTATGAATAGAAAACACTTAGATAATAAAAAAAATTTTAGGGTCTTCAATATTTTCTGGGAGTTTGAATATCTCGAAAATGCAATAGATTTAATACGTAAATTTTGAAAATTTCAAACTTTCAGAAAATTAATTTATCTTTGAGATAAATTAATAAACATTGTTATGTCATGTTGATAACATTAGGTAACAATAGGAAAGGATTAGATTTTAAAAAATTTTGGAGGTATCGATATTTACAGAAGTTTAAATTCTTTGAAAATTACGTTGAAAAACTATGCGAAATCAACGAAAAATTGATATTTTTTGAGGTATATTTTGAAATATTCAGAGTCTCAGAAAATTAATTCATCCTTAGGATAAATTAATGAAAATAGGTGAAACATCTTGAAATCACTTGGTATGAAAAGAAAACACTTAGATATTAAAAAAATTTTAGGGTCTTCAATATTTTCTGGGAGTTTGAATATCTCGAAAATGCAATAGATTTATTACGTAAATTTTGAAAATTTCAAACTTTCAGAAAATTAATTCATCTTTGAGATAAATTAATAAAAATTGATATATCATGTTGATAACATTAGGTAACAATAGGAAACGCTTAAATTTAAAAAAAAAATTTGGAGGTTTCGATACTTTACAGAAGTTATAATCTTTGAAAATTACGTTGTAAAACTCTCAGAAATCAGCTAAAAAGTGATACTTTTTGAGGTATATTTTGAAATATTCAGAGTCTCAGAAAATTAATTCATCCTTAGGATGAATTAATGAAAACAGGTGAAACATGTTGAAACCACTTGGTATGAATAGAAAACACTTAGATATTACAAAAATTTTAGGGTCTTCAATATTTTCTGGGAGTTTGAATATCTCGAAAATGCAATAGATTTAATACGTAAATTTTGAAAATTTCAAACTTTCAGAAAATTAATTTATTTTTGAGATAAATTAATAAACATAGTTATATCATGTTGATAACATTAGGTAACAATAGGAAACGCTTAGATTTTAAAAAATTTTGGACGTTTCGATACTTTACAGAAGTTATAATCTTTGAAAATTACGTTGAAAAACTATGCGTAATCAGCTAAAAAGTGATACTTTTTGAGGTATATTTTGAAATTTTCAGAGTCTCAGACAATTTATTCATCCTTAGGATCAATTAATGAAATATAAAGGTGAAACATGTTGAAACCACTTGGTATGAATAGAAAACACTTAGATATTAAAAAAATTTTAGGGTCTTCAATATTTTCTGGGAGTTTGAATATCTCGAAAATGCAATAGATTTATTACGTAAATTTTGAAAAATTCAAACTTTCAGAAAATTAATTTATGTTTCAGATAAATTAATAAAAATTGTTATATCATGTTGACAAGATTAGGTAACAATAGGAAACGCTTAGATTTTTAAATAATTTTGGAGGTTTCGATATTTACAGAAGAATTAAACACTTTGAAAATTACGTTGAAAAACTATGCGAAATCAGCTAAAAAGTGATACTTTTTGATGTATATTTTGAAATGTTCAGAGTCTCAGAAAATTAATTCATCCTTAGAATAAATTAATGAAAATAGGTGAATCATGTTGAAACCACTTTGTATGAATAGAAAACACTTAGATATTAAAAATATTTTAGGGTCTTCAATATTTTCTGGTAGTTTGAATATTTCGAAAATGCAATAGATTTATTACGTAAATTTTGAAAATTTCAAAGTTTCAGAAAATTAATTTATCTTTCAGATAAATTAATAAAAATTGTTATATCATGTTGATAACATTAGGTAACAATAGGAAACGCTTAGATTTTAAAAAAAAATTTGGAGGTTTCGATACTTTACAGAAGTTTAAAAACTTTGAAAATTACGTTGAAAAACTATGCGAAATCAGCTAAAAGTGATACTTTTTGAGGTATATTTTGAAATTTTCAGAGTCTCAGAAAATTAATTCAACCTTAGGATAAATTAAAAAAATTGATGAAACATGGTGAAACCACTTGGTATGAATAGAAAACACTTAGATATTAAAAAAATTTTAGGGTTTCCAATATTTTCTGGGAGTTTGAATATCTCGAAAATGTAAGAGATTTATTACGTAAAATTTGAAAATTTCAAACTTTCAGAAAATTAATTTATTATTCCGATAAATTAATAAAAATTATTATATCATGTTGATAACATTATTTAACAATAGGAAACGCTTCAGATTTTAAAAAAAATTTGTAATTTTCGATATTTTACAGGAAGTTAAAAAATTTAAAATATACGTTGTAAAACTATGCGAAATCAGCTAAAAAGTGATACTTTTTGAGGTATATTTTGAAATTTTCAGAGTCTCAGTAAATTAATTCATCCTAAGGATAAATTAATGAAAGAAGGTGAAACATGTTGAAACAACTTGGTATGAATAGAAAACACTTAGATATTAAAAAAATTTTAGGGTCTTCAATATTTTCTGGGAGTTTGAATATCTCGAAAATGCAATAGATTTATTACGTAAATTTTGAAAATTTCAAACTTTCAGAAAATTAATTTATCTTTGAGATAAATTAATAAAAATTGTTATATCATGTTGATAACATAAGGTAACAATAGGAAACGCTTAGATTTTAAAAAAATTTTTGAGGTTTCGATACTTTACAGAAGTTTAAAAACTTTGAAAATTACGTTGAAAAACTATGCGAAATCAGCCAAAAAGTGATACTTCTCGAGGTATATTTTGAAATTTTCAGAGTCTCAGAAAATTAATTCATCCTTAGGATGAATTAAAAAAAATTGGTGAAACATGGTGAAACCACTTGTTATGAATAGAAAAAACTTAGATATTAAAAAAATTTTAGGGTCTTCTATATTCTCTGGGAGTTTGAATATCTCGAAAATGCAATATATTTATAACGTAAATTTTGAAAAATTCAAACTTTCAGAAAATTAATTTATCTTTGAGATAAATTAATAAAAATTGCTATATCATGTTGATAACATTAGGTAACAATAGGAAACGCTTAGATTTTAAAAAAAATTGGACGTTTTGATATATTACAGAAGTTTAAAAACTTTGAAAATTACGTTGAAAAACTATGCGAAATCATCTGAAAAGTGATACTTTTTGAGGTATATTTTGAAATTTTCAGAGTCTCAGAAAATTAATTCATCCTAAGGATAAATTAATGAAAATAGGTGAAACATGGTGAAACCATTTGGTATGAATAGAAAACACTTAGATATTAAAAAAATTTTAGGGTCTTCAATATCTTCTGGGAGTTTGAATATCTCGAAAATGTAATAGATTTATTACGTAAAATTTGAAAATTTCTAACTTTCAGAAAATTAATTTATTCTTCCGATAATTTAATAAAAATTATTATATCATGTTGATAACATTATTTAACAATAGGAAACGCTTAGATTTTAAAAAAATTTTTGAGGTTTCGATACTTTACAGAAGTTAAAACTTTGAAAATTACGTTGAAAAACTATGCGAAATAAGCTAAAAAGTGATACTTTTTGAGGTATATTTTGAAATTTTCAGAGTCTCAGAAAATTAATTCATCCTTAGGATAAATTAATGAAAATAGGTGAAACATGTTGAAACCACTTGGTATGAATAGAAAACACTTAGATATTAAAAAAATTTTAGGGTCTTCAATATTTTCTGGGAGTTTGAATATCTCGAAAATGCAATAGATTTATTACGTAAATTTTGAAACTTTCAAACTTTCAGAAAATTAATTTGTCTTTGAGATAAATTAATAAAAATTGTTATATAATGTTGATAACATTAGGTAACAATAGGAAACGCTTAGATTTTTAAAAAATTTTGGAGGTTTCGATATTTTACAGAAGTTTAAAACTTTGAAAATTACGTTGAAAAACTATGCGAAATCAGCTAAAAAGTGATACTTTTTGAGGTATATTTTGAAATATTCAGAGTCTCAGAAAATTAATTCATCCTTAGGATAAATTAATGAAAATAGGTGAAACATGTTGAAACCACATGCTATGAATAGAAACACGTAGATATTAAAAAAAATTTTAGGGTCTTCAATATTTTCTGGGAGTTTGAATATCTGGAAAATGCAATAGATTTATTACGTAAATTTTGAAAATTTCAAAGTTTCAGAAAATTAATTTATCTTTCAGATAAATTAATAAAAATTGTTATATCATGTTGATAACATTAGGTAACAATAGGAAACGCTTAGATTTTAAAAAAATTTTGGAGGTTTCGATACTTTACAGAAGTTGAAAAACTTTGAAAATTACGTTGAAAAACTATGCGAAATCAGCTAAAAATGATACTTTTTGAGGTATATTTTGAAATATTCAGAGTCTCAGAAAATCAATTCATCCTTAGGATAAATTAATGAAAATAGGTGAAACATGTTGAAACCACTTGCTATGAATAGAAAACACTTAGATATTAAAAAAATTTTAGGGTCTTCAATATTTTCTGGGAGTTTGAAAATCTCGAAAATGCAATAGATTTATTACGTAAATTTTGAAAATTTCAAAGTTTCAGAAAATTAATTTATCTTTCAGATAAATTAATAAAAATTGTTATATCATGTTGATAACATTAGGTAACAATAGGAAACGCTTAGATTTTAAAAAAAATTTGGAGGTTTCGATACTTTACAGAAGTTTTAAAAACTTTGAAAATTACGTTGAAAAACTATGCGAAATCAGCTAAAAAGTGATACTTTTTGAGGTATATTTTGAAATATTCAGAGTCTCAGAATATTAATTCATCCTGAGGATAAATTAATAAAC